>OX439131.1:35860049-36258970 GCA_949318235.1 Ecdyonurus torrentis | reverse complement strand
GACAGCACAAAAAGTTATAAGTAAGAGAACTATTATAACAAATAAGACCTAAAGGCAGGATTTCCATTTCTGTTTGAATTATGGTTACTATTATAATCCCCTATAGAAGATAGTGTTGTTTTGTAAATTTACATTGATTTATAAAGTAGCGTTTATTTTTATATAATCTAATACAGTGAACTTTGTAAACAATTATTTGTTTGTTACTAAAAATCTAATTATATTATTGACTGATAAAGGAACAACTGTTTTGAAGCCGACTATAAGCAATTTTGCTCATATCTCCGCTTCCGTTTTTGACTTACTGCGCATGCGTAGAAAGGAGAAACGGAAGCGGATGTAACCGAAATCACTTATAGTCAGCCTCAAAACCGTTGTTCCTTTACTAGTCAATAATCAGTTGTTTAATATTATTCATAGTTTGTTCTGTAAAGAATGGTGAGGCTCTTTTACAATGATTGGGCTGCCTCAAAAAAATACACATATTCATTGGTTGACCTTGTTTTTTGAGCCGATAAAAGTGAGTCGCTGTTGAGCATGGGAACTTTTTTTTTTTGATTTTTTTAAAGTTTTGTTCATTCTTATCAGGTCTAACGTTCTAACGAAGAAACAACAATGATCAACCATATACATATAAACGTCGTAAACAGGCAGTGACGTCATTATCAGGTGTTCTTAACAAAAATATCGAAGCTGGCTCAATATTTGTGTCTAGTTTGCAAAACGAACTTATAAGTAAGAACCTATATATCATATATCATGGAAAACATTCAATATAACTGCATAAAAAAATTAATCACTTAAAGAAGAGACTGACGACTTAACTATGTTCTACAGCAAAATTACTTTTCAACACTAAAGTAACATAGCTGTACTTGCAATGTTACTCTATTTTTCCAAAGCTACGTCCAGTATAACAAAGTATTATGTTGTAAATGCGCATAACCATGTTGTATACAACACAAGCTTGTGATATAATATATTTTACTATTCAAATTCAGCGCTTATTTTTCTCATGATAATAACATTGCAAATAAGAGCGAGTTTTTCAATGGTAAAATATATTATCACAATCAAGTGTGTACAGCTTGAGATTTTTATTTTATTATTATATATTTTTCCGTGCTTGGTGCACCCCAATCTTTTTATCTCAATTATTGGCAGACCGGGTTTACTTTTTTTTTTTTTTTTTTTTTTTTTTTGTCAGTTCGTGTATTTATAGAAATCAGATAAACTAAAAAAAAAAAACATTTATTATAATACTGAATTTTTTGTTGCCCAAATTTTATGTTTGCTATAAATTAGAGGACACGAAAAATTCGGTGTGGTTGAGACGAAACAATTCATTGGTACAGGCATAATTTTTTTAATATTTCTTCAAATGAATATACATACTTTACAAACCAGCACATATGAAAACTCAATACTAAATACTAATACTACTCAATACTTTTATCTATGCTTAAAGGAGAAAGTTCAGGGTTGCAACATGGACTCCTTCAATGTTAGATAATGAGAGAGAACTGTTCATAAACTCATATATGATGACCTAAAACCCTTCAGTAGCCCCGCAAACTAGTGATCATCCTGCGAGATATGCAACTCTTCCCGTATCTTATACGTCATAGTTACGGTTTTATTATAGAAAATGTTTGTAGCAGGTTGCATATCTCGCAGGATGAGCGCAAGTTTGAGGGGCTACCATGGGGCTACGGAAGGCTTTGGGCAATAATATGTGATTCAATGAACAGTTTATCTCCATTATCTAACATTTGAAAAAGCCATGTGTGTAACCCCTGAACTTTCTCTTAACTTATTAAAAAAAAGGGGGGGGGGGCTTTAATTTAATATTATAGGTATGCAAAGATTTTTATTTGAAATTACGAAGAAGGGTCTTGATTTAATTTTGTTTTCTCTCAAAATGTACCCAAACCCAACATAAAAAGTATTATCAACCTGAACGTATTTATTACAACTGATTTAATTTTGAAAAAGTTCTAAAAGCATTCTACTGTAAATCGAATTTAAAATTTGAGACTTGATGTTAGAAGTAACCGTAAACTTCTATATAATAATAATAAAATAAAAAGTAAAAAAAGTAAAATGAAGTAAGTCTTGTAAATGATTGGATTAAAAATGCTATATTCATTCGACAAACATTAGAAAAGTAAAGTTATAAAATTTTGAGAATAAGAACATGATTTTGCGACTATACTTTATAATATAAAAATATTAAAACAGCATTTGTTCTCCTTTCTTATGTTATATACTTAAGTTTATTTATCTACAAAAATCAATTTGCCAATAAAATGTTGAGCACGTAAATAATATTGTTTTTATAAACTCCATTCTATTGGTAATAATTAGAATTAAATCAATTTTATGTTTCAAATACTACAAAACTTAAACACGTAATTCAAATTTAAAATAGTAACACTGCGGTCTTTTGCAGGACTATAATATATACTAAAGAGGAAAAGAACATTATATAACCTTTCTGCGTTCCCTTATGGAATTTAATCTAACTTTAATTGAATTTAAATTTAACAATTTAACGACTCTTCTATATACTATTTTTTTAAAGCAAAAGAAATGTTTCTTAATAGCAGCTTTTTATTACTTAAATTTGTTTTTTTACATTTTGTAAACCACAAATTAGTCTTTAAAAAGCATTAAAATGCTTTTATTTTAGATATAGCAATTTGTAGAAAAACTAGTGTGTTACGTATATAATATACTGTAGTATTGAAATCGAACGCAAAATATATATTTTTTTTTACAATTATTGTTTTAGTTTGTTAAAGTTGGATACTAAATGTAATATTTATACAAAACATACATTTTAAATTTATGACGTATAAAATTCTAATGAGATGGCCAGTGAAATTATAGCAAATTTTAAACATGAAACTCCATAACAACCCCCTCCCCCCTACTCCGATTAACTTATATGTATGAGAAATTCGTTTGGTCTGTAAAATTTAAAACATTTTGAATTCTAGACGAAATATATTTTTACTTCTTTTTTTTTATACTTCTACTAATTAATTTAGCATAAACGTTCATTACGCTCATTTCAAATGCGATTTCATTGAACCTTTTCTGTGGTATGAACTTCAACTTCAACTATACGCAATTAGTAATTCTGCATCCACTTTGTAGCTAGTTTATTCTCTCTCTCTCTCTCTCTCTCTCTCTCTCTCTCTCTCTCTCTCTCTCTCTCTCTCTCTCTCTCTCTCTCTCTCTCTCTCTCTCTCTCTCTCTCTCTCTCTCTCTCTCTCTCTCCTCTCTCTCTCTCTCTCTCTCTCTCTCTCTCTCTCTCTCTCTCTCTAGGTTGAAAAACAATTAAGTAAATTTCTTTTCTTTCAGACGAGAGAAAAAAACACACACACACATTAGACTACAGACAGTCTTTTAATTCAACGTATTCCTCTCGAGGTTATATCATTCTCATTTTACTTCACGTTTACTCACATTTACATTCACACGTTTCTTTGTACATTGTAAAATAATACAACTTTATCTAATAAAAGTGTCTCATTTATTGTATGTTAGTAAAAATTATGATAGTAATTAAAAGTTAAATTAATTATAAAATTTATTTTATTATTCTTTCTTTGTCTATCTTTTGCCAACAGGCTTACTTTCATAACTCTTTTGAGAAGAAATAAAAAGTTAACACTAAACTTAATAAATAATTCATGTAATAATATTTAAATTATTAAAATATAAATGAAAAAAAAAAATTTCCGAGTCTAAAATGTACTGTAAAAGTTAAAATAAAATATTTATTTTTACTATTAAGAATTATGATATATTATACGATTCAATTTGGTGATAATGTATAGTAATGATAATATAAGCGTTGATTAATTTATAAACTCAGAATGTTTAATTAATAATGGTATGTAATAATATCTCTCATAATGTACTGTATAGTGATTCTCGTATATAATAAATATTGCGTGTATATCACTGATGGCCACAAAGATATGTATATATATATATTGGAGAGATTGCCTAAGGAGTTTCATATATATAAATAGATGGTTAATTAATTAATTTATATCAAATAAACAAGAGCAATTGAAATGTCATATTATTAATTTACAGATATTAACTACTACTGCAGATTATAAATAGTCGATGAGTTGACATAAATATCCATTATATAAATTATAAATGTTACTTTAAATGTATTTTTATTACGTAATTTTTTTTTCTACATTTATGATAAAACTATTATAAAACTCTGAGCATTAAAATAAGCTCCATATTTTTTTCATACACGTAGTGCAAAAGTAGGTTTAAAGAAAAAAGAAAAAAGTAGCAAAAAAAAAAAAAAAAAAAGAAAAAAAGAGCTAAACAATTAATGCTTATTGCTACCAGACGACTTTGTGTTCCTGTCTTGATTTAACATGCTTTTTTCATGGAGGAATGAAGTGTAGAACGCTATAAATAGTTCGATTTTTTTCCCTTGAAAGTGTAATTTTAACTGTATCGTATTGAGTTTCAAAGATTGCTTTCCTAACTTTAAAACAAATCAGTTACAAATTATTTTGTCATTTAATTGATAAGTGACATTTATTAAAACAATAAATAGCTAAAAAAAAAAAGGGTTTTAGAAAATAATTTGCGCATTTTTGCAACCCCAGAAATTAGGGTAGTTTAATTTATTTTAAGGGTGTAAGGTGTAATTTTAGCTCTTAATTTGAAAATTTAACAGTTTTCATCAAATTAAAAGTTAAAAATAGACCCTACACTCTTAAAATAAATCAAACTACCCTAATTTCTGGTGTTGCATAAATCTGCAAATTATTTTCTAAAACCCGTCAAATTCAAAGGGGGTGTTGATAAATGATGATTAAAAACAATATTTGTTTACATCATGTCTAAAATGACTAAATAATGGGTCATATTTGCCCTTCAAGTATGGAATTCGAATTTGTCGTATTTTAGCATAGAAATCTGACCTTCAAAATTCTGACCTTCTTTTTTTTGTATCTCCTTTACCGCTGGTCCAATATTAACTGTTAATATATAAAAATAATCCTTAGGTTGTCTACTTTATTTCTTATTTCAAATTTATTTTGATAATTTGCATATTTTTCAAGCCACAGCCAATTTTTAAGATCGCGCCACCATTGAATGTTAGTTTTCTCCCCCAATTTTCGGCTTAGCCTTGTGAAATTCAACACACATAAACCTAATGAGTGATAAAGAATATATATTTTAGATTTTTAAAAATATGTTATTTCCAATTGAAGTTATAGGTGTTTACATGGGGGCGCCAATTTTCGGATTTTTCGGGATGACGCAAGCGTTTTTGAAAGGAGGTATTTTGATATTTTGTTACTTATAGTACTGCGGGTACAAAATGTCAAAAAATCAACTTTGGAACTATTATTTTGACCTAAAACCATATCATGCCTGCACTACTATACGTCATGTCTCGCAAAAAAAAAAAAAAAAAAAAAAAATCAACCTGAATAAAAAATGCAACTGCAATTGTTTGGTCCATTAAATCAAACTATTTCTTTTTCTTTGTTAATATTTTTGTATTTTCCTTTTTTTAATAACAAAAAACTATAAGTTTAATACAATGTTATGATATATAGAGAAGAAAAAATATAAATATTAAGTTAAAAGTATGCAGTACATAATATACAGTACTTACAGTTTCTATAAATTTTAGTTAATGCATTCGTGTATTTAATTCCCTTGAGTAAGGGAGTGGCTTTCCTGTAGCAATTTCATGTTCAGTTCATTACGTTCTTTGATATTGTATGCGACTATATGCAAAAATTATATACATTAAAAAAAATAGAAAGAGCTAGAAAGAGAGAGTAATAAAATAAATAGTATTAAAGAGAGTATGTGTATATATGAAATTTCTGTAAAACTTGTAATAAATCATAATTAATGCTTATTTTATATTAAGCTATAATATTGTGTGAAAATATTATCATGACTTTTAATGTTTTCTGATGTTTATATACGTAAATTTTATTACATATGGTGATATGAAATATTATAACATATATATTTAAGTTTACTATAAAATATCAGACATGTGTACGTACTTATTGTAATTACCTTTTTAATAAAGCTATAAATTTTATACCTTTGCATATATACTTTATCGTTGTTCTTCTTGTGTTTTATCATTATTAATTATTATTATTATTTTCTTATACATTGTGTTTATGACGAATAAGCGAGTGCTTTTTTTTTTTCCTCTAGTGACTTTAAACCATTATTCATTATTATTTCTTTCAATTTTATTAATATAACATAAAATATTATTGATTTTTTTATAAGTATTAACTGATAGCATTTTATTGATAAAAAGCTACTTTATTTATATAGATATTTATTTGGCTTTTATGTAGTGCAAAGTCTAATAACAGGGCACCATTTTAGCATTATTTGATTTATAACATATTATAAAATTCAATTTTATTGGCGATTTCATTCAATTATCAACTAATATATGTTTATATATTGTTTAATATTATGCTTAAAATTATTATAATAACATTTTGGGCAAAAATGTATCTTATTGTGAGTCTTTTATTACTGATTAGACCATGAGCATTTTAAGGAAATCGTATTACTCATCATTTTATTAATACTTTTCTACAAATGTCTCGTAAAAAATCACATATAGATTTAACTTTTATATTTTCAATAACAATAAAAAAACTGTCTCTTACTTACTGCCTTCGAGACAAAAAAAAATCCATCCATGCAAATCTTCGATATGAATTAAATAAATGTGTATATGATATTAATTATCGAGGCTTTAAAGCAGTAAGTGTATTATAAGAACTAAAAGAAAAGAAAAAAAGAAGAAAAGGAAGGAAGAAAAAAACAGCATGCAGTGAACAATACATGTATGATAAATATTTCAAAACTTGTCAAAACTTTTGAAGTACAATCCATGATATAAATGCTTCTTTTTATATTAAAATATTCCATATGTGACAACTTTTATAATATAGGTTAAAGAAATATATAAGGTTACATTATATAGGTTATTCTTTTTATTATATATGGTGTGGTTACACTTTGTACACAAGAAAATATTGAAATTCAAAGGGTGTATGTGTTGGAGGTATACAAAACGAATCATAAATTAGAAATGATTTGCACAATTTAGATGCCTTTTTTTTGGTTAAGGTGTATTCTGCAGTTGCTCTTTTTACCATTAGTTGTACTCAATGTTTTGTGAAAGGAAAAAAAAAAAAAAAAGTAGTGAAGATATTTACATTGAACTTGATCTATTTAGTCTTACATATCAGACTGAAAAATTTAACTTTCCGAAACTAGTAAAGAAAATATGATATATTAACAATTTGTCTTGAAAAACGATTCGTCCGAACGTATGTTACATTATTATGTTTCATTTTTAAGTCTCTCTCTCTCTCTATCTATCTCTATCTCTTTTCTATATTATGATATACATGATGCGTACACATTTTAAGATGACATAAAGACGCCTTATCCAAGTTTCAATAATATTGATGGAATATTGGATATGTCGAGTAAAGTATTATTTTCTTATTCTTTCAATATCTTGAAGTACGTGACACATGTTTTGAAAAACTGAGCACTGTTTGTATAGATATTAAATATACATACATATACACACAACTCAATACTCAACAGACTGGTACCGAAAGATACAACATTGTGTAGATTAAAAATGATTAATGATACAACCATGACTGGAAACTTCATCTTTAAAAAAATATATATATATAAAATTTTTAAATATACATATAAATAATATTATAAATACTTCGAAATATTAATATA
Organism: Ecdyonurus torrentis; assembly: GCA_949318235.1. Classification (NCBI taxonomy): domain Eukaryota; kingdom Metazoa; phylum Arthropoda; class Insecta; order Ephemeroptera; family Heptageniidae; genus Ecdyonurus; species Ecdyonurus torrentis. The sequence continues at coordinate 36,251,149 of OX439131.1, read as the reverse complement.
TCGATTTTAAATCCATGTCTTGAATTGTAAACAACAACGGATTTTGTTTCAATCTTATTATAAGGGACCGGATTTTCAGTTTTGAAAAACTGCATTTTTTTTTTCACTGAATTCAATTCAGTTTTTTCGCATAATCAGTTTTCAAAATAGCAAAATCAGTTCACTTTCAGTTCAATTATACAAAAACAGTGAAAATGAATTTTGATATTTTTAAACATAAATTCAAAAAGTTATCAATAAAGAATGATTCATATTATTTCAAGATACTACATCTTGATTATTTATGAAAATAAAACTATATTGAAAAAATCTGTTAATTATAAACAAAGTTTTTTTATTATTATTTTATTGTGTTCAGTTGAATTCACATATTTTATAGAGATATTTGGTGACAATTAAACAGAAAATTGTAAAAAATAATAATGCGCAATGATGAAAATGAAATGTGGTTATTACTATTATTTTATATGCGCAATGGTAGATTTTTTTAATTAAAAATCATATAATTCTATGCAACAATAAATATTATTAAGAAAGAAAAAATTCAATGCCTTTTCAGTTAGATTTTGAAGTATTCTTATAAAATTTTTGAGATATGCTTTAATAATTATTTCAAAATATTTAATTTTTTGTTAAAACACGTAATTCTAAGTTTTTGTACTTTAAAAGTCTATTTTCAGTTTGCAAAAACTGAAAAAAAAAATTGACAAAATTGACAAAAACTTAAAAAACTGACCCAGTTTACGAAATTCCAAAAACAGTTTTTTTCAGTTCAAACTTTTTTACATATTTGGCAATAAAACTTCATGATTCATGGACATCTGAACTCAGATGTTACCTCTAGCATGCATAATTCAAAAACTGAACAAACTGGAGATCCGGTCCCTATACGGAAAGAAGAAATTACGTATAATGTATGCTTTGTTTATGTTATTAAGATAAATGTTGCTAAATTAGAACAAAATAAAAAATCATGCTGTTCAACTTAATATTTTTATGCTATTAAAGTTACATAATGTAACATATTTATTATGGCAGTATAGCATAAATTATGTTAACGAACAAATATTGCTGAAAATGTTATACCATTATTACGTCATTTGTTTTTGTCCCTATATATGTATATTAAAAGTTGATGAAATTAAATTACATGTAAAATATTTAATTTTTAAAATACTTTTATATGATAATAAAATACCTTTTCAAATGTAAAATGGTTTAATTTAATATATGCTTACAGTATAATTAAGAAAATATTTTTTTTACATAATTTTGCAAATGCAACACTAACATATTTCCTATAGTTACTAACATTACCATCAAATTTGTGCAGCTTAGATTTAGATAATAATTAAATAGTAACCAAAACATATAATATTATAAAATTCCTATGTAAACTAATAAAAGTTACCAAAATTTGTAGAAAAAGTAACGTTGAAAAAAAGATGAGGAAGATGAGATGAAAGTAAAAGGTAAACATAATATTAATTTTTTCTTCTCGTTTACGCAAAAGTTAATTTTGTTATTTAGTTTACCTTATAATATATAAATCCTTGATCAAATTATTAGTCTTATAGTTTAAACTTATTAATGAATCATTAATTTTATTAGCAAATATTATTCTTTTTACAAGTAAACTTTTCAAGTGTTTTTTAAAAAAAATGCAAATAATACCAAATACCACAGAAGTCAGTAATTTTTATTCATACAAACTCCAGTGAAAGTTATATACTTCATTCTATACAATTTTAATTATCAGCGGCTAGGTGTAACCAAAAAAAAAAAAAAAAAAAAAAAAAAGGAAAATGGTGGATAACCTCTACCTATCCTATGGCAATGCAGGACCATGCCTTATGCGATCATTGAAAAAACTACACAGAACCGAATTTTTTTTTTAATGACGCATGATATACTTTAACATGATTTAATGATAAGGAAAATTATATTGTATTAACTTCATTTAATAGTATAAATTAAAAACCTTAAAATTCAGTTATATTTCTCATGAAGCAAAAGAAAAACTGCTTTAAAATATACCATGCAATAAAAACACGCAATTTGAAAAGTTTACCCTTTTTACAGCACTTTGAATGATATATATTCAGTCATAAGCAATTTTAAAATCAAAATGTACATAATATGTAAAAAAATGTAATGTTAAAAAATAAAATAAAAATGTGATTTATACTTCGTGTTCTTTCATATTATTCATATCATCATTTTTATTTTTTCTACTATAAATATAAATACCTGAAACCATAAATATTTTGAGTTCATATATTATGGACTATTTTTGCGCTCTCTAATTATATATATATATATATATATATATATATATATATTTAAAATGTTATCAATTATCATGGAATACATTATGCTAAATTATTATGATTATTATTATCTTTCAAAAGGTCCTTTGAAAAAAAAATAGTACTAAATACTAAAATGACAGGTGCAGAGTGCAGCTCTGGCCACTAGTTTGAGAACGATTTGCATAGGCAACCCGGAATCACGCTATGTTATCTTTATGATAAAACGCTGCGGCTGCCACTGCCCCGTTCTCAAACTAAAGGTACAAATCCTGTAAATTGCAATATCACCTGGAAGACGTATTGATGTGTTACGTATTACAATATCACCCTATCTAGGTGAAACTAACACTACTCAGGTATTATTGTTGTATAATATTATGTGCCTATTGTAATTTACAGGATTTGTGTAAATATATAAATATATACCTATGAAATTAGTAATATTATGCAATATTAATACATCCTTACAATGTATTGTTTTGTAAATCTATACTATAATACTGTATGTCACTTTTACAATAAAAATATATGCAATCAAAAATAAATATGATTCTGTTGGATATTGATAACATGTTCTATGGATATTCAATTTTAATATTATATAGAAGGAAATTGCAATTTGTTATTTGCAATAATGTATCAATTCATGTTAATACAGTTGCATTAATATGATACAAACGTTATAAATATTTATTACATGAAACAATGTAAATGACACAAACAATGATTAATGTATAGATATCTGAAATCAAGAATTATTTTCTGTGTATTTGTTGTAGAATAATCTTAAAATATAATTAATATAGTGTTGAAAATATATATTTTTAAATATTACCTAGTATAGTATTATTAAAGCCATAGACCACATAAAACAACATGTCCTTTTTAATGAATAAACACAAAATGGGATCTTCAAAACTGTTGACAAATTTTACCAGAATGTTAATGTAGCTCCACGAGAGAACGAGAAAATACTGTAAAGTATGCAATTTGCGTGACTATTCATGTTTATGACGTCAGAAACATGCAAAAATTGGCATGAAAATGTTGTGCGGGTAGCATAAATTGAAATTTCGGATCATTGTTACAGAGCTATACAGTTGGGTTTTGAGACAAACTAAAGTTATGTATGTAAGTCCCATCAAGTGTTTTGTGATATAAATGCTTATGTTTTTCTCTGGTCTATTCCTTTAACGGAATACGGTATATATGAGTGTCCCTGAAATTACGTATTATTATTATTTAGTAAGTAAAAAAAAAAAAAAAAAAAAAAAAACTTTTTTATGAGATAAAATTGCATGCCTCAATAAAGATCAGAACTACACCATAAAAAAGAAAAAAAAATCATAATATAGATCGAATATATTTTGGACTCATTTTTCAACATTTGAGAACATTTGGGTGACTTTTTATTTAAAAATTTCCTTTCAAGTAAAAGATCGTACTTAATCATTAGTTATTTATGCTCCTCTTTTTTTAACACCCCTACACTTGCTTTAGATTTGGCCAAAAGATAGCTGCCAACAGAATCTTTGCCATTTAGAAAGAACAACTAAGGCCAAATACTCGCACAGGGATGAAAAAAAAAAAAAAAAAAAGTTACGCCCACTATAAATTATTTTATATACGCGTAGAAAATTCAAAGACGATATAAAAGAGTGATAACTTTTACTATATAATTAAATTACGTACTGTTAAAGAGCTATTTTTAAATATATAATTCTTGAGATATCAGAGAAAGGAAGAAAAAAGGGGGAATAAAACTTTTTAAGTATCCGAGTAAGATAACTAAAGGAAACGTTGATGTCTTAGGGATCAAGGCTGAAAAAGTAAAGAATACTGGAGAGAGAGAGAGAGAGAGAGAGAGAGAGAGAGAGAGAGAGAGAGAGAGAGAGAGAGAGAGAGAGAGAGAGAGAGATGAAAGACTGGCTAGAATATTATGATTTTGTTTTTCTCGTAGTTTTTTCCCTGTTCTAATATAAATATTTACTTGATTGATTAACTATTTCACCCAATGTTTGCGTATTAACTCGACAAAATTGATCGGTGATTTGCACAAAATGATGACATGAACGTGAGATACTCGCGTTGTAGTCACAAGGTGGTACAAATCAAGATCCTCGTGCACGTAATGTCAAGGACAGAATCTATTCTCATCATTGATTCCACTATTTGAACGTTGCGATTTAAAAAAAAAAGCATATTTTCTATATTAAATACAATATTGTATATTATCGACCAACATACATATTGGTAATATATATTTACTATTTTACCCAAAATAGAGTTTCCTAAAATAATAATAACAACGCAAAGAAAATAAAAATTAGTATTATATTCAAAACGTACAAATAAATAAACAAATAAATTAGGTATTTTATTAAAATTTCGTCGATTCATCGAAAAGTTTTAAGAGCTGTAAGTCTTATTATAATAAAAATAATAATCCCCATTCATTCAAATATAAAGTGTTGCTATTCATTAGTTATATAAACAATATTATTAAAACTCCTGACAGACAACTTAACAAAATGGTTCTAATGTAATTTTAATATGTTTGATGATTTTTAAGGTATTATGTCTTATTTCTATTTCTTTGCATGTCCTGCATTAATTGCTTTTGAATTATCATTATTATCATTATTATTATTATTATTTTTTTTTTTTAATATTTTTTAAATATTTTTACAGGAAACAAAAATAATTTAATTTAATTTGTAAGAATGAATTTTGTTCTCATGTATAACCGAAATTTTCATTGCACACCATAACTCAAAATGTCGGATGTTCAATTCAAAACCTACAAAAGTTAATAAAACTGTTACAAGAAAAAGAAAATCTTAACATATTTGAAGAATAAAAAATTTGATATCCGTATAAGAAAAATGTACAGATTAAGTAATTTGAAAAGAAATGGCTCTTTATTTAGTATTATAATGAATTATTAAATTTGTGTCAATTTAGCTGACTATTTTAAACTATAACTGACACAAGTTTCAATAGAATTAATAACATTTTGAAAATAATAATAATATTAATAAAAAAATCACTTGATGTGCTGAAAAAGTTGCATATACGCCGCAGGAAATTATTAATCGCACAATAAATTCACGCTACCATATTAAATTTGTGATTTTGGTGCAGTCGGTTAAAAGCTATAGCTTTATATATATATATATATATATATATATATATATATATATATATATAAAGTATAAAGAATTATTAATATTTTTATACACTCATTTTAAAATATTTAGATTTGAGTGAATAGAAAAGATTTTTATATTTTTAAAATCTCATACGTTTTTATACAGTATCATATAACCTTTCCTTTCATTGACATATAATAACACACAAAAAATGTAAAACAGACATTTCTTTAATCTTTTTGTAATGATAATAAAAAATGTCGTAGCATCTTCAAAGAGAGTTTTGAAATTATAATACAGCAAGGAACAGAATATTACAGAAAACTGAATATATATATATATATATATATATATATATATATATATATATAATACCACACACACACACACACACACACTACACATGCATTCGTGTCACATAATACCCTATGCATTTATTGAAAACTCTTTTGATTTTTTGTTTGAAAAACAACAACCTATTACTTTTAAAAGCCAACAATATTTTTTTTATACTTCAGCGCGTGTTATTTCAATGCATAAAAGCTCCGCAGTTCAGTTTAGTTTATAGTATCTATGTGGTTTCAATGAAAGGAATATAATTATTTTCTCAAACATATTAAAATAATTTTCATAACATTTATTTATATAAAGCACTTTGCATAAATGATATTTTTTATTTACTCCCTCCCCACTCACTCTCTTAAAAAAAGTTTCTGATTTATTTAATATTAACAAAAATGAAAATACAGTATATTATACAACAAAAAATCAACTGTATAAAACGTTAAATATCAATAAAAATGTTTATGACCAAGTTTTTATGCAGAATATAAAAATTAGCTGTAAAAGTGCTTACCTTACTTAATAATATACAGTACATCTAATATTTTTTAAATGTAAAAAAAACTTTATAAACTTACCCCTTTTTTTGTTAAGATGTTAATTGTCTTGGTAAGCTCACTCTCGCCGTTATCGTATAGAAAAACTTGAGTTTCTTTTTATAGCCAATGTTCAAATTTTGCAAGCTTTTAATATAATATTTATTCAGTTATATATATTATAGAAATATACATTAAATTCTAAATACTATTATTATTTTAATAAGATTTTTTTTTTCAACTACAACACGTATCTATATCTAAGCGAAAAATCACTATGAAGAATTATTCTACACAATTTACTCTTTAAAAATACTATAAGGTTAAAGATATAAGTATATGAAGATACGACGCGAGAAATATCCGTCCTAAAAAAGTTAGCAAATTTTGGGGAGAGGAGCAAGCGGCTCTCGCGGAGGATGGTGAGAAAGTGAATAGCATGTGAAGTTATCACATACAAACTCGAATCTCGTACTGAGAAAACGCGCAAGCGCCATGACAATAAAAGCCACTGGTTCTTAAATTTTTTCCTAGCTTGACTGTATCTATTCATATTATATATATTTGTATTTGTTATATAGCTACCTAGTATAATGTACAATTTATTTGCGACAAGTATTGTTCATTCCTTTTCAATTCATTTTTAGCTTTATTTTACTGCAGTATTTATAACACCTAAAAACAGATAGTTAAGGTATGTTCAATCTCTCTCTCTCTCTCTCCTCCAATATCAAACTATAACTCTACCGATGAAGGAAATTAAAACAAATAGGCCTCTTTCAAGATAGTTACTTATATATATAAATACTAAAACAATATGGAATGATGTATTACAAATGCTATATAGAATACAATGAAATATATTTATGTCAAATTATTCAAAAAGTATAAGTTTATTAAAGCAGTTAATTATTATTATTATTTTAATACTAGCTAGACTATATTATTTAAACATTTCTTTTGCACAAAATATTTTATGCAAAAGCAATCAGCCAAAATTTTCATTCAGATCTTGACAGCTGGTGCAACATATTATGTTAAAAGACGTTAATTTATTTACTAATTATGATTAATATATGCTGTCAACAGAACAAATTGTGTAAACATATCATATGTAATTTATTATTAAAATTGAACGATGTATAAAGCAATTTAATAATATTTAGAGTAGAGAACCATGACTATATGTAGCGGGGTTTGTAACTTTTGTGACATTGTAATAAAACTATATTATCAACCTTTAAAAAAAATCCAGAACAGCAACAAATATTATAAAGTAAAAATTGTTATTTATTTTATTAAATAGTGCACAGTTTGCACGAAGAAATATTTACGCTATGTAATAAATTTAATTACGTATGAAAATTTTATGATTTTGAATGCATAATCAAATTTATTACACATCGGAAATCGTAATTGACTTTTACGTATGTATAACGCTTCATTATGACGTAAAAAATAAATAAATTAATAGGTGCTTTTAGCAAAAAAAAAAAAAAAAAAAAAAAAACTTCATTCAGTAAAGAATGCTGTTCGTAAACCCTGTTCTCTGCTCCTAAAATGACGATCAGCTATGGTTAATCAAATGGAATGCGCATTTTTTGGTGCAAGAGAACAGGGTTTACGAACAACACTAAGGAAACGTTAATTGTGCGCCCATCACATTTGAATTTTATGCAACTTGTGTTACACACTTGCTGAACAAGTAGACTAGCCTCTCAGGCGGCAAATTACTCTCCCTCGCCTCCGTGAATGAATAATAAAAATGACTTTGTAATGTTTGTGTTGTCATGGCGTGCAATAACTACGTGAGATTTTAAATGAAAACTTGATTTTTTTTTTAAAAATAATAATTTATTATTATATAATATGCTGCGAGAAAAACAAATTTAATAGTAGTCAAAATGTGATTCAAGGAGTGGAATAGAACCCATAGGAATCTACATTGAAAATAAGGTCGCTTTCCATGCTTGAATATAGAAAATGAACGCACTCTAATGCAAATGTATAAACATTTATAAACTGTTTGTTTGTTTACATTTATTATATATATACTGTATAAAGTAAGATTCTTAAAATCTGAGTATATATTAATATATTAAATATCAGAAGTGAAAACATTTGAAGCAGCATTTTTGTCAAATTGTGACTATGAAATTAAGCACTGACACAGCTTATCAAGTCAAAAATTTGTTAAGTAACGTGTTTCTCTCTCTCTGTCTCTTCTTTCAGGACAAGTGCGAGAGAGAGCTGAATTTCTGCGGTGCTGTTGGTACGCGATATGTGTGCTAAATTTAGTGCATAATATATGTCGGGGGGGGGGGGGGGGGGGGGGGGTCGGGCCTGAAGGAATTGTAAACAAGTTTTTTTATTTTTTAGGAAAGAAAAATACCCTATACTTATAGGTGTTGTATTTGGGCTAGATATTAAATTTGTCACCTTAACACATCATGTTTAGACATAATTTATAAAAATATTCAATATACAGTAATTTATGTTTTTAATATATTTTATAAATTTTATTGTATTTATATTTATCATATTTCCCAACGCGTTGTCTGTGGCTATATGAAAGAGACACACAGCTTTCCTTTTGTCCAGTAGTGATATGAAGCCGCAAAGTTTTTAAAAAGTTTCAAAAAAAAAAGTGCTAAGGACTTTATATATGCTATATATTTTTTAAAAAAAAGACTAAATCGTGTAAAAATATTTTTCAAAATTTAGAAATTTTGCCTTTCCCCTGCATATTTATCTTTGAATGTGCTAAATATGTGTTGAAAAACATTGAAGAAAGGTTCCGTGAGCACGAAATGATTCATATTTCTCACAATACCAGAATCCGCAATGTCAATATCGCACCAAAGTACTGTAGACTTGAGTTTATATGGACAATGCATTATGCACCACAGACAGGGCGACCAAGCGCAAGGATGTGCAAGGGGTCTATAAAATTATAACGCCTAAAATTTTTTTAGTCTTCGTGGTTCTTAAAATGATATAATGGCATTTACTATGATAAATTTGACTCACGTAAAAGCGCGCACTCTCTTTTTGTAGCGGTGGCAGCTGGCACTACTGGCAGCACCAAGCAGAGATCTCAAACCCGCTCAAACCCTGCTCAAACCGTCTCAAACTAAACGCCACGCCCACTTAAGAAAAGTGAAAGCTGAAAAGAGGAGAAGCGGCGACTGGCGGTGACCTCGGCGACTGAAAAGTGAAACTGAAAGCTGAAAGTAACGGAACTAACGGACGGTAACGGAAAAACCAGGAAAGGAAAAGCAGGAAGCAAGGAAGTAAGTACCATCCATTGGCAAGGACCAGCAAGGACGCTGCCCTTGGCTGCCCTGCCCTGCAAGCACCTGCAAGGTCGCGGAAGTTCGTTTATCTTATTGGTTGTGTTTTTGGAGTTTATACATACACCTACAAGCGAGAGTTTCGACGTTTCGACTTGCGTTTATTATCAAATCCGTCTACTTTCGAGGTGAATTTATAGGAGTAAGTATGCTTTGTTGTAAAATACAATAGACGTAAAAATATAAAACAGGTATAGAGTATATACTCTAAACAGGTAGGTAAAACAAAACGCCGCTCTGACTGAAAAGCCTGAAACCGATGGATGTGGGTGCGAGGTGAGATCTCAAGTCAACAATACATAGACCATGGTTTATTTCTTGTTTCAGGAAGGGTTCTTTTGTATGTATGCGGATGCCATATGATCTGCAGGAATTGGTGTATACATAATGCATGCATATGTACACATATGTATACATATGTATACCAACAGACTCTGAGAAAACACAGATATGCTACAATCTGAGAGTGCAGCAGCATAAATAGACTGACAAATCCTTAAAAATGGAGGAGTCGGAACCTTTAGGTGTAAGTATGATCTGCGGACTGCAGTACAAGGGTACAGTAAAACCTGTTATCTCCTAGGTTCCCAAACATCTATTGTGCACATAACTGTTTGGGGTCAACTTTACCCAGTAAACCATATTATACGGAAATATACATGGCAAGTACTTTTTATTATAAAACTACGTGAAAAGTACATGCCCTCAGATTTCTGCATGTGCTTTTCATGTAGTTTACAAAAATGTAACTGAAATGTATTTGACATGTACATGAACAGAGCTTTTAAGAAAGTGCTTGCAAAGTGTTTTTTTATTTTTACTTGCATGCACTTCACAAGTACATGCAGTGCCAACCAATCAGAAGCGAGTAAAAAATAAAGAGAAAGATAAATATATGTTTTATCTCTATCTTCTATATCATGCGACTATGGCTCAGTGGTAGAGTCTAGGTCTCATGATCGGATGGTCAGAGGTTCGAACCCGAGTGCCGGCTAGGTTGGCAATTGAGGGGAATAAACTTTTTGTATATAATAAAAAATCATAAGTGAAGGAAAAGTGCTTGCAAAGCAGAAAGTACTTGCCAAGTACATGACCCAGAGTGACACTCTTACATGGGTCAAGTACTTGTAGCAAGAGCCAGAAAAGTACTTGCAGGAAATCAAGAAATGTACTGGAAAAGTACTTTCCGTGTAAAGTGTGGTTTACTGGGTAAGCAATTTTGTTCACACCCGCTTCCGTTCTGTTTTTACGTATGTATGGTAAATGTACTAGTTAAAAATTGCAGGCAGCTAGACATGCATTGCTCTCTCTGTCTCTCTAGCAATGCTATATAGATGATAGCTAGCCAGTGCTGGACTGGCCGTGCTTGATAAGAGCATGCACTACACCTAGCGACAAATAAATATTTAAATATGCCAAAAAAATAACCTATGAAGTGTATGCAATTTTGTCCCGCCCTAACCTGGATCAATTTTCAATGATAATTTTTACTGATGTTGTTGCGAGCAATATGTGTAACTCGTTTTTTGTTACGTGAAGCAAAATGTGTACCTGGTTAGTTGTTATTTGTCACGCGTAGCAATATGTGTATCTTGTTTTATGTCGCACGAAGCAATAGCCTAGTTCTTCTATATGTGTAGGCTTCTTTTTTTCATTGTAATACTGATTAGCATTATTTTTGAGAGCATTTATGCTGTTTATAAGTTGCATCAGGTTTTCAAGTATGCAAGAATAATAATACCAAAAATGTTACCTGTAATTACCCAAAGAAAATACCAAATATGATGTTCTTCGTCCTGAGCAATGTTATTCATTGCTCCAATATGATATGTCACAGCGCATCTCCACCCTTTTTCATGCATGCTACTCAACAAATAAATTTCCATGGCATAATATATCAATGCATAGCTTAGTGTATTATTTATATTGATCTTGTTGCAAACAAAATGTCTTATCTCGTATTTTATCACGCGAATCAAAATGTATATCTCATTTTTTGTCAGCGTAAGCAAAATGTCTATCTCGTTCCCAAATGTTATGGAGATGGCGCTCGAGATAGATGTTTTGCTTTGGGTGAAAAAAAACGAGATATACATGTTGCTTCACTTGACAAAATAAACGAGATAGACATTTTGTTCACAAGAAGATCGATATCGATCTTGTTGCGAAAAAAAGGCCTATCTCGTTTTTTGTCAGTGGAAGCAAAAGGCGTATCTCGTATTTTGTCAGTGGAAGCAAAAGGCCTATCTCGAGCGCTATCGCCATAACGTTCGGGAACGAGATAGGCCTTTTGCTTCCACTGACAAAATACGAGATACGCCTTTTGCTTCCACTGACAAAAAACGAGATAGGCCTTTTGTTCGCAATAAGATCGATATGTATTATACAACAACACTTGTGTGTTTACAGTATTATGTTGTCATCCTTGTCAATTAATGTACTGGTATGTATATATACCTAAACAAAACAAAAATTATCAGTGTCTTTTTATTCCACCCCCCCCCCCCTTCCTCCCCTGTCTGTGAAAATCTAATTCCTGGATTTTGAAAAGCTTTTATTCATAAACCTGCTTTGAAAAATTATCCATATTTTAAGAACACTACCTATGCAGTATTTGACATGGAATTATGTTATTGTTACAGCCTGATGTCTTGAATGAGAATCACAGAACTACAGATATTCTCAAGCTAAAAGCTAAAATTTTGGGCATTAAGTAAGTATGTGTGTGTGTAAAGTCTAAAATGAAACCCCTGTACTTCCAGTAGTTTACATGTACCAGTTCAGTCCCCCCCTCCCCCCCCCCCCCCCCCTCCCTTCTTGTAAGGTAGTACTGTGTCGTGGCAACTTCTTTTTAACACCAACCTTAACAAAATAGAAAGAAAAACTTGACCTCCATTGTTAGCCCTTGTAAACTGTTAGTGAGAGTAAAATGGCGATAATCCTTATAGCTGCCATAAAATAAATAGAGTAATTTTTAATTATTTTCCACAGCCTTGCATTGTCTACACTCAACACTGCTAAACATAAAATCCATGCCATAAATGAAGTATTGAAAATAAGAACTAGTGAACTTGCTACCTCTCAACAGGTGAGATTATGAGTTACAATTTTATTATAATAGAATGTTAAATAATAAGTTAGGAAAATTTGATTTTGCAATTGATTATATTAAAGAAGATTAAATAGAAAAATGCATGTAGATGCATTGCTGGGGGGGGGGGGGGGGGGGGAGAGAGATTAATGGGAGATGGCGCTGGTACCGACAGAAATATGTATTGCATTTGAGAGGGAAAATAATTTAATCTGGTCCAAAATTAAAATTGTGTATAGCAATATACATTTCAAAAGGGATGTTATATTGTATACTATGCAACTGTATTTATTAAAGAATCTTGCTTGTTCGAGGTGTTCTATGCCTTTAAACATTGTAAAAGGAAGAGCCTTGCATAAGCTGAACAGAGGTAACCAAAAGTTGACCAGCTTTTCAGTTGAAGGAATAGAGATACAGCAAGGCATTAATGAGATCTCTTTTATATAATGCAATATATATGTTAAAGATTTTAGCATTTTTTGTTCGTAATAAAGTTACTAAATATATGTGAATGCATTTCCCACATTAATGCCATTATTAAACACGTACCGCACAGAAATAAAAAACTTATACAACTGTTAGACTGAAATACAACACTATAAAATTGCAAGTTATTCATTGCATTTCGGTACATAGCATGAGTCTCCCCCTCCCATAATGTATTTGTTGTATATTATTATACATGTTTTGATTGTAATTAAGTAGACAACTAAAAAGCATGGCTTGCTTAAATATATGTTGCTATAGTATTTCCTTGGACCTTTTAAAAATTCCATGTTTTCTTTCATTCTTAATTAAAACCTTATGTTATGTAAATCCTTTTATGCCACTTTCATTGGTTCCTTAATTTTGAAGAAAAAAATTAATGATTAAACATTAAATGTAACAAAAATGATATCTCTAAAGATGTGTATTTGATTTCAGACTATTGAGAAATTGGAAAACTCTCTGAAGGAGCTTGGAGAGATAAGAACAGTTGCACTCGGACAACTAAACAAACCTTTAGATTTGAAATCACAGCAACTCGCAAAAGCTAGTATGTATTTTTGCTTTTAATTTTACTGTAAAGTTCACTTTCACAATTGGTATAAAGAAAATAATTATATTAAAATAAGTGAGAATAAAATATTTTCTGAACTTGTCCCCCCAGAGAATAACTACAGTAAATATTATGTTTTGTACAAAAACTTGAATCACAATTCGAAATATTTGATTCTGTTGATGGCTGCTTTGGATTGAGCTGAAAAATCATAAGATCAAAGCTATATCCGTCACAACAAAATGGATGCATGTAAACAGTTGCATATCTCCATCTGTTGGCATTAGTCAATACAGACTTGTAAGAAAAGGGTCCATAAGTTAATATTAAAGTAGGTCTTTTTGTCAGTTTTTAGCACATGCTTTCTCCTGCTTTCTCATACATGTACACCTCTGGACAAATGTTTCTAAACAGTGGCCACTGGGCTTTCTCCAGGGGGGCTACTGGCTCTTGCTGCTCGGAGAAAAATTTAGTCAGCTGGAAGAAAATCACAGGTGGCCTATAAGTGCTTAACAAAATTAGGGTTGTCAATCTGGCAGCATTTTCCCTCCCCATATCCACCCTGAGCTACCTTTCGGCCATTCACCCCTCACACTTCGTCTGCTCTCCACCAATCCAGCTGCCAGATCTTGATGCTAATCCTACTTTAGTCCAGAGGTGGACATATGCATGACACTCAAATCCCTGTTGGGGTAAGCTATAACAACACATCGAGGGCTACGCGGCCTTTCGGAACATCTACATCCTTCGCGCGCAAGATATAGAATTATGTGTATTCTCCGTGCTCCGGTCTAAAGAAACATCTGCGCTCTCCGCGGGCTTTAACATTGAAACATTTGCAGTCTTCGCGGCTGCACTAATAAAATATCTACAAACTTCGCGCATAGCAATAATAAAATATCTACATTATTTGCGTACCTAAATAGGTTTAACGTAAAAATAAGACGTATACAATTTATTACTTAGTTTTATAAAATAATATTTAAAACTATATTATGAATAAATTCAAGAGTTTTTTTTTATTTAAGCTTACCTGTTCTAGTGTAATAATCAAAACTGTAATAATAATAACTGGTTAAATAATGCAAGTAATTAAATGTTTGTATATTTAGTCTCATGAACTATTGTATTATAAAATAATTTTTTAAATATATATTACTTTTTTTTTTTTTTTACTTTCTTTAAAATTATATCATATTATCACAAGATAACTTGTCTCGCCACTGGTTTATAATAAACTGAAACTTTGTCATGCCAACGTCCAATAATTAAGGTAATCTAATTTATTTGAACTTTATAATTGAATACAATATAGTAAAATATTTTTCAATTGCCGTGTTTCAAAGTTCAATTTTATACGAATACAATCATTAAACTGATTAAACTGCGAGACAATTAAACTTCAGTTTCAGTTTAGACAGTGAAATGAGTGGTCGTGTATTTATAGTATAGTTGTGATTGATTAAAAAAAGCAGAGTAAAAAATTAAGTGCAGTGCAACATCACATAAATAAATTATTCATAGCTTTTTTTATATTATAATAAGCAGAGGAATTATTTTTAAGACGTAAGTTTTTGTTTTGTTTTTTTAACTTTTTATTTAAAAAAAAGTTCTTCGATAATTAATTATATTTCAAAATATTGGTAATAAAATAACTATTTCTATAAAAACAACTTTTAAAATACCTTAATTTATAGAATTTTTATTTATTTATATCATTATCATATCATTAAATATCATATAACATTTACACTTGTAAAAGTAGGTAAAAAGAAAAAAAAAATAGTAGAAGAACCAAAAGTTCATTTTGTAGATATTTTATTATTGCTATGCGCGAAGTTTGTAGATATTTTATTTAGTGCAGCGGCGAAGACTGCAAATGTTTCAATGTTAAAGCCCGCGGAGAGCGCAGATGTTTCTTTAGTCCGGAGCGCGGAGAATACACATAATTCTATTTCTTGCACGCGAAGGATGTAGATGTTCCGACAGGCCGCGTAGCCCTCGACATATTGTTTTAAGCTCGAGTACCTAGTGATAAAGCGTCAGTTTCCTGTCAAATTAATATGTGCCATGTGAATGATGCATAAAAGGATAAAAACTGAGCATTTTTTGTATGTATAGTAGCCTAGTTTGTAAAGCTATTACTTTGCCCCAAGAAAATGTGCAATCCAATAAAAAGCCAATCTAATTGACAATTTTTCCCCTCCCCTCCCCCCCCCCCCAAAAAAAAAATATAAAAACTAAAAAGCATAGTGAAAGGCCATGGTACAGATATATATATAGGCCTATATATATATATATTTTTCTTTTCTTTTTTCTATCAAACCTCTAGGCGAGGTACAACTTATGCTAGTTATTTACATATTTACATTGCATTTATACTGAATTTTACACTCCCGAGACTTCATAAGAATCGCGGGTTCTTCCATGGCAGGTCGGCCATGGCCTGGTAAATCCTTCCCAGCATTCGCCTTTACACCGAGGAAACCATGGAAACCTCGGTGAGGAAGGTCGGCAATGGATTCCCTGAGATATCCATTACCTCCCGAATGTACTGTGGATTCCATGAGAGTAGAATTGTGGAGATCATAACAACTATATTATATTTTGTTGTTCTTTTAACAGAACAAGATCTGCAAGAGTCAAAAGGAAGTGGTCAAGAACAATCTTCTGCAAAGCAGGCTACAAATATCATGGAAAGACGAATGGTTGCAACATGTATTCATCTTGCTGAAACTTTGCAGAAAAATAGTAAGTTGTGTATATATATATATATATAATGGTAACATTCATTTATTGGAGCTTGTGTTTGAACACCATATGTGAGCAGCAAGGATGTTGACTAAAGAAAAATACAAAAAAAAAAAAAAAAAAAAAAAAAAAATGTCAAGTAAAAATGAATTAATTTATAAATAAACATGGTTAATAATAATTATAATTGCAAAAAAAAAAAAAAAAAAAAAAAAAAAACAATATCATGCAATCACTCAATCCCACCCCCCAACCTCAACTCCTCCGGCAACTTGTTTTAATAAGTCTGATAAGTTTTATTAATAAGCTTTTTATTATTATTAATTTTTATAGTTAGCTCTCAATTTTGTGAAATCACAAAAATCACAATTTACCAGGCCATGGCCTGGTAAATCCTTCCCAGCATTCGCCTTTACACCGAGGAAACCATGGAAACCTCGGTGAGGAAGGTCGGCAATGGATTCCCTGAGATATCCATTACCTCCCGAATGTACTGTGGATTCCATGAGAGTAGAATTGTGGAGATCATAACAACTATATTATATTTTGTTGTTCTTTTAACAGAACAAGATCTGCAAGAGTCAAAAGGAAGTGGTCAAGAACAATCTTCTGCAAAGCAGGCTACAAATATCATGGAAAGACGAATGGTTGCAACATGTATTCATCTTGCTGAAACTTTGCAGAAAAATAGTAAGTTGTGTATATATATATATATATAATGGTAACATTCATTTATTGGAGCTTGTGTTTGAACACCATATGTGAGCAGCAAGGATGTTGACTAAAGAAAAATACAAAAAAAAAAAAAAAAAAAAAAAAAAAAAATGTCAAGTAAAAATGAATTAATTTATAAATAAACATGGTTAATAATAATTATAATTGCAAAAAAAAAAAAAAAAAAAAAAAAAAAACAATATCATGCAATCACTCAATCCCACCCCCCAACCTCAACTCCTCCGGCAACTTGTTTTAATAAGTCTGATAAGTTTTATTAATAAGCTTTTTATTATTATTAATTTTTATAGTTAGCTCTCAATTTTGTGAAATCACAAAGGGAACAATCGAATTTCACAAAATCAAATGGTTTTAATATTGAAAAGCCTATATGTCCTTTTGGTCAGTTGACTCCACAAAATTAAAAGTTAATGTAATAATTGTATAATGCTCAGTTTTTTATTTTATAATTTTGTTTGTAATATTTGTATAACAAAAAAATTGCAGGTTTATTAAATTCTCACTTTCAAAGTCAGCTTGAGGAATGGAAGTCGCTCTTTCAAGATAGAAGTGAATTTTCAGTGGATGAAGATGATGTTTGTCATAAATCATCAGCACATAAATTCAAGAGTGACCAGCAGGAAAAGAAATCTGATGAAACCAGCACAAGTAAGGAGATTTTGGATGATGATGTCATATCTAAAGCAGGTGTCAATTCTGATCCTAAAGAAAATGAGACACAAGTCTCTACAAAAAATGTAACAGAAGTAGATATTATTGACAATCATCACACTCCTGCTTATGTGAGCCCTCACACTTTGACTTACAAACAAAAAAACTTGCCACAATATCTTAATAAAAACAATAAGTCCACACCCCATACCAGATCACACAGATCTACATATTCTAAACAACATAAAACAATTAAAAGTACAGTTAAAGAGCGAAGAAGAGCAAGGAGTGTATACTGTAATTCAATTCCTAGGAATGCAAATCAGCCACAAATTCCTTCAACCATTATAAATCCAAATATATTTCATTCACCATTTATCAATCCCATTATTACAAACATGAACCAAAATTTACAAAATTATTATCCAATGCCATTCATGATTTTCAATCCACAACATCCATATCAATTACAATCCATACCTGAACCTTACCCTGTCATAAATGTTCCTTATTTATTTCAACCACAAAATGCACAATTTTTAAATAATCAACAATTACCTGTAGGTCTTCCAAATACTGCTGTGAGTCAACAAAGTGGTAATCCAAATACTTCCACAAATATTCCTGAAAATTCAAAAATTGTGAGCAGCTCAAGCAACTGCACCAGTGACAAAGATATTACAAGTGAAGATTCTGTCAGCGACATGGTATCTATCAGTGATGCAGAAGATAAAGAAAATTGCCACACTACTAAAACTGAAGGAATCAGTCAAATGGAATCATCTAAGTCTACTAACAAGGTTGGAAATATTACAACAACAGACTTACAGGTAAATAAAAAACAACTCGATAGCACTAAATCAGCAGAAGATGACAGTGCTACAATTATGCAATCAACAAACAAGAACTCACAATTTTCTGGTGAAAATAGCACCCTAAATTCTGCCCAATCAAAAAGTATTGATAATATGATACAATCATCTGAATTTAACAGTTTAGAAATGTCACAAACAAATAATAGCACATCTGTATGTTTTAATGGAAATAAAGAAAGTCAATTTGAGATTCCAGTAAAAAAATTCTCTGCTAACAGAGACGTTGGTAAAATAGATCTCACATTGGAAGGAGGAAAGAAAGCAGCAGCCACAAGTAGCACTGAAGTATCTAATCACTCAAGTGTAGCCAATACTGACCTCTTAGGTACTGGTTTGGTAGAAGAGCGTAAACTGTTAAACAGGTCTTCTAATTTACATGATGATGTAACTCAAAATTGTCAGATAAATTTAAACAGTCAAGAAAAAACTGAAGTTAATGCTAAAAAATTAAGTATAAATTCAGCTACTTCTCAGAAAGGAAAAATGAATAATAATTCAATGTCATCTCAAAAAACTTGCACTGTAACCCACCCTCTGACAATTAGAGAAGAATCCTGCAAGAAAGTCAGCACTCTACGTCCTCGTAAATTTAAACCAAATATAACATTATCTGCTTCAAAAATTAAGCATCCTCCTAGTCATGATGTCCTGAACACCCCCCAAACAAGAAGCTTTGTATCTCTTAATGCAAGCAGTCACACATCAGAGAATATTTTAGTAAATAAAAATATTTACTCAAATAATAAATCAGAACTTGCTGAGCAAAGGACTTATGAAAATGAAAGTTGTTTCAATTTGGAGCAGAAGTTGTCAACAACAGATAATATCGTTTCTTTGTATGAAGGAGAGTGTGACGATGATGTTCAATCAAATGTCACTGAAAATAGTAGTAGCTTGCATCTCCATCTCTCAGATTCATCAGAAACAATTGAATTTAATAACATAACACCAGAAACTAATACAGATGTGACACTAGAAGAGTCAACTAATAAAAAACAAAATGGTAAAAAATCTGAGATCAAAGAAGATATGTTAACATTACCAGAACATGTTGAAAAATCAACTGATGAATTATTCCAAACAGAGACATCAGACTCATTAAATGATTTGCAAGTAAAGTTGTTAAATCCCCATAAAATTGGAAGTCTAGAAACAGCCAATCATGCATCTCAAGTCAAAACAAGAAATAATGCAGCAAGCATTTCTAAATTTCAGATTAACAAGGAGGATAGAAGTGAGGAGAAAACAAGATTTGCTCCTGTTACTTTGTCCCCTTCTGATGGCTTGCAACCACATTGCAAGACCCTACTATCTGATAAATCACAGTTGAAGAAACCCTTGTCACATACAATAAACTCAGTGGAAGTTCCAGGTGGAATTGTGGAAATATTATTATCATCAGATGATGAGGTGACTAAAAATGTAAAAGTAAAAGAGGATAGTGCTGTGATTACAACTCCTCGTAAAAGGAAATTTGAAAGTATCTCCAACAAAGATTTAATATCCAACTTTTGTCCAATTAAAATTCTAAAAACAAATGAGCCTAAAATTTTAAATAATGAAGAAGCAATAATACCAGACATTGAAAAGAAAAATTTGCCTAATAAATTTTCTCTTACTCCAGCAAAGCTCACTGTTCCACCAAAAAGAGTTTATCAAATGAGTAAGCCTATCACAAGTAAACTTGTGCAACCCAGAACAAGAATGCCTGTTAATGCTCAAACAAACAAATCATTGAATACTCTGGATATAAGTGGAGTTTCTAGTAAACTTTCAGAGCCTAGCAGCATTAAGATACCTATCAATGGAAATCCAAGTAAACTTGCTCAACCCATCATCAAGATGCCCATCGTGACACAAGTTGTTAAAGAAACAGAAAAAAAAGCAGTATCTACCCCACTCACTAAGAAGCGTGAAGGCTGTCCGGGTTTGCTCAATTCAGATGTAAAAGATAAAAATAGTGAATCAGTTAAACAAGATATTCAAACAAATGTTTCAACTGATGATTTAAAGGTTAAAAATGATGTAAAAAAACCTCCTCCAAAGAAACTTAGCAAACTGGAAAAAGTACGCTCTCAATTCACAAAAAGTCACCCTATTGTTCAAGGTAGCATTGCATTAAAGAAAGCAAATGCTTACAGAAAAATGTCTGAGAAAAATTTAAACTTGGAAAAAATTCAGACTGACAATGATATTTTGAATGAAGTGCAGGTTGCAACTGAAATGACTCCAAGTAGAAATTGTCAAGTATCCAATAAGTCTTTAACACCTAAAAGAAGCTTAATATCACCATCACAATTCAGTGTACCTCCTCTTCTTAGTCCAATTACAGAAAATAAAAATGGAGAACTACAGATGATAAAAGTTAATTGTAATAAATCAAGTACATCTGTGAGTACAGCAACACCAACCATGCCTAAAATATGTAAATTGACTGATGCTAAACCATTAAAGAACTTGTCAAAAATTCCTGTTGGAAATACTAATGTTAAGCAAATAGTTACTACACGAAGCACATCAATTTTAAATAAATCAGAAATTAGTGTTGGTGTTGTTAACATGAAGGAAAAAAATAATAAAACAGAAGCAAGTAATGAAAGTAAACTCCAACCTCCAACAACAATAACAACAAAAGAAATTCAAACAGAAATCTATAACTCCAACACTCAGGCTGTTCCTTTTGTAGCCAATGCAACAAGTCTTAATGAACAGCAGCAGAAAAATCAACAAGCAGCACAGGCTATTGTTCAAATATTTGATACTTTAAGATCTCAAGGAACAGACGTTGTCAGTACTCCTATCGATCACCTTGTCAGCAGTAAGTATAATAATAAATTTTTATCTGTCAAAAATATACATAAAGAAATTTCCTTGGAAGTATTTTTTACTTATTATTTATTAGAGCAATATACTTAACCTTAAAAATAAGTAATTTTGTTGTTTTCTGAAACAATTGAAAAGTTTTATCAGTCGCATTTATTTGACTTTTCTAGATAAGCAAAACCTGTGAGGGTAACGATATAGTTTACATGCCTGAAAGTAAAAAAATTGCATACCTTTGCTCTACCTGATATGCATAACTTGAAAAAGTTTTTTTTTTTTTTTTTTTTTTTTTTTTTTTACTGCACAGTAAAGAAAATCTACTATACGTCAGAGTTTTCCTCTCTTTTTACCCTTGCGGGGCTCGCTTATCCTGTGGGCTAGAAAAGTTAAATAAACAACTAATTTCTATTGAATTATTTTAGAGAAGGACAAAAATCACTCATATTTAGGGTTAAGTATCATTTTAATGTGGTTTATTTTTATTATTTCCCCCCCCCCCCCCCCCTCCTTTTCCTTTCAAAGAAGCTGTGAAAAGGATTGCTGAGGGCCCTCTTGAGGACTTGTCAGGAGAAACATTCACAAGCGCTACATTAGATAGTATTGTGTGTAAAATGCAAGGTGCATTTCCTGGAAATTCACTGTCTCATGTGGCTGAGTAAGTATATATTTATATGTTTTATTTTATTACAATTCTGCTAAAACTGAAAAGAAAAGGATAAGAGAAACCAGCAAGGGCCTTATATCATAGTGAATAGAATCCCTCATCAGTGAAATTCTTGCTAGCACCAGTTAATAATAATAAAAATAACACATTGGATATAGCTGTTAGCATTGAACTCCAAGAAAATTGGAGTGTTTTGCATTTTTGTCAGACCTTGCAAACAATACAAACTCAAAGATAGAAACTAGAAATAAATAATTATTATGAATGAATTTTTGTTTATAAAAAAAATAAATAAATAAAAAATAAAAAGATGAAAAATCTTCCTAGCGATCAAAGGATAGAATATTATGTATATAATTATTTATAATAATAAGGAAATGTTAAAACCATTCCGGTTTGAGTAGGTATAATCAAAGAATAGGAAAGGAGAAACCAACAAGTGCCTTACCACTTACAAGTTAGCTTAATTGGTGAAGATTTTGGTGGCACAGCTACACAAATATTTACAAGTTAACTATAACTCCAATGTTAGTTTTCAGCACAGGACTGTATTATAGATGTCAAAAAGCTAATCAATATATTATTATGTTTATCGTGTGCAAGCAGGATATCGTACCCTAAATTCACTATGGTAACTAAGGTACTTTGCTGTATGGTTTTTACTTAAAGGCGTAGAATTACACCTTGAACAAAAAAGTTGTGTAATATCCTAACAAACCTGTAAATCAACATTGATTTTCAGGTATGTTAGAATATTACACAACTTTTTTGTTCAAGGTGTTCTACGCCTTTAATAAAAATTAAAATTATTATAAAGAAAATATCCTATAAATTAATATTTCCAAAACTGTTATGTGAAAATGTAACATTTTAATTCTTGAATTGCTTATTTTACAGAGCTATTTTGCTAGTTGTAGTTACAAACAGTGTCAATGAAGCTGATCAAGAAGTAGCTCCAAACAGCTTTTGTTTGACCCGAACTCAAAGACGAGTGCTTGCCTTGGTCCATTGTCTAGAGAAAACTGAACAACTAGCAGGAATAGAAGACACATTGATCACAATTATTCCCTCATGCATTGTTAACACAAATAGTAACTCTCAATATAGATCGGTATGTATGATTTATAATATTTACACTTATATGTCAATTAAAAGACTCTGGAAAGGTTCTACTTTATATAATAAGATGTACAGCTCTCGACAAAAAGTTTCCGAATGATTTGTATAGGCATCCAAACTACTATCTTTATGAGAAAACATAGGGGCCCCCACTGCCCTGTTCGAGAACTTTTGTCCAGAAGTGTACAACATAAAGTTATATTTTTATAAAGGATAACATGTAATTATATACTGTAAACAAGTTCTGTTGCTTGATTAATGTTCTACAATATAGAACAGTAAAATATATAAAAATTAACCAATTATAACACATAATAAAATAAATTACTATTCTTGAGGCTAGTATGTACACTCGCGGAAAGCATAATGTTAACATCAAAGACCATGCTGCTTTCTAATATAAGGAAAGGGTAGAAAATACATTGTCAGTTAAGAGCAGTATTGCCAAATTCTCTGAAAAGCATGAATGAATTCTTTAGGAGGTGGTGCCCCCTTTGATGTTAACATTATGGTTTCCGTGAGTGTAAATGTCCATTATTGATTGGTGTGATCATGTGTTGTTATAATTGAAATTACGTACTTGTTTTTGGAATAGGTGAAGCAGTTATGTGGCATGATACGGATAATGGTTTACTTATGTAAGAAGAAGTGTCAAGTAAGCCCTTTACGTAATTGTTTGTATCTTGCTCTTGTAAATTTGCGAAAAAAGAGCAGTGCAATCTCATATGAAATGCTCAAGGCGTGGCCTGACATCCTTCCCCAGTTGAAAGGATCTAATCACCAGCAGGCTAAATTCAGCACCATAAAAGGTAAACATGGATGTAGCTAAAATTCATTTGATATTTTGGTGACGATGTATAAAAAAATATGTGTATTATATTATTGCAATGAAAATTAAGATCTGGAGTGGGAAGGGGGGTAAGAGAGCTGCACACTCTCTTTGTTAATTCAGCAGAGTACCTAAATTTTTAAACATTAATGACTTGAAAGGGTTTAGCTTTCGTGTTACACCGTGTTATATAAGCAGTAAACTGACATTGAAAAGGAATTCGGCTCGACCGGGACAATTCCTTTTCAATGTCAGTTTACTGCTTATATAACACGGTGTAACACGAAAGCTAAACCCTTTCATTAAAACTGCCCGTGTAAAATAGGCGTTAAATTACAAACTCTCATTAATGACTTGTTTTGTAAAACTTTGTTAAAATTGGACTTTTTGTTGCAGAACTGCCAATAGTGATGCAATGCATCATCTATGCACTGCTCCGTTTCAACACCGATGAAGATAAGAGTGGAGAAAATAAGATGCTCATGTTAAGGACGTTACTTAACAAGCGCTACAACTACTTTGCTGGCATACGTTCTGCACTAGATGTTGTTCAACATATTGTTCAGCGTCTTATCAGTAAGAAAATTTATTTATTATTCTCTAAAGTTGATCGAGACGTTTTAAATTATATCGATCTTATCTTGCGTCAAAATGAAGCTTATTCTACACTTTACAAAATTTTAAAAAATATATGGCTGATCTACACTGTATAAATTTGCGGCTACATGGAGATTCCACACCTGTTATATATAGTGGAAGCTCCATGTAAGTAGCGGCGACTTTGTAAATTGTAGGTCGTTCATTCTTCAGAAATTTGTAAAGTGTAGAAGCTTCATTTTGACGCAAAAAGATTAATATCAATGATGTTGCGAACAATATGTGTAACTCGTATTTTGTCAGGCGAAGCAAAATGTGTAAGTCGTTTTTTGTCACGCTAAGCAATATGTGTATCTCGTTTTTTGTCACGCGAAGCAATGTAAGTCGAGCGCCATCTCCATTACGTTAGGGAACGACTTACACATTTTGATTAGCTTGACAAAAAACGAGTTACACATATTGCTTAGCGTGACAAAAAATGACTTACACATTTTGCTTCGCCTGACAAAATACGAGTTACACATCGATGCTGTTGCGGCTAAACCACTCTTCTACTTTTAGCGTGTTTCCTTACTTTCACTCATTTTATTTTTTTTAATAATAATACCTATAGGCCTATATATATAATATAGGTATATTATATAATTTTCCTCCTTTTGCTTCGTTTTCTCCTACATATTTAAAAAAAAATCTTAAATTATTATTATTGATCATTGGGATATTTGGGCACCATGCATTTTATCATATAGTAAGGTGCTTGTTGGTTTCCCTATTCTTTTCTTTAATAAAATGTATCAAAAGAAGAAAAAAAATTTTACTTTGTATTATTTAGGTGGTGAGATAAAAGGTGTAGAGTGTGGACTTCTTCTAATGAGCTGTTGTGAAGGAACAGAGTGGACCAAGAAGTTCTTGATTGAAGGAGAGCTGCAACATGTTCTTAATAAGCATGCAGAATCTCTGCAGGCAGATAAGGCTGCTCAAGTGGCTGCTAGACTCATTGGTTTGTATACTTACTAAATCTGTTCTACTATATGGGAGATTTGAAATATTTCTGCTGCATAAAAAAAAAAGTGTATCAAACGTACACTTTGCGTTTTAGTAACTTTTTTATTATTATACCTACTATTTTGCTTGCAATAATTGCCTTATATCTTCCCTCCTTTTTATTATATTTTATTATTATTATTATTTGTATAATAAAAGTGCTGATTTCTTTGCTGTAACTATAAGAGCTCTTTGTACTACAGTAAACTCTCAATTATTTGTGAAGTTCAATTCTGTGAATTTCTCGATTTTGTGAAATGCTCAGTTGGGTTCGCAGCAGACTTCAATATAAGCATGGCAATGTTAAAGCTCTCAATTTTGTGAAATGACAATTTTCTGGGGGTCTGTTACATAACGCTTCACAAGAAACTTGGTACCGAGAAAGTAGGTGTAACACTTTTGTTTATTATAGGGTGTATGCGGATGACGTCATATTTATTGCGCTTGGAGGCCATACTGGAGTAGTGAATAATATTGCTCAGCATAGACCAAACTTCGTTTAAGGCAATTTTCTTTGGAAAATCTGTTAAGTTTTTGTTATAGTTATTTTTCTCACATACTTGAGATACTAATTCAACATATTTACAGCATCAATGCTCTCAAAAATATTGCATACGTGTTTTTAAACTGGTTAAATGAGTTATTTTCCTATGCCATCCATGTTATTGAGTTATCCAACATGGCGTCAACTTTAACATGAATGCATACACCCTATAGAGAACTGCTGATCCACGCCCCCTTTCTCAATACCGAGTTTCTTGTGAAACCTTACAGAACAGACCCCCTGGGTCCCTTGTGATTTCACAAAATTGAGAGTTTTAACTGTATATATTGCATCATAGACTAGCAAGTTCATAAAGTAACACTTATATGCCTTGTGTTTTATAAAAAATAAATAAATAAATGTCTGACTGTATAACTTTATAATTTACATTTTTGTGCTATATATAACATTACCATTGCTTCACTTATATGTTCCAGGTGTTTTGCTTCAGAGAGTGCCACTTCCTGATTCAGCATATGTGGCCCAGACAATGAAATCATTGATCAAAATGATGCACAAACCTGGTACGTATGAGCAAAAAACATAAGATTTTGCTTGATTATGTGTTTTTGTCTTTGCATAGTCCTTTATATAGCTTGAGAGAGAAATATGAGTTTTAAAAGTTTTCTCTAAAAAGCAAACACTCAAAGATGGAACACACATTCATCACATACACAAGTATACTTATATCTCTTGCTTTTTTATTATGCTAAAGTTACATATCCAATGTGTGTGATTAGTCAATGTGCTACTAAAATTTTTCACCAAAAGAGATGACATATCTTTATTATGGAACAGATCCTTGTTGGTTTCCTGGAGTTTTTTTTCTCCCTAATTATTGTATATATAGTAGATACACAACTATGATTTGGTTCAGTTGCGATTTATCATTTTATATACAAAGTTTAGTCAACATTAGCTGTCCTTATTTGTGTTAATTGCAATTTACGCTGATGCATTTTTTTAAATAATTTTAACAGATGTGTCTGAAGCTCTCCGAGAAAATATAGGCATTGCTCTTCAGACTTTGGCACGTTACATCAAAGTACCACCAGTATTTGCACCTGCTCGATTGACTGGAGTACTTAAGGAATCTCTCTCTCTGAAGAATTAATGACCCAACTTGTTTTCTTTTGTCATTCAA
The DNA here is from genome assembly GCA_949318235.1 of Ecdyonurus torrentis. Lineage (NCBI taxonomy): Eukaryota > Metazoa > Arthropoda > Insecta > Ephemeroptera > Heptageniidae > Ecdyonurus > Ecdyonurus torrentis. The sequence continues at coordinate 36,223,548 of OX439131.1, read as the reverse complement.
ACATTTCAAACTAACAAATCCAGTGTGCATTTTTTAAACTAGATTTATTCTCTCTCTCACTCTCTTTTTTGTTTTCTTTCAATTTTTATAAAACTATACTGATTATATAATTCAATTTTTTGCTTTCATTGTAAACAATCAATATTAAAGAAAAGGATAGAATAACCAGCAAGGGCCTTACCACAGTAGAAGTTCTATGGAGAGGTCGAAGTCTCGCGTGGCACTGTGCCATGCGAGACTTCGACCTCTCCATAGAACTTCTACTGTGGTAAGGCCCTTGCTGGTAATTCTATTCTTTTCTTTAATATTGATCCTAGCCGCGATGTTTTTTTCCTTAAATTGATTTCATTGTAAACATTGTATATGTACAGCTCTGGCCACCAGTTTAAGAACGGGGCAATGGCAGCTGCAGCGTTTTCTCATAAAGGTGTAGCAGAGTGTTGTTGTGGGTTGCCTATACAAATCGTTCTCAAACTAATGTACCTCTTACAAAAAGGAAATTAAAAATAAAAGTTTCATCAAAAAAAGGAAATAAATAAATATAAATTGCACGTATGTTAAATAAAGTGTCCTTTTTAAATTGTATTTTACATCTTCAAACATTTATTATACTCGTTTTTTCTTTTCTTACTTTTTTTTCTCTCTCCAGGAGGTAGGTAATTGAGCAAATTAATAGGTATGTATTTTAAACTAAATACAGAGTATGCTCAATTGAAAAATGAAAGAAAAGTTTGTCAAAACAAAACAAGCTTTTAAAATTTATTCAGCGTTTTTTTAAAAGATTTTTTTTTTTTTTTTGTATTTTATTATTTTATAATTTTTTTTTCATTTTAAAAGAAAACTATTTATGTTTAGTATGCATTGGTGCTCCTTTAAGCCTCTAGCTTATTCCTCCAATAGGTATGCTTTCTTGGTCCAGAGTCATCCACTTTTGGTTGACCCATCAATTGTTCACCTCTTTTTTTTTTATTATGATTATTATTTTTGAATTTTATTTTAACAATTTAGACATTTATCTCACTTCCCTATTTTTAATATAATGTATGTAATTTTTATTCACTAATCTATTTGTTATCTTTTGTGTCTAACTAAATTATTGTATGAAATATTAAAGCAGATGCTGCACTCATATAAAACACATTAAATTTATAGAAAGAAATTAATAAAAATATGTAATAAATATACTATGGAAATAAAAAATATATATCGAGCATACTCCTCTATAATATCTCTGATGTCCATTAGACAAAAAAAAAAAAAAAAAAAAAAATGCCTGCAAATGTATGGAATCAGGTAAAGCTTATTATGGTGTCAAATGAATGATTTTTTCCCCCAAATGTCAAGTGGACATCAACTAAACATTAGAGAAGAGTATGCTTAATATGTAATACATAATTAAAATTTAAATAAGATTCTTTTATTTAAAATACCATATACTGCACTGAAAAGCAACTTACAAAATTACTACAAGTAGTTTTTTTATTATTATTTTTTTTTTTATAAAATATTAGTATATAGGGCATTGCGTATATGAAGCATTGAAGCACCATAGATCAGAGGTATAAAGGCTATTATTACAGCATCTGAGTTACTATAAATTCAAAATTAAATTCTCCTTTTTACACAAGCTTACGCTCTTTTATTTCACAAAACATTAATTAATTGTAACAGCTATGATCAGCTATAACATATATCATAAGAATTATAAAGGTTACAGTGTGAACCAGGGTGACTTTGCTGTAAACACCCATTTATCTCTACTTTGGGGCACTCTTTTCAAAATTTTGAAACATGTCATTAAGATCAAAAACAAATTTGAACAAAATAGTAAGATTCTTCAAATTTCTAAAATGAGGTCCCAAGACAGATAATTGGGTGTTCAAAGTCACCCCAGTTGACAGTATTTATAAGTTGAATTCATAATTAAATGAACCATAGGAAAGGTTCAATTCCAGTAGCATTCAGTTAATGCTCACCCATATAAGAAAAAAAAATTTTACTTATAGAGTTGCATTTTATATAGTTAAAGACAATAAGAAACAAGAAAAAAAAATGATACAGAGAACAGAAATTCTTACAATAAGCTTTATTTGTATTAAAATAGCTTGCCTTTATTTATTGTACAACATAAATATAACAAAGCCATAGCTTAAAGTTTCAGGATTCAAGTGTGCACAGTGCACGCAAATCATCTTTCAATAATAATAATAATAAAAAAAATAAATAAATGATTATAAATATGTGCACAAATTTCAAGAAACAATAAATTTACATGAGAATGAGAACACAAAATACAGATGTTAATTCTAAAATTATATGTAAAAGTTAAAGGTGTAGAATATTACCTTGAACAAATTTTTTTTGTCTAATATCCTAACATATAAACCTGAAAATCAATGCTGATTTGACCAGTCATTGATTTCTAATTTATTTTCCATTTACAAAATGGTGCTTGCAGACTATGACTTCACTGGTCCACCCACATAAAACACATGAGCTGTGACGTCACTGTCCGCACACACCATTTTGTGAATGGAAAATAAATTAGAAATCTATGACTCCGACCAAATCAACGTTGATATTTAGGTATGTTTAGGATATTATACAAGTTTTTTGTTCACCTTTAATTAAGTACAGTTAAGCCAAGGACAGTGATAAATTGTTTTCACACTTTAGGCTCCGCCCCTAGGATAGCATCCATATACATAGTTAGACAATCAAAACTCTTATCGCTGCAATAAGAAAAGGGATAAGAAGGACTGCTGTTCTAAGCTTGTTAATTGTTATTATTTTTAAGGATTATTATATTGTGTATAAAAATAAAAAGGCATGATACAATAGTCAAAATAATTGGTATTAATAATATTTTAAGTGCTTATTTAACGCTGAATGAAAGAGCATTATAGAGAAATAATTTTCATAATTATATAATGTAAATAAACCATCTAGCTAGGTTTGGTTGATCATATAAAAGAAGGAATAGTAGAGAAAACCAGCAAGGTTGATATATAGGGAAGAGAAAGTCACCTAAAGTTTAATAGAAATCTTGCAAGCAAGGAGATAAAAAAAAAATTAAAAAAATAAAACGCATGTTGGATAGCTATTTGTGGCACTAAACGCCAAGAGAAAACAGAGTATAATGTGTGTGTGTGTATGTGCCTTCTTTTGTCTTCACATAATCAGAGAGGAAACAATGAGCTCTGAGAGTCTAAGGAATGAAGAAGCGGCACACACACATGCTTCATTTTCTCTTGGAGAGTTTAGTGCTGAAATTTATTCAATCGTGTTTTATTTTTTTTATCTTTGTGTGCTAGCAAGATTTTTGTCAAACTATGGTATTCTCTTCACTATAATATGTTAAGGCCCTTATTGTTGGTTTCCTCTATCTCTTTCTTTTATATCAAGTATTAATAAAATGTCAATAATATAAAAGTCAATAGCAAAATAATATAATTTACATAATAATAATTATAAGCTAAAGATTTTTTTTACTGTAGAACTGACCTGCTATAGTTAATATATAAGATAGAAAAATCTATATATATGTGATTTTTAAAAAAAATAATGGCTTGGCATGCCATTCAACACTTTTTTTTTTTTTTTTTTTTTTTTTTTTGTTTTTACCAATACATTAATACATTTCAAGTCACCACTACAAAATACAACCCTTTCAACAAATTTAAGCCAACAGAATTTTCTTTTTGGCCTTTAGTGATGCAATTTGTTTATAAAATTTATTTTATTTTATTTTTGTTATACATAGGTACTTATATTTAATTTTAGTGGATATTATACTGTTCAAACAAAAATCATGTGTTCACACAGAGAGTATCATATTTTCAATGTTTAATAAATTTGATTCAAGGTAAATTGCAATAAGCAAATTTAAAATGCTTTCAATAATAAATTATTATAAATAACAAATAGAATGTGTGCAATAATTTATATTAAAAAGGTTTGATACAAAAACATGATACTGTAAGATATATTAAAGGAAAAATTCGGGCACTACCTGACCAATGTTTTTCCATCAAATCTTTAAAATGCTTTGTTTAAGGTAGTTTACATTACATGGGTAATTTCAACATTTAGTCCTAATTATTAATTTAAGTCTCCTGCCCAAAAAAAAAATATTTAATCTCATTCTATCTTAAAAACTCTCGCCGCAATTAGAGCGAAAAACCCCAGTCTCCCATGTAATTTAACCTACAATTGGAACCTAACTTTGACAAACTTATCTATAGATAAGTTAAAAAAAAAATGTGTGTTCTTTTGGTGGACTTTTATATAATTGTAACAAAATATTATACCTACTTAATTATTTAGATTTTTCATGTAAGAATTTGCACAGAAAAAAAAATACCACAAATTGGGCCATGTTAATGTTCATAAATATTAGAGCTGTAAAAAACTCGAAATATTTTTAACCCGGGCTGAAATTTTTTAGCCCGGGTTGACTTGAAACCCGGGTTTAGCTTGAAATCGAGCTTAAACTCGAAAAACGAGCCAAAGCTCGGTAAGCTCGACATTTGAGCCAAAGTTTAAAAACGAGCTTTCGAGCCTATGAAGAAAAAAGCTCGATTTTTATTACGAAAATATTTTTTTGAAGGATAAAAGTCATAAATAAAATAAAATAATTTTTAAAAATATTTTAAACAGCTTATTTTGCATGATAGAATATTAAAAATGCAATTTTAAACAAAAATTTCAAAAAAAATGTTCTTTGCTTTTTTAAAAATTGTACTTTAGCTCGATTTATTTTCAAAAGCTCGTTATTTTTACAAGTCATTTACGAGCTCAACTCGAAAAAGCTCGTTTTCGAGCTAAAAGCTCGAAACCCGGGTTTACCATTTTCAAAAAAACGAGCACCCGAAGATTTTGGCCCGGGCGGGTGCTCGAACCGGTTTAAATTTACAGCTCTAATAAATATGCATTTTAATATAATAATAATATTATTAGTTATTACATATTATTATCCCTCCGGCCCTCCCCCTTAATGAAACTCTTGTAAAAAAAAATTATATCTTAAAAACAAATACACATTACAAGTTGATATATAAAACACTAGTATTTTTTGGTTTTGAGGTTGATATAAGAGTGAAATCATATGCACACATTGCAGTTTTGTATTATTTGTACACTAAAGTGGGCGTGGCTAACATCTTCAATACTAAATTGCAAGGGATTTCATGTGACTCCAAACTTTTTAGAGTCATGGTATAGGGAAATGTTCTTTAAAGTTCTTATAAAGCTTTAAAAAAATACAAAAATTATTAAAATTTATGACAACTAACGTAAGCTATCCTTATAAAGTACTACACCTTAACTGCAATTACTTAAGCAAACAAATTTATTAAACATTGAAATATTGCCAAATTGTTGGACAAATAAAAACTGTTAAAAAATGCATAGATTGTAATTATTTTTTACATATGTTTTATATGAAAAGTTAATATCTATAGTAGGGGGGGGGGGGGAGGCAAAAGACAAATAAATTACCAGTATTTGTCTATGAAGTAATTACTTTGTCTGGCCCAGTACTGCTCAAGTGCTTGTTGACACAGGTTGAAATTCTGACAGAGACGACCTCCCTTCAAACGAGACAGCAGAGTCAGATGCTTGATGAAACGGAATGTCATAGCAGGTGTGATTATCCCATCTCTAGCTACTTGCTCATGAAGTGGATTCAATTCAAATGCAGACCTCAAGTAGGCATTCTTCCGATCAACGTTGGAGATTGGTGGATACATTGGCATGTCACTGACAAGAGGCCAATCTCCTACACAAGCTTCACATTGGCATATGAAACCATTTTTCATCAGCAACAGGAACTGCCGTTGCTGTTTATCAAAGTTCGTAAATCTATAGTGATAAGCTATGGACAATTCTTCTCCCTTTTTAACAGGTTTGATGGCACGCAAAACAACTTTAAATCCATAGAAATCTCGTCCAAGTGATGGATCACAGGAATGGTTCACAAGGTTGCAAGTAGGATAGTAAGCATTTCCAGTTGCAACATCATGTTCTGCAGGAGGAAATTCAAGACCTTTATACACTTCTCTCATTTCAAGTCCATTGCACTGAAGACACCAGTACAAATGATTAATTATTCCTCCATATTCCATAACATTGGGTTCAATATTCTTTAACAGCTTGATGAACAAAGCTGACCCAATGAGACTACTCACTGTTTCTTCAAAGAACCTTTGTCTAGATTTACTTTGGCTATGGAAGACAGCATTAAAATTGGTGCCATCATATTTACCATTTGTAAATCCAGCAGTTCTTTTATCTTTTACTTCTTGATCTACTTCTGTTTTTATGTACGATGCCAATTGAGAAAATCCAGTCTTTAAAATAATCTTCATGGCATTGATGTAACTGGAGTCAAAGTTCAATTTGTAGAGGATTGACAAAATGCTGCATTCCACTTTGTGTATTTCCTCTGCAGCTTGCTGGCACTCTGCACTGCAAAACATGGCCTGTAAAAGCAACATCAAAAATTTACTAGATTTGATTTTACTCAGAAGCGCCGTTTTAATTTTATTTATTTTTTATTTCAGCATTTGTTAAATAAACATTGAATAAAAAAATATATAGCCTATATAAAGTAAGAAAAAGGGGGAAAATAATGATTATTGATAAAAAGATTTTAGAGAAGAAAAAATATAATATATACCAGAAAAATTGGGAGACAACAGACCTATAGAATGCGCAGGGATGCCTTGCATGTGAGAGAACAAAACTTCAGAAACTACAGAAAAATAAAACATTTATTCTTTGCCTTTACTTTAAGGCAGACTGAAATTTCCTAGCACAGAGTGTGTACACCTGTGACAAAAGTTTCAGAACGGGGCTGCCATACTGCATTTCCTCACTAATATGCAGCATACTGTGGTTGCTGCCTAAATAATAATTATCTCCAACTTTTGTCCAGAAATCTAAATACTGTATATTCATTATAGCAACTTTATAATGAAATATATATATATAAGTTTATATATAATATAAATAAGAAAAAACCATTACGGTTTAGGATTGGGTTAAAGATTTTTGCGTAATATAGCTTTCAATATAGCGTATACGTGCTTTAATTTTAATTATCTATTACTTTGCTTTGAAATATATACCTAAGTTAGATGATTCAACTTAGGTTTTATACTTTCTGTCTCTTATGCATACTATATATAGGCTGATCCCTCTGTCAGTAAATATATCGATGCTTACCCGTCGAAGTGAACGAACTACACTTTACAAATTTGGGGAAAAATGAACGATCTGCGTTTGGCGCTTCTACGCGTTTTAACATGAGAACTAGATGGGGGAACTTGGAATTTGTAAAGTGTAGAACGTTCATTTTTCCCCAAATTTGTAAAGTGTAGTACGTTCACTTCGACGGGTAAGCATCGATATACGTACTTCGCATTCACCAATTTTTCCTGTCTGTGTGTTTATTCCATCAAATTAATTTTTATCAATGAAATATAGTAAAGTTGTTTTTCCCACTTAGTTATGAATACTGTATCAACATTTTTTTTTTTTTTTTTTTTTTTTTTAAGAATTATAATAGGTTAATAATATTTAAATATAGCTATATATATGATCGATGCAGATTGTTTGCTGAAAGCTGAGAAAGTAAAAGCTTATAGGTCTTCCCCAAAATAATTTATATAGTTAAGTATAAAATATACTTAATTTATGCCTACAAACCCTGAAACCCATAGAACCCAACATAAATACCGCCTCCTTCCCCCTTCTTTAAAGATTATATTTTCAAGGTTACATTGTAGTTAGAAATGACTCGTATATCTAAGGTTCATATTATCTAATATTTAAATGGTACCCCCACCCTTTTCACCAACTTTTTTTTTAAAAATTTTTATAGTAGTTAATAATAACTACTATACCTACCCCCGTATGATAATTTTTTTTTAGGACTTCAGATATAAAGAATGTTTACAAAAAATGTTGAATGTAACATGTAACAGTGGGCTTAATTATATATATATATATATATATATATATATATATATATATATATATATATATATATATATATATATATATATATATATATATATATATATATATATATATATATATATATGTTAGCACCAAAACCCGAAATTGACCCAAACTAGGTATTTTTGCTCATTTCGGCTTTTGGTTCGTCGCTTTTTGCCAAAACCCGGAATGCCAGTTTATTTCGGCTTTTGGTTATGAACTTTTGATCCATACTAGTTTTGAGCATTTCGCAAAAAGCAAAACCCGGTGTAAACATTTATGTGTAGTTTTGGTCTTTGAATTTTGACCAGAACTATATAGTTGTGGTCAAAATAGAAAAATCAAAAGCCGAAAAATGAACATTTCTCACCCCAGAATTTTATGCAATGATAAAAGACTATAATTATATTATAAATGCATGATGTTTTGGTATTATAATTAAGCGTTAAAACAATGTATTATTTACAACAAACAATTATTTTACTTGAAATGCATAATATATGGTCTGAAAATATTAATTTGATTAAAATGCGCTGACCATAATCTCTAAATCTTATGGCTAATGATACGGAATATAAATTGAGACAATACGAAAAATAATCTTACTGTTTGACCTAGCAATGAACCACTTTTGCAATGAGCGTACTTTTTGAAATAAATTGAAATTTTCTTTATGCATTTCTTACAAAAAAAAAAAAAAAAAAAAAAAAAAAAAAAATCATTTTCCCTTGTTGCAACAATTACAAATATTTTATTGCAAGTGGGCCATTCAGTAATAGTATATTATTATTGTTTTGAGAGGCTACTTAAGATTATATGTAAATTAAGAGCTATGTATAAAACCACTAACCATGTTCACTTATAATTTGCGCACCAACAATATACGTGTGTTGTGAACTTTTTAAATTCAAACACTTTCTTATTCTGTTTTTAACGAATATTATGAAATTATAAACCATGTTTTCAGCACAGAGACAAACAGTCAACTGAATATACGTACAAAAGAAATATTTTAAAATAAATCGTTATCACTGGATAAAGTAAGGTGGACTTGAACTTTGAACCAATATAAGGGACATTAGTCATAAGTCATAATATATCACTCTTATTCTTATTGTAAATTAAAATGAATATTTTTACTTTTTTTTATTTAACATGTCGTGTTATCTCTCTCTCTCTCTCTCTCTCTCTCTCTCTCTCTCTCTCTCTCTCTCTCTCTCTCTCTGTCTCTCTCTCTCATATTTATATATCAATAATTGAGTTCAAAAATGTTCATATTTCGGCTTTTGATTTTTCTATTTTGACCACAACTAGTTCTGGTCAAAATTCAAAGACCAAAACTAGACATAAATGTTAACACCGGGTTTTGCTTTTTGCGAAATGCTCAAAACTAGTATGGATCAAAATTTCGTGACCAAAAGCCGAAATAAACTGGCATTCCGGGTTTTGGCAAAAAGCGACGAACCAAAAGCCGAAATGAGCAAAAATACCTAGTTTGGGTCAATTTCGGGTTTTGATGCTAACATATATATATATATATATATATATATATATATATATATATATATATAATTACAATCTAAGTGTGGTTGCATTCATCATATGTACAGAGTCCGAATAATAAAAAGTGACCATTTAAAATTGACCCATTTTTGCGCGCCACAAACTATTATGCGTAAACGAGAAATCTCGCTTCATACGTGAATAAAAATATATTTTTATTACGAAGCTCTGAGAAGAAGAAGACGGAAATTGACGAAGAGAGAAGAGTTAGTTCATCGCGCTCAGGTGAGCTGCTTGGCCAGCTAAACCCACGAAGCTGAAGGTAACGTAAGGCATCGACTGAGAATTAATTTCGTTCGTCTTTTCCAAATTTGCCCGATCGACGAGATCTATTCCCGGTAAAATTTCATTAAAAAAATAAATTACACTTGATAATATTTTCCCGCCATCAAAACATGAAAAATGCCGGAAATAAAGGATTAAATCTTGCAGCAGACGCACGAAATGCGCAGTCGATGCCTTACGTTATCTTCAGCTTCGTTGGCTAAACCAGCAAGCCAAATACAGGCCAAAGACGAGTCGTAGTGCCCAACTCAATGTCTTTCTATCGCTTTCTATCTCTGCCACTGACTCGATTTTCTTAGCTGTTTTTATTTTATTCAAAAATCATTTATTTTATTAATGAACGCCCAATAAACAAATATATAACTTCTACCCTTTTATATCATTACAATATCAATATGCCTATTTTACAGTATCAAAAGAGTATAGTAAGGAAAAAAATATAAAATTGAGAGAGAGAGAGAGAGAGAGAGAGAGAGAGAGAGAGAGAGAGAGAGAGAGAGAGAGAGAGAGAGAGAGAGTTGGACAAGCAAAGTTCGTGGACGGCAGAACGAGGAGTGTTTGGCTTGTTTGCTACCAATCACCTGAGCGGTGAGGAGCTACCTCTTCTCTCATCTTTAATAATCCTCGCCTTCTTCTTCCAAGCTTCGTGTTAAACATCTATTTACTATTAGCGTAAGAAGCGAGATTTCTCGTGTACGCATAATATTTTGAGGCGCGCAAAAATGGATAAAGTTTAAATGGTTACTTTTTATTATTCGGACTCTGTACATAAAAAATAATACAGTAATAAAAAAACACACGCTGTAATAATGCTCTTAATTTACAACTTATTTTACTCAAAATTTACTGCAATAGTAAATTTTTAGCCTTAATGAAAACAGATCATTGAAATTGCTTACCCAGTTACATGTGTCACAAGGCAGCAAAGCAAAGCATCGTAGACCACAGTGACTGCACATGCACCTCCAGAACTTAGGATATAAGTAGGCAACATAAGGCTCTTCTACAAGCACTACATCTCCTGAAACATGCAATAATAATTTTTTTAAATGTAATAATAATAAAACTCTACATAAGCGAGAAAGGGGAAAACTATTATATATATATAATATATATAAAGATTTTATTATTTTACAGTTTATTAATTTATGTGTATTATTAATGTGCCATACATCTGTGTACTTTTGTTTACCACATAAGTACTAAAGTGGTATCATACATAGTCAAATAAATGGGAAACTCTAATTTAAAAAAAAATGAAAAAATAAAAAATAATAATAAAAACATAAGGTTAAAATGAACTACCGGTAAGTGTTCAAAGTCACCCCAAATTTGGGCTCTGACTTTGAACACCTCTAGTTTAAAATATACCATTATATATTAAATTTGAAGCCTTAAACTACCGTGGACCTAAATACTAGGGAGTCTTGTTATATATGATAAGGCCACTGCATAAGCCTATATACCTCTCCAACCTTCAATTTTATTATTATTATTATTATTATTTTATTATAAGCCCATTAAAAGTCACTACTTTATAAGCCTATTTCAAATAATATGAATTAAGCAATAATGCATTTAAACAAAATGAAGTTCTCCATCTAAGTAATTTAATGTTAAAATTTATAATGTCTGAGGGATCCGATTATTGACAGTTTCACCTTCAATTAATGTTTGCCCAAAACTGTCCCTAAAATTTTTGGTTACCTGGCACACTTACTTCTTTAAATTTTAGAGAAAAAATTACAGCAACTTTGAATTTTTAGACCCTTAACTTTAATTAAAATCTTGGAATTGACACCTTGGGCATTCACATGTCAAAAACCATACTTCTGTCTTGACCTTTTCTGTAGCAAAGAACCTTTTTTTCAAAATATAGTATTAGCATGACAGGAACAGATTGAGATATTTTGTCAAGTAAGATGTTGTAGGTTTTCTTGGGCAAGCAAACTCATGGTGTGTTGAGCAGGTTAAAAGTTTAATAAATGGCAAAGGAAAAAATTTCAGGTTCTCATAAGGGTCAAATGAAAAATATTGTACCTGTATGTATTCATTGAATTCTATACACCCTATCTAAAGGTGCATTCACATATTCTTAAATTTGTTAGAACTTTGCGCAGCAAAATAATTTTTCCCATTTAAAACAATGCTATTTTACAATTTGCTGCGCAAAGTTACAACAAATTTAAGAATATGTGAATGCACCTTAAAGGGCCATAAGCTGCCACCTCTCTAGTTTAAACCTTTGTTATATTTTTTTTAATTGTTACAACAATCAACATAACAACTTAACTACGGTTTAACTAGTTAGTTAGCGTTGGAACTTTCAGGGGTAAAATACAAAGTGCCAAAGTTTTAGAATCATGCAGCTAAATTATTATTATTATTATTTTTTTTTTTTAGTTAAGGCCAATACACTATAGCTAAACATGGGAACTTCTTCTGAGGTGTGTCAACCAGGAGAACAAATTATTAGGGGCTATGAAAAAATAGACTCCTTGACCAATTGCAATAAAAATGGCATGCAATGTCAAGGAGCTGTATCTAACAGGATTAAGGCATCAAATTCACGTTTTCACCTCCCTTTGAAAAAGGTTGAAAAAAAGTCTAAGGGTATGTATTTTTTGTTAACTAATTATCACTTCTTGGAAAATAATTTATTCTAGAAAAAACATATTACTGTATACTATTAAAGGAGTAGTCAATGAATGCTTTTTTAATATACCGGCAGTGATTATTGTGTTATTAAACCACTCGAAAATGGGATCTCAATTTTTTTAATTATTAATGCACTGACTTGTGAGAGCAAAAGCCATTATAAAGCGACCCAACATCACATCCCCTGAACATGGTACTCTGTTATAATCATGTTGCCAGTTTTTCTATTTTCCCATAAGGATTATAATAAACTGAAAGATAATCATGTTTCATTTCGGTTATGTACATACCGGTAGGTACATACTCACACATACATACCTGGTTGCAAATCTCTGTTAGTGACAAGATGCCGACCCACATCCTCATCATACTTTAATTCTACGCAGTCTGATGCACAGAGAAGCTCCTCACTTTGGTTGAAGCTCAGGTCAGGGATTTTCAACATTGGTTTTGACGAAGCAGCAAAATCAAGCAATGTTGCGTTGTCATCTTCTGTCAGGCAAATCTTCATTGATTCCTCAACATACTTAACTCGCTGAATATTTCTAGCTTCTTCTTCAAGTCGAGAATGTTGCAAACTTTTAATCGCTGCCTCATAGCTATTAGATGCTTGTTTCTCATACCCTAACACCTTCAAGCAATCTCCCTGCCTTGCAAGGGCTTTATATTTGAGGTGAAGAGGATACCCATTGCAAAAAGATCTCTGTATATCAGCAAGACACTCCTTGATATATCCCATCTTGTGCAATACATAAGAACGGTTTGCATAAGCTATAGCTAAAGCTACAGACTTGATCGGAGCATATGCAATGCTCTCCGTGTAGAGGCGCCTAGCAGAAGACAGTTTACCTGTCGCAACACAGTGGTTACCTTTTTCCCGTGCTGCAATTGACAGTTCATTTGATTTTTCATTTTTAATGCATATTTCAGGAAAACTATCAATTCTCTCAAGACAAGAATAAACATACGAAACTTCGTCTTTTTTATTAGAATTTAAAGCTTTCAATTCCTTACGAAACGTATCACGTCCTTTTTCATTTTCTATGTTACTTAATAATTTATCAATAATTTCCATTTTATTTCAACAACTATTCTTGCTAAATAATACTCACAAACTCACAATACTATTTAAGTCCAAAATCAAATTGTATAGATTCGTTTCTGTTGTGATGTTTTCGTTTTGCAGCATACAAGCGATACAAGCTAGTGCTCTGCTCAGGCTCTGTTGTTGTCGTCGTCCCACGTCGTCCCGAACACGGTACAGTTGGAACTGAACCAAGAACTAGTTTTGTTTTGTTTTGGACTGACCGGACAAAAGTTATGGAACTTGGAACAGAGAACAGACAGAGAAAGCAAAACACAAAACATGTGCAAAGTGGCGGAAGTGTTGTGGTGGGCGTAACCGCGAGGAGCGAGGAGCGGAGCGAGCAGGGAGCGAGGATCGAGCCATCGAGCAGGATCGCCAGGATCGAGGATCGAGTGCAATCGAGTGGTTGTCAAGCATCAAGCCTCAAGCCACATCAAGCTGATAAAAGAAGTGATCGAAAGGTCTAAAAAGGTTCTTAAGCAGCGTGTATGTATATGAACTACATAGTGACTATCTACATAATTATATATATATTATAACTATCAAAATCACAAAATATATATATTAAAGAAAACATGGAACTTTTAGAAGCATTGCGGAGAAATTTAGCTTTAAGCGGAAGTGGTTACAAAGATTTAGGGCAATTGTTCTCAAATTTAATGGAGTCTTTCAGTCTTGCTGTCGATAACCGTTCAAAATTTGAGGGTCTCATTACTGAAGTTAATATACATTTAGAGCGTAATCATAACTTGGTATTAAAATGGCAATCTTTAAAAACCTGTGCTGAAAGATTTGAATTTTTTTCCAAGCTTGTTGGGTATGATGCAGGTCATTGTGAGAAGCCATATGCTGCAATGCCTTATTTCCCACCTTATCCTACAGATAAGAACAAAATGCCACCAGAAATACAGGAAATATTTGAGAGTCAGTCAGTTGACTATCGAAACAAAGGTAATGACAAATTCAAATCTGGACAATTCTCCTCAGCATTAAATAATTATACTGCTTCTATTGCCCATGCTCCAAATTCAGAATGTCTTGCTTTGGGATACGCAAATCGTTCCGCTGTTCTATTAAAAATGGACCTGCCACTTGCTAGTTTAGCAGACATCCGTCGAGCATTTGATCATGATTATCCTGAACAGCTCAAGTTCAAGCTTTACTTCAGACAAGGGGAAAACTTAAAAAATCTAAATCGAGATGCTGAGGCTCTCTATTGCTTTGAGAAAGCACTGCAAGCTCTTCAAGAAAGTTCAGACGTAAATGGAGAGGAGAAGCGTACATGGAGAGAAAAGATAAACAATGGAAAGACTTCTTGCTATGCAACAGATCCTGTGGAGTACACTGAGTGTGCATTGACTGCTAACATCAAGAAGCAACCACCTGTCATTCCTCCATTAACATATGGGGAAAACAGTGAGCTACCATGTGCTACGAAAGCTGTGGATCTCAAGTATAACAAGAAACGTGGGCGTCATCTTGTAGCAAATAGGAACCTCAAATTAGGTATAAATAAACAATTGCATTCTCTCTTTGCTAATGCATAAAGATTATTATATAATATACTCAATAGCAAATACTCATAGTTTCAAAATGTTATAATGTGTGTCCCTTAAATTTTGTCATCCTATCGTTAAAAAGAAGAAAAAAAGGAACCTTTATTAGGACCTTCCCCCCCCCCCCCCCCCTCAGTGACATTTTATATCCCTGTCGGGGTGGCCAGCAGCATTTCACATTGACATAGTGATTGACCTTACCCTCAACCACCCTGTACTGGTACCATACCTGTACTAAAGACTTTTTTTCTCTCTAGACACTATATACATCATATCACGTTTTATGCCTGTCCATCAATTCAGTATGACACTCACTAAACATAATAATAAACAATGTATATTGAACTGTGAACTTGTTGTGATTTCAGGTGATGTGGTGGTTGTAGAGAAAGCACTAGCAGCCGTCTTACTGAAAGCCATGGATTACTGTTGGACTCACTGCAGCTATTGTTTCCAACGTTGTCAAACTCTTATCCCTTGCAAGAGTTGCAAACTGGTACGATAAACTCCCCCCCCCCCCCCCCCCCCCCACTTCACATGTATCTTTTTTGGATTAATTTATGTGGCTATATTTTTGTTTTTATTAACTATGTTTGGGTGCTAAGATTTTTTGTTTTTGTTTTTCTCCCGACAATTGCTACTAATATTTTTCTTTAAGGGGTCGTATATGTTGAAACAGCTACCATAAGCTTAGCATGTAAAAAGACTTTTAGTATTTAAATTCTCTTTCTCAAAATATTATGTAATTTTAATTGAAATTTATGTTGCTGTAATCAGCATAAAATTTCGCTTTGAGCTCTGTTGTTAAAATTTGCATAATATCAATAGATTTTTAAATAATTAATTTCAAAGTTTGGTAATATTTTAGTGAAGTTGTATATTTATTTTAGTGGTAACATTTACTGTCGTCAATAAGTCTGCGCGTACTGTATATAATACAATAGCACTGCTGCATCTTTGTAAGTCAAAAAGTGCAGTAAAAAGTAAGTGAACAAAGAGCAGTTTTTCAATAAAAGGGATTACCTGCTACCTGACAACACGGGACCCAATTACCTTACGCGTCAATTATTTTGGTAACTCGCGAAGTAATTTTTATAGTGAATCAAATTTATTTTAGATGTTAGATTTATTAAAAATCATGCATATTTCTTTTTTGATCGAAGTTATAGCTTCATGTTAAAGTAATATATTTAAATAAAAAATATTACATACTACTGTACTCATTATTTTTAAATCGCATCACGGTGGTTCAAAATATCGCTAGAACTTAGATCAAAAAAGAAATATGCATGATTTTTAATAAAATTAGCATCTAAAATAAATTTAATTTACTGTGAAAATTACTTCTCGAGTTATCAAAATCATTGACGCGTAAGATAATTGGGTCGTGTTGTCAGGTAGCATTAATCCCTTCTTTTGAAAAACTGCTATTTTTTCACTTACTTTTTACTGCACCTTTACTATATAGTAGAAGCAGTTAGTGTAAAAAAGTGGCTATATAGGTTAAAAGCATGAAACTTTCAGGGATGTTAGATATGACCAATAGAAGTACTTTTAGCCCCAAGCCGAACTTTGGGACGAGTACAGTTCTCCTGAATTGACCTTTTGACCTCTGAGCATAAGTTATTTTTTTGCGGCGTTCCTGATCACTTTTCGAAAATATTTGTAATCACAAAAGTTGTTGGGAATACAATTTTACATACCCTCAAAAATTTTCAAAATCATGACGTCATAAATACCAAGATGGCCGCCAAAAAACCCAAAATTCCTGGATTTTGCCAGGAAAAATTAAAATTAAATTAAACTTATTTTCCTTATCTTTAAATTTGCTTTACAAGGGTTGTAAAACCTTGTGGAAAGCAAATACGTTTTTGTTTCACTCAAAAATCTTTATTTTTAAGAAAAATATAGCTAAATAACCAAATTTTGATAATTAGGTAACCACTGCCAATGTTAAATCATATGAAAAATACTACATTTTAAAAAAATCACCAAAATTACAATTTTTAATATTAAAGCGTAATTTTTTTAAATTGTGCTTTTCTAATTATGTTCTGTTGAACTATTTTAGTTTTTTAAAGGGTGACCAGTATGTGACCTCTTAATTAACCTTTGACCCTGATACCTAATGTATGGTTTAAACTATAGCATACAATATGCTATTTATCAACATAAAATGTGATCAAATTGAGACCTTAAGACATAAGTAAAGTTGTTGATTCTTAATAAATACATGGCAACAATTGTTTTCGGGGTGGGTACCGGGGTGGGGTTAGGAGGGATTGACCTTTTGATACGGAATGAATAATACAGAGGATATGAATTATTTTTTGATACATTTAATTTACCTATTTTCAAAAACAACAATTGCAATATACACCTTGCGCATAAAAATGAACACCCATCCCCCCACCTTATTACTGCCCATTCCTTCCAAACTTGGGGGGGGGGGGATTTTTTTTTTTTTTTTTTTTTAAAGAGATTTTGCAAAGTATGCTCTTGTACTTCACGTACATACGCATATACATCATTGACTCGAACCCAGAGTAACGAGTCACCTGCCCATAATACTTTATAGTTAATAAACCACTTACAAAAGTATAAGGTGTAATGAGAAAATAAACTCACAGCTTAATAATTATACTAACATAATGCTAGCAGACGACTTTGTGTTTCCGTCTTATTTTAGCATGCTTTTATGGGATAAAAAATTAGCTAAAATTCGAGTTACTGAACTGAACTTCCAAAATTATGTTTGCCTGGCTTTCATTCCAGTTACAAATTATTATTTGCCCAATTCATTTAAAGTCCAGGAAAAACAAAAGCTTTGAGGCTAAGTAAACTACAAAAAAAAAATTACAACTCCAAAAAATTATTTTAACTTGAGTCAGAGCTGCTTCATTGCTCCATAAGAAAGCATGTTAAATTGAGACAGGAACACGAAGTCGTCTGAACATAAATATAATTCAATAAATATTCGGTAACTTCGGTTAAATCTTAAAACTATGATTATTGTGTAGCGAAGTTGGAAGGATTTGAACTTTCATTGTATAAAGCAAAATTTAATTAAGTTAATTTAACCATAAATAATAGTCCAGGCAGGTGACTCGTTACTCTGGGTTCGAGTCAATGATGGATATGCATATGTACGTGAAGTGCAAGAGCATACTCTGCAAAATCTCATAAAAAAAAAAAAAATAATAAAATCCCCCCCCCCCCCCCCCCCCAAGTTTGGAAGGAATGGGCAGTAATAAGGTGGGGGGATGGGTGTTCATTTTTATGCGCAAGGTGTATATTGCAATTGTTGTTTTTGAAAATAGGTAAATTAAATGTATTAAAAAATAATTCATATCCTCTGTATTATTCATTCCGTATCAAAAGGTCAATCCCTCCTAACCCCACCCCGGTACCCACCCCGAAAACAATTGTTGCCATGTATTTATTAAGAATCAACAACTTCACTTATGTCTTAAGGTCTCAATTTGATCACATTTTATGTTGATAAATAGCGTATTGTATGCTATAGTTTAAACCATACATTAGGTATCAGGGTCAAAGGTTAATTAAGAGGTCACATACTGGTCACCCTTTATAAAACTAAAATAGTTCAACAGAACATAATTAGAAAAGCACAATTTAAAAAAATCACGCTTTTATATTAAAAATTGTAATTTTGGTGATTTTTTTAAAATGTAGTATTTTTCATATGATTTAACATAGGCAGTGGTTACCTAATTATCAAAATTTGGTTATTTAGCTATATTTTTCTTAAAAATAAAGATTTTTGAGTAAAACAAAAACGTATTTGCTTTCCACAAGGTTTTACAACCCTTGTAAAGCAAATTTAAAGAAAAGGAAAATAAATTTAATTTAATTTTAATTTTTTCTGGCAAAATCCAGGAATTTCGGGTTTTTTGGCGGCCATCTTGGTATTTATGACGTCATGATTTTGAAAATTTTTGAGGGTATGTAAAATTGTATTCCCAACAACTTTTGTGATTACAAATATTTTCGAAAAGTGATCAGGAACGCCGCAAAAAAATAATTTATATTCAGAGGTCAAAGGTCATTTCAGGAGAACTGTGCTCGTCCCAACGTTCGGCTTGGGGTTAAAAGTACTTCTATTGGTCATATCTATCATCCCTGAAAGTTTCATGCTTTTAACCTATATAGCCGAAAAGTAGCTTATTTTGACAGTAACTGCTTCCACTAATACCTATACCTGAAAATAAATCAAAGTACCTACTTATAAAAATTCGTACTAAATCTATTAACTTTCATTTGCTTCTTTAAAAAATTAATATCTCTATTTCTGCATACTTTAAGAAAAAAAATGTCAACGCAGCTCAAAGCAGAATTTTATTTACAATTTAATGCTATAATTTCAAGTTTGTAGATAAAAAATTGACAATACGACAGTTTAAATACAATTTCCCGTGCTATGTTTATGGGGCTTACCAACATTTACCTCCCCTTAATTTTAAAATTGTTTAAGAAAAAATTATGGAAAATTTGTTTCTGGTGTATGGGCAGATGGTGTATATGCTATGGCATGTAATTTGTACCATACTTACAGAGTGTATTGCAAAAGCATGTGTAAAAACATACTACAAGTGTTTACACAATGCTGAGAGAAGTATTTTTTTTTTTTTTTTTTTCTATCAAACCTCTAGGCGAGGTACAACTTATGCTATTTATTTACATATTTACATTGCTTTTATACTGAATTTACACTCCCGAGACTTCCGAAACCCTATCATAAGATTCGCGGGTTCTTCCATGGCGGGTCGGCCATGGCGGGTCGGCCATGGCCTGGCAATTTCTTCCCGGCATTCGCCTTTACATACCGAGGAAACCATGGAAACCTCGGTCAGGAAGTCGGTAGAGGAATACCCTGAGATATCCCTTCCACCTCCCGAATGCACTGTGTATTTCCGGTGGACAAAGCTTATTGATAAACTTTGCCTCTGCCGGGAATCGAACCCGTGACCCCTCGCGGACGAGTCAGACACGCATCCACTAGACCACAGTGGAGAAGTATTTTTAATTTTTTATTTTTTTGAGCCATTTTAAAAATAATGGCATTTTTATCTGAGTGAAAAGTACTGGTACGATTCACAAAACTAAAAAAAAAAGTCTGAATAAAGCGAAGCATTACTTTCTATGTTTTAGGAAATGAGGAAGTCTACACGAAGTTAACCCCTATGTTTGAATACGTCATTAGAAAGAGAAAAAGTAGTAGATAAACTTAGCATAGGCAATTACCTGCAAAATTGGCATTTTATTTAATAAAAGAAGAAATAAAAAAATTCAATTCCCAACCCTTTGCCGACTGTGACGTCATTTGTTTACATCCGATTTTCAATTGTTTTCTGGATTTCATGCAACTGCCATGATACAATAAAGATAGATATGATCGACGTTGGACGAGTTCACGCACAGATCTGCGCATGACGTCACACAGCGGACAAATACATTGCAAGGGTACCCCCAAACCCTGAAGAACCATTAATTCCACATACTTCTGATTAAACTTCAGAAATTTGATGCCCTGTTCCACAAAATCGATGTCGATTTACTAAGGACTGCTATCTTCGATTACCGATATTTCCTTTTGTATTCCCGCAATTTAAGGTTAAATTCAAAACACTCTCCGATTATTTCGTACAGGTGCTAGGAATAAATGCGCAAAAAGTCTAGCAAGCGTTTGCGCAGCTCCGGTGCGCGTAAAAGTTGACAAACTGGAGACATGCGCAGAACGAGAGTGAGGTGAGAAACTCGTTTCTGCGCAGGTAGCTATTAAAAAGTAATTTTGTGAACACTCTCAGTCAGCTCTCGATGATTTTGCGAACACACACCAATCTGCGCTTGAGCACCCCCTGGCAACTGCTATAAATTCAAAAAATTTAACGGCCAACGGCCGCCTTTCAACAATGGGGTCGTTTGAAATCCAGAAGACAATTGAAAATCGGATGTAAACAAATGATGTCATAGTCGGCAAAGGGTTGGGAATTGAATTTTTTTATTTCTTCTTTTATTAAATAAAATGCCAATTTTGCAGGTAATTGCCTATGCTAAGTTTATCTACTACTTTTTCTCTTTTTAATGACGTATTCAAACATAGGGGTTAACTTCGTGTAGACTTCCTCATTGCCTTCCAAAAACGATTTAAAAAAAAAAAAAAAAAAAAGTTATTCAAAATTTGCTTAAAGCGATAATACTTAACCCTAAAAATAAGTAATATTTATTCTTCTCTAAAATAATTCAATAGAAATCAGTCGTTTATTTTACTTTTCTAGCCCACGGGATAAGCGAGCCCCGCTAGGGTAAAGAGGAAATCTCTGACGTCAGAGATTTCCTTTTCTGTATGAGTAAAAAATTTGTACACCTTTTCAGGTAAGCTTAGTAGGTAGAGCAAGGGGTTCATATTTTTTACTCTCATAGTAGAGGGGCGTGTACTCTATATCGTTACTCTCGCAGGGCTTGCTTATCTCGCGGACTAGAAAAGTCAAATAAAAGGCTGATTACTATTGAATAGTTTTAGAAAAGAACAAAAATTGCTCATTTTTACGGTTTAGTATCGCTTTAAGAAATTGAGCTTAGTATAGTATAGGTGACACTGTATTTCACCCTAGGATCGCGTGTTTTAATTGGTATTGACCCTTTGTGAAAGGCAATAAATGCGAAACAAAATTCCTGCAGGATTTTTCCACAAAGTTTCTTATGTTATAAAAAGGATACTGCATAAACCGCATAATTTTACCTTTCAGAAAGGTATTATAATATGAAATAAGATTAAAAAATATCCTATGTAGGAACTTTACTTCGCATCTTACTGCCTTTGAAATACCATTAAAAATGGTTTCTAATATAAACAAAAAATACTTCTCTCAGCAATGTGTAAACACTTGTACTTGTAGTATGTTTTTACATGCTTTTGCAGTACACTCTGTCAGTACAGTACAAATTACATGCCATAGCGTATACGCCCCATCTGCCGCCGCTGGTGTATGCATCTGAATATGTAAGACATCAGGAGTTTTACATAAAATTGAGTACGTACCGCATGTAAAAAAATAAAATAAAAACAAGTTTAGTAATTTTTTATGATGTATATTAATATATTTAAGTAAACTTGTACACTCCTCCAGTTTTAAAACTACCCATCAACGGAAAGCTGCTTTCTTTAGAAAATGGTCAACATGTCATCTTAAGTGACAACAGTGTTGCCAGATGTAACCTTCACTAATGGAGCTGCAGGTGTTCCGCGAGGTTAAATCTAGCAATGCTGCTGTCACTTAAGATGACATGTTGACCATTTCTAAAGAAAGCGTCTTCCCTTTGGTGGGTAATTTTAAAACTGGAGGAGTGTACACAACAGCAAATAATATTATGTAAAAGTGACAATGAGGAAAGAGCATTCATTTCTGTGATCATTTAGCTTTAAATGTCACATGTGTTTTAAAAAATATATTAAATTGTATATTAGTTTAATATTTTTACTTTATATATTCTCTCAAATGTACACTCCTCCCGAATAATTCTGACTGGAAGCATTAATCTCTTCAATTATGTTAAAAATATGGGGAAACTTTAACTCAAGCTGTCAGATTTATTTGGGAGGAGTGTACTGTACACCTGTGACGATACTGCAGTATGCACAATTACTTTATTATATCAGTAAAAGAGAGATTATATAGAGCACATTGAATTGAAAATTTATAAAACGGAAATATATCCTCTCTAATTTAATTTATTGGTACTTGGGATCAAATGTTTTAGCATAGACAATTGCTATATTTTTAATTTCAGATATTTCATATACATGTGAAATTAGCCTGTAGCATAGTCCTTAGAGTAATGCAGTAGGATTACTTCCTTTGTGATTTTATTTGCAAAATGTGCACCCTAATTTGTAAAATTTCAAAGTTAAAAAAATATATATATATTTGGTTACGTACAATAAAAAAAAATGCATAAATACCAAACTCTCATCTCAACTTCTTTTCATAGTAAAATTAATTTTCAATATGCTTTATTTTTATGCAATATTTGTTGACCCAGAATTTGATTCTCTCTCTCTCTCCCTCTCTCTCTCTCTCTCTCTCTCTCTCTCTCTCTCTCTCTCTCTCTCTCTC
The DNA here is from genome assembly GCA_949318235.1 of Ecdyonurus torrentis. NCBI lineage: Eukaryota > Metazoa > Arthropoda > Insecta > Ephemeroptera > Heptageniidae > Ecdyonurus > Ecdyonurus torrentis. The sequence goes on along the minus strand of OX439131.1, from coordinate 36,200,257 downwards.
TCTCTCTCTCTCTCTCTCTCTCTCTCTCTCCCCCCTCCCTCCCTTCTGTTTCCCTTGTGTGAATAAAGCTTTTATGTTAAGTATAATAATAAGAAAATAATTACAAGTCCCAACCAATGAGGGCATTATGGATCTGTTTTTTATATAGGAAGCTAAACTGGAAATATGATATGAAGTTTTAAGCTAATTTATAATTATTAATTTAAAAAATAATAATAATAATAATATTGAACCTGTTTGAATCTCTGTTTCTTACTACTTTCTATTATTAATTTTATATTTAAATTGTTATGTTATATAGGTGATGTATTGTAATGAGGAGTGCAAATTTGCTGCATCAACATCTCACCGTATCGAGTGCCTGCTGCTGTCCCCACTGATGTCAGTTCTCAATGCAAAAGATTACAGAGGCCTTGCTCCAGTCCTGCTCTTGAGACTTCTGTCCTATGCTGGCATTGAGGAGTGTATCGCTATGACTGAGGAAGCAGAGAACAATGCAAATACATCTGAGCGAGAGAAAGGTTTCACTGAAGGACAATACATCTCCAGTCTCACCTCTCTCTTTAGCCTGGAAACTAATATCCAGGCAAAAACTGTCTTTGATTGTGTAAGGTATGGTATTCTGTGTGTCGTAATAACAGAGTTCATGAAAGTATACATGGCACCATCAAATGAATTAGGTGGTACATTATTCTATTTGCTCAATTTGTTATCAAACAATGGTTCTGAAATTATTGAAACTTACAGAGGTGTTTTGATTGATCTTGATAGATACACTTTGATAGGTAAAGGAATTTTCCCTACATTATCCTTGATGAATCATTCATGTGATCCTAATATATCTATATGTTCTCATGGTGATACTTTGGTTGCTAGAGTTATCAAGCCAATTGCTAAAGGAGAAGAGTTAGTCACATCCTATGTTCTTAATCTCCGTTTCCAATATATTGATAAAGAATCTCGTAAAGAAACACTTCATTCTACATATTATTTTGATTGTAAATGTGAAGCTTGTATCAAAGATTGGCCATTACGTGGTAAATTACCATTCTTACCTGATTTACCAGGTGGTAGTCCTTATGCTCCTGCTATTGCAGTCTCAGTAGCCAAAATTGAACCACATAAATTAATATTTGTACAATCTGATGTTCTCACTGCGGACACTGCTAAACTTTACTCTTATCATGCTACTTTGTTGTACAGAGCTGGGGGGCGTTTGTCTGGCAGTTACAATGAGTGTGCTAGGGGGTTTGAGCAGTACTGCCACCGCCAAGCTAATTATTACAAAGATAAGTGGCTGTAAATATGATCCGGTACTTTGATGTACTGTACACACCTCCTATAGCTTGCCCTCATCCTTCCTTTGAAAATTAGTTTGTGTTAAATTTTAATATTACATTATTTTATTATTATTGTAATTTGAAGTAAACAGTAAAACTAAAATAATATTTTAAGCATAATTATTTGTGGGAAAACAGCACAATTTATGCAGCAAATTATAATATATAGCATTTATTAATAGTTCAATACTGTGGACTTTTTTTTTTTTATTATTATTATTATGATAATTGGAATTTCAACTATCCTCTTTAATATTATTTTATAATTTTTATGTAATTTACCATAAATTTTCAAATTTAATTATAGATTTTTGTTTGCTTAATTGTCAATTAAATTATATTGATATACCAGCTATTAATACAGTAGATCTATACTTTCATAAAAATAGCAAATCAGTGATTTGTTGTTTTTATTTTGATCAGATGGTTGTTGCAACAAACATGAAATATTATGCAATGTGCTTATATTTTTAAATTAATTAGTAGAGTAGTTTTATTTTATTTTTATTTCGCTGATCAAATCCATCAGTGAACATTATATTTACTCCATTTAATTATAAATATTCTCCTACTTGGTTTTGTAGATTGGGGAGTGCTAATTGAAAAACTTAAAACAATTAAATAAACATGTGTATAACTTATGCAAATATTATTATTGTAATATAGTTAAATGAAAGCAAACTATATAAATATAAATATAAATAACTAAATAACTATATAAATAAATAAATAAGCCTATATGTAACTCCACAGTAAATCAATATTGCTAGAACTAAATTAAACATCATTATTCTCAATCTAAACTTGCCAGATTTTGTGTAATTTAATTCTAATTAAGCCATATACTAGGATATGTTCTAGTATATCAGTATTTAAAAAAAAATGTTTTTTCCCCCCCAAATAATGTGGAAATATAACAATATATATATATCATTACTATTATTATTTTTTCCAAACACCAATTTTATTGTTATAATTTTATGTAAATATATTTAAAAGGAAATATTTGCTTATCATAGTTAATTAGATATAGTGGCATTCTAATACTATATAATATGTAATCTACATGATGCAAAAATATGATGGCATAGCTTTTTTTTTTTTTTTTTAATGCAATAAAGCCTTAATAATGTAAAACTGCAATTCTATAGTTGAAAAAAAAAATATTAAAAATTAGTTTTAAATACTCTCTCAGAATTTATAAATAAAAATAATTCTTCAGGATCTATAGCTTTATTTGCTTTCATTTTATAACTTCCTTTTTTTATATACTTATATAATATGTAATTGGATCAAGCAAATTCATATAATATTATGTATTAAACAATAAAGGTTTTGCTCCCCATTTATAAAATTATTGCATTGTTATTTTATAATTTATTCTTATTATTAATTAGAAATCTACATTAAAATTTAGTTTACCCATGTGTAAAATTACTTAGAAGTCCACATTTTTTAATCATGGCTTTTTAGAAAATTCCTCATAAACATAAAAGTTATATTGTAAAGCATACTTGTGTAATTGTCTTTATTTTACTTATATTTGGAAAATATTATATTATTTAGTTTAAAGAATTACCATACAATGGATAATGGAATTACTTACTGGTAAATGTAGTATTTATAGTTTAATTAAAAATAAATTATTACAAGGATTTTTTGTTTAAAATGCTATATATTTATTTTATTGGCATATAATGTGTGGCACATTTTCCTCTCAAAATATAAAATTAATTACTGTTATTTTTAAAGTTATGCATGTAGAATTTTTTTTTCTTCTTCTTGGTATTTATTATTATTATTATGGATATATACAATATTGAGAGAAATGAGATAGTTAACTGAATTGGGGGGGGGGGGGGGGGGGGGGGGGCGTGGGGGTAATGTAAGTAATTAGCAACACAAGTTAAACTTTTGATAAAATTAATATATTTTTTTGTTTTTTGGTAAATATAAAAAAGAGAAGTCATATATTTTATATTTACAATGCCATTACAACACTGTCTGGTTGTGTGGAAGAAATAGTTGGTATCATTGTTGGGGCAGCAGTGGAGGTTTGAGTGACGAGCCACATATTCAGGGGTAGGTGATTGAGCACCGAGTTAATTGCACGTTGCAGTATGTGAGCCAAGCCTTCCTCCATCTCTTCTCGACTTTCAGCGAAAAGCTCAAGTGCACTTGAATTTACTGTTTCTCTTAACTTTACTCCTAAAATTTAAGAAAGATTACTATATTAGGCTCATTCAATATTAAAAGATATAATGTATTTATTTGTCATTTTTACATTTTTTTTTTTTTTTTTTTTAATTATTACCGATTTGTGGGTTTACTGTAGGATAGAGACCGCTCACGTTGAGGTTGAGTGATTTAGTATTTACGTCCAGTCTGGTGAAATGCGCAGCGAGAGCGCCATTGTCTTGTGTCGCCAACTGAAGTGACATGTTCAATTTAACTCCAGTAAAGTCAGCGCCGAGGGTACCATTGCCAACTGCTTGTATCAACACTGCATGTCCGTGGAGTTCATATTTTCCCTTTAGTTGGACCTCAGGAATATGGACTTCCAAGTGGAGACATCCGTTCTCCAATTCGTACCTGTGTTATATGCATATCAAATTTATTACAATTGCATTAAATGTACATCATGTTAATTCTAATTAAATTAATTTTATTAGGTATTTTATTTAAATGCTTTTTTTTCTTTTGGGGGGGGGGGGGGAGCGGCGGCCGCTGCGTTTTCTCATAAAGATAACATAGTGTGGTTGCGGGTTGCCTATATGCAAATCGTTTGGGAACTTTTGGCTTTTGGCCAGGTCTGTACATAATACGAAAATTTGAAAATAAATGAATTTACATTGATCGCAGAACGGGTATATTTCTACTCCATTTAAACATTGAAAATTATTATATATTTTAAATTTTTACCTTGCTTGTTGAACTTGAAGTAATTTTGCTCCGGTGCACACAATGGAAGAAAAGTTGATATGTAATTCCACTCCAGAACCATAGTTGTGACCGAGGTGAGCTCGAGCAATATTTAGAGGATCCAGTACTTCGAGATTTTCCTCTGCCTCACCTAAAAAGTCACAATAGTTATTTCTTTTTTTACATGTACTTTATACAAATAGTCCTCTGTGTTTTATTTTGAATTAATCGAACAAAGTGCGTTCTCAAATTGACATCATTAATTTGTCGATCAATCACATTCAACTGGGAATTTAGTGACTTCTTATAAAGTGTTGACTTATTTTAGTTATTATTAATTTTTTAATTGAGCAAATGAACATTTGAAATCATGGCAGGACCAACCAAATATAAAGAATGAAAACTAATTTAATTTTTTGCATACATAGTTTTTTTTTTTTTTTTTTTTTTTTTATGAATAGAATTTTGTTATATTTTATTTTGCTATATATTTATTTGTCAGTTTGGGTGGTCAGTCACAATAAATACCAAATAATTTATGATATGAGAAGCAGTGAGAGGAGCTTTAATTATATTTACATAAAAAGTTTTGATCCAATAATAAAATTGTATTTTATTATTATTATAGAGATCGCCAAAATGCCTTCTAGCAAATATTTTAATTATAAGTTATATTCTAAATAGATTGAAATCAAAATGTAATAAAAAAATTTATATATGTTGGGGATTTGAAATGAGAAAATTTATTTGTTGTCCCTTCAGGACAATTAAAAAATAATAATATATATAAAAATAACAACGCACTAACCAGAAATGATAGCAGAGAGCATTTGTTGCACGGAATCTCTCAAGCATGCATCGACTTCAGGGTCATCTAGATCGCATGTATGCACCCAGCCAGCTGGAAATTAAATTAAATTACATATTTTTAGTATATAATGCAAAATTAAAGAAAATAAAACATTGCGGTTAGGTTAATGATATAAAACCAGCAACAATAGTATGACAAAGCACAGAGAGAGGAAAAAAAAACTAACACATTTATTTCTGTGATAGAAAGCGATTTTTATCAAACTATGGGACTTGTTAGTTTTCTCTATCCATTTCTTTTATATTTTCAGAATATAATTAACGTATGTCAATTATTATATTACCATTAGTTTTAAACATGTACCTTATCGGCTGCTACGCAGTTAGCTTACAATTTCATTTTATATATTTTCCATTTATAAAAGTATGTAATTAATATTTTCTTTTATATTTTTTACTCATACACCCATCTATATACGTATAGGGCTATAGTACTAAATAACATAGGGCAGTATGAGAAAATGGCACATTTTGCCCGTTTAAAAATACTTCGTAATATTTTTTAGAGAATTGATGCAGTTAACTAGTTGAAATACGTTTTCAATTTCCAAGTATGCGAGGAAAATAATAATGACCAAACAATTTACTTATTTTCCAAAGAAAATAGCGAAAACCCTCGTCTGTGTCCTATGCTTAGCAATGTTATTCGTTGCTCAATTATGGCTTCGAAGCGCATTTATTATGACGTCATGCGCACACATCTTTTATAACAATTTTAAACCTTAAAATTGTGTGCATCCCAATAGAAAAGTATACTTTTTGTTTTAATAAACAAAAATGATTGGGTGTAACATATAATTTTATCGTAAATAAAAAATTTCTCTTTGCATTAAATATCCCGACGTATATATAAGAATGACACCATATAATTTTGAACTTTGACACATCTCATGTAATATTTACTTAATTGATCTGTGACCTAAACTGACTATACAATAGCATTTCGAAAACAATACACCTTTATGATCTTTTCACAAGAAGCAATATTATTTGCGTATATATTGCATAAAATATAATATAGATTTAATTTAATGGAGATTGCTCATGCAATCTCTTCATTAATTGCATATAGTGGTGCGAACTGTTGCTCGTGTGAACTGTCTACGTATCAGTTAATTAAATTATCTCAAAATATAAACGTCTTAATTAATACAAGTGTAGTAAAAAATTAAAGTGTAAAATATATATTATATAGCTTTAAATAAATAACATGTGCGTAAAAAACTTTTAAAATTATACATAATGAATAGATCTAGTATTTATTATTATTATTATTTTCGGATATATGCTTTATAATTATTCTATTTATATACAAGTCATGGTTATTATAAAGAATTCCTTATCGTATTAATTTTATATTTGCAAAAACAAAATAATAATAAAAAAACTTACGTTTTTCTTGATAAATTTCATTATTTTGTGTTGAAAATTTTACTGATGTAGACGATGATTGTCGTTTTGGAATATATCCAGTACTAAAGAGAGCACCTTGTACAACACGAGCGAAGTATAGAGCAAGTTATAATTAATGGTAAAACTACTCTATTTGTTATCCTATTTATCGACATATTTGCTATTATTAATAAGTTGATCTAACGACGAAGTAAAAATATGAATAAAACCAACAATAAAATAATGTCATAAAATGTACTAATTAATGAAAGAAAATATTAACCATTAAATTAACTTAAATTTTTTTAGATTATTGTACATCTTAACATTTTTTTTAATGTAAATTCACTGAATACTTCTTATTTCCTTATTACGTTGAAATCATAGAACACACACCGCACAAACACGGTCACATATACGTATATACCTCACAAGGTTAAAAAAAAGTTTGGAACCAAGTTTACGCGCTTACACATGACATTTAAAATGTAAATATATGGATATAAGCATAATATTTTAATATTTATAGTGTTGATGACCATAGCACTACTATGGAAAAACACACACACACACTTCTCACACCAAAGTTTTGTTTTCAAATAAACAACATCAGCTTCAGCTAGATCACGAATCTTTTAGTTTGACACACACGCGAAAGTTTTTGAATGTTATGCCCTCTCCAGGAGATTTGTGAATGATAATAAATAAGAATGTCTATTGTTATATATGTTGGTGTTAAAGTTAGCAAAAACATGACGTCATATTATCTTCTTTTTGTGCGAATTATAATGATTATTATATTTATTTTTTTAAACTTCCTTGCTTTCAAGAAAAATAAACATGGATATTGGGAACTTTAAATTATAAAGTCTATATATGAAATAAAGTAATTTTATAATAATAATTTAGTGAATACAATTTTAAATTGTAATGTTTATAATGAACTTTTTTTTATACATGTTTCCATTATACACAAATTGTAATAAATATGTGAGTACAAAAAAATTATAATTTAATAATAACAATAATAATATATAAAATACTAATAAAGCGAGAAAACTCAAAAGAAAGTTTCTCATTAAATTATCTCATTATAATATAATATAATATAATGATTATATATATATATATATATATATATATATATATATATATAAATGTGCATGGTTTTAAAATTTGTATAATAGTGGTTGCATTCGTATGAAAGTTGACGCCATATGTAAGCACTAAATAGCATACTGTATAGAACGCGGTATGGGAAAAATAACAAATTTTGCATATACACTTTAAAATACTTTTAGCAATATTTTTGAGAGAATTATTGATGCTGTCAATAGATTGAATTAGGTTTTCAAGTATATGCGAGAAAAATAAGAATGGAAAAACGAAACCAAAGAAAATATAGCCAAAAACCAAGTTTCTTCAACACTTTTTGTGATAGTAATGTTATTCATTGCCTCAGTATGGTGTCTAAGCGCATTCAGTAATTCGTCATGCGTATACATACAGCACCCTATATTTCTTGTACGTACAGTATACCAAATATTATCTTCTTTTTTTTCCCCTAGGTTTTTTTCCCTAGTTTTTTTCCCTAGTTTTTTTTTTTTTTTTTTTTTTTTTTTTTCTATATACTGAAATGGCAACATTTTAAAATATATACTAGATACTATTTTATATCGAAGATATCCTTTAAAGTTGAAAGTACTGTACCTGTTACTCCTGTCAGTTTAACATCATAGCATGGTAGCATATATAAGGTAAAAAGAGGCTGTAGACCATCAGAGTTGCTTCTTTTTGTGACAAAATCGATAAATGTAGTATACTTGCATATGGTATATATGCATAGTTAGTTTCCTTGTAGAGGTGAGTGTGGTTCATTGCGGGGATGCATCAAATCAAAAATACAAAGTGAAGTGTAAGTATATGTATAAGTATGTCACCGGTAATAAATTAAAATACGTAATTTATTTTCGTGTTTACTATTTTTATTTTCCGGCGGCGGTGCACGTACTATTAAAGTCTCTACTATTAAGGTTTTCTTTAAAAAAAAAATAAAACAAAAAACAAAAAAAAAAAGTTTCGCAAAAGGTTATAAAAAGGACAGAAAATTAGGCCCTCTGCTTTCCCGCACTGCCTGTTATTGGCTAGCGGTCTCCACTAATAATAAACCTTAATTATATTAATTTTCCTATAATATCTAGCTGGGTCAAAATTGATGTATGAACGCAGTTTTTATAACGATCCATATTTATACTTCATATCATAAAGTTAAAGTGAAGTGGCATTAGAATTATTTTAAACTAGTATGGGAATTCAAGTATCTTATTAATTATTATGATCTTAATGTCTTGGAACTATTTTAGCTTTGATAAATTAATAAATGATAAAAAAAGTCCTTAATATAATATGAAACTTGAAAAGTACAAATATGTATAAATATTTTGTTAAGTTTTAAAAGTATGGAACTGGCGCGTCAATCGTGAGATTAAACTTGGATCCTTAATTTCTATGTGGTGCTGCACTCTATTGTAGACACTAAGAACTCCTTCACTTTCTTTCTATCATTTTTTTTTTTTTTTTTTAATTTGAATAATTCGATCGGCAGATAATATATAAATTACGATAATAAATCCATATAATATTAATTTACAAATTTATATAAATATCACTTCATTTTATTTATCGCCACTTGGTTTAATTTTAATTGCTTTTTCTGTGATCTTTTAATCGCGATGGAGATATCAAATATTGAACATTTATGTATATATAATTAAAGGTTATTTATTATTGCTATAGGGTACGTGTACATGCATATTCCATGTAAAAGTCGACACCATGTTGGATCACTCAATGACATGGGTCGGTACAGGAAATTGACTCAAAATTTGCCAGTTTAAAAAATACTATAACGTAAGCAATATTTTTGAGAGCATTAATGCTGTGAATATATAGGTTGAATTAGTATCTCAAGTAATTATGTGAGAAAAATAATAATGAACTAATTATCCCCCCCCCCCCCAAAGAAAAAGGCCTAAAATGAAGTTTGTCCTATGTTGAGCAATGTTGTTCATTTCTTCAGTATGGTGTCGAAGCGCATTAAGTATGATGTCATGCAGATACACCCTATATAGTTAAAATCATTTCGATTTTCCTCTCGTATTTTGAAATAAAATAATTAAATATATGCTGCAACATCACAATCAGAAACACATTACAAATAAATAAATAATAAGTTTTATCAACGCAGTGTCCCGCCAACTCCCTTTTATATAAAATTGCTGTTTAAGTGGAATTATAATGGAACAAGTGAAATAAGACTAATGAGTCCACAGAGCACAAAAATTAAATAATAATGAATATCAATATGTATAATTATGATTATAAATTAACATGAATATAAAGTATACTATATAATGCTAACAAAGAGTTTCAAAAAAAAAAAAGCTATAAGCAATAAAAAGTAAAACAATTATTATTATATGGATAGTTTGTCGTTTTTACACTTTCACCATCATTATTTTACCGCTGAATTATTTTAGTTTTATGTGTTTGTCTTTATTGTTGATTCCAATCGTTTTGAAAAATATAAAAAATTAAATAATTATGACATTCAATTCATTGTATCGGATTTTGCATTCATTATGAGCGTTTCAGTACAAGTTATTGAAATCATATATATTTTATATATATATATATATATATATATATATATATATTATAGAATGTAATATTTTGCGCACATTGTAATGAGAAGGAAGAAAAAAATAAAGAAAAGTTAAATTGTTCAGAGGATATAATTTCATATACGTCCTGTTTTATTATTTTTTTTTTAACGTGTAGTATATCAGCAATTCTAATTTACAATATCCTTTAACAAATGTTCTAATTAAGCATTTAAAAAAAGCATTTTCTGTATCCCAGTAAAATGCATGCGTCATTTTATTTTGTGATAAACGATTTGTCAATAAATTCAAGGCCTTAATCAGTGTTTTGTGAAGGGTCCTTTCAATATTTTGTTTTTTTATGATTCATGATTAATTATACATACACCTTGCAAGTACCAAGTAAAAGTTTACAAAAAATATCAAAAGTAAAACCCTGATTTTATAATTATTATTAATTGTTATTATTTACTTAAAATTATAATACACTGCAATGAATATACTGATTCTTTAATTTGTCTTCACTCTAACGGAAATGTAATAATAAAAAGATATAATTTTGATAAGAGCTTTAATTGTAATTTAACCCTGAATTCTTTAAAAAATATATTAAACACGTGTATAAAATTATTATACGTGATTAAATTATAATAAAAAAAATTGAAGATCTCAAATCATTGTAGGTAATGCCCTCACAACGCCTTAATAAAGTTATTATTATTATTATTATACTTATAAAATTTAATAAAAAAAATTGCTTCCAGCTATTTTGAAGTATTTTTTGTTCATTTGAACATTTATAATGCGATACTTAAAGTAATTTTACTATTGAAACACATTCATATATTGCAGCGGTTTCTATTTTTTTCATAGGTATATTTTTCATACTTAATTAAATGAAAACCTTGATTTTTCAAAATTACCCAGGAAGTATTCAAAAAAAAAAAAAAAAAAAAAAAAAAAAAAAAAAAAACTCAAGACGAATTTAATTCAAAATGAAGTCATTATTCATTATATAAAAATGTCGTAGATTAAATTGCAATTTAGCTTCTTCTTCTTCTCCTTTTTTTTTTTTTGTTTTTTTTTTTTTTAATATTATTTTTTTTTTAACAGTGAAAATGAATATTTGATTGAAGGAACGCTTTAATTTTATAAGCATGTTATGATTTATTTCCCCCTGTTTTATCAAATAGCGCTACTTTGCTACTTAGATAAAGCTATTGAAGCCAAAAGTTAAGGGTTGTATTCTGATGTCTTGCATCTCAAAATCTAAAAAGAAAACTTGCAAACTTTATGATGCCATTTAAAAGTTAATAGTAACAGCTACCTATGATAAAATTTTAGAACTCATGACCATCAGATAAGAGAGAAAATAATTAATCCAATTAACATGGGCTCTTCTGGGACTAAAACTTCAAAAAATAATAATTTAAAATCTAGCATGGTGACCCCCTAAAATTGCCACATTTTTGAAGATACCTTATCCTAATGTATCACTGTGCAAAATTTCTGATTTTTCTTTCTTTATAACTTTTTAGTCAAATACCACAATACCTGATTTCCCGCGTTAATCTGATGTCGATTTTTTTTTAACAATTGTTAAAATCGTACAGAAAATATAATTCATAACTTTTATTACATCTGAATGTTTTAAAATTGTGAAAGAAGATATAGATATTCATGACAGTGATATTTCATTAAAATTACATTGCAAAAAAAAAAAAAAAAAAAAAAAAGTAATAATTTTATATTAATAAAATTTGCACATTCATATTTTTTAAATGATAATAATATTTTATTATATAATAATCTATCTATATATAATATTTATTAACCGTGACAAAAATTTATAAAAAGTTTAGTCAATAATACTATTATGTAATAATATTTTAACAATGGATATAAACATAATAATATTGTACGTTTCTTTTACTATGTTGTAATAGAATACTTTGTACGAAATATATTATATATATAAAAAAAAAAAGAAAAGAAAATTTAGGTGGGAGACACGTCACTATGGTACAGACTTTATGATTTTTACGTGACATTCACAGTGAATTAAATTAATTACAACATCAAGCCTCTGGTGGCTGGGTGTACTGTAGTGTGAACAACAACAAAAAAGTAACGCGGTTCTAAAGTTAAACCTAAACAATTAATTATTAGCAGTGTTGTAGTCGATCGCCCTTTTTTCGATCCGATCACGATCCGATCAATTGAGATGTAGCTCGATCCGATCTCGATCACGATCTTCAAAACTCGAGACTATCCGATCACAATCCGATCTGATCGACTATCATTTGATCGAAAATTTTCGATCGTTTTCAATAATAAATGTAGGTATGTAAGAACTTGTAAATTATAATAATTATGAAAAAAAAAAAAAAAAAAAAAAAAAAAAAAAAAAAAAAAGGAAATCATACTGTAATAATACATTATACTTAACAATATTTTTATATTCATATTTCCGTGCAATTTTTTTTAATAAATAAATGTGTTACATAATTGTTAGTTCTTACCTTTAGATGTTTTATTAGATTTGCTGCAACAGATTTAAAGGCTATACGACGTTATTCGGTTTATTTTTGCACGATAAATACAAACACTGAATACCAAGCTCTTTCCCACTTTTATCTTTTTTAGGAGCTCCAGTTACGTGATAAAATTCTTTTAAGTTATTATTTCACGAAAAAAAAATGTCACCTAAATTATCTTTAATTTATATTATAAATTATAATATATTAACGTTTATGAATATGTAAAAATAAATAAAAAATACACTTTTGCCTGCTTTCTTATCTCGTGACACCTGCGAGAACGTACAGACCAAATGACTGGTGTCTGGATGGAGGTTCAAAAATTATCCTATGTACAGTACTGTGTGTCTTCATCCCCACTAATCAAAGCAACCCCCTCGTGTTTATTTCAGAAAAAAATTCCCCTCACCGCGGTTTTTTAATACATCAAAATTTCGTGGAAAAAATCATTATAGTGTAAAAAAGCACTTAAAATTTTTCGATTGGTTATAAAGTCACCTCTAAAACTCATACAAGAAATGTATTGTGTTAAAATAAAATTGACAATCTTTCAATGCAGAAAAAAATTCTGTTACTTGAATATACGAACAAAATAATACGTCAAGAATTCATTTTAAACAAAACTTATTTACCGCCTTTAATGTCATGTCAAAAAAAAAAAAAAGAAAAAAAATCTTTGGTGACATAGACACACTATTGATAGAATAATTTCTTTCCTAGAAAGCCTCCCACACAGCACTGAATGACCTTTAGATATCCTACGTATATCCCGAAATATATCCCATTTATCTCCGCTGAAGGTCCACAGAAAATCCAAATGTCCCGCCCGCTGGAATATACCATGTAGATCTATGGGATATATTAAAAAAATTACACTTAATGTTAAATTAAATGCGATATGATAGAAAAAATTTGGGGGTTTTGGGGGGTGGGGGGTATATAGGCAATGTATTTTTTAACTTTGTTTTCAGTATTTTCCTAATTTTACATGGGCAAATAATAACCCCCAACTCCCCCCCCCCCAGGTCCGGGGAAGTGCTATTGGTGTGCGGTGTGCGTGCCCATAAGTCCAAAAATATTAATGACTTGTCAAAGTTGTGTGATTTCATTTAACATGGGCAAACCCCCAACCCTCCCCCCCCCCCCCAGGTCGGGGGAAGGGCTTTTGGTTTTTGCCCAAGTCAGAAAATATTCATGACTTAAAGTTGTGTGTCTTCCACTGAGACACGAAATTGAAGGATATAACATGGATATTCGGAGGATATTATTACCACAACTTTTCAGTCTGACTTAAAAAGTTAGAGATGGATTTTCAAAATTAAATTAAGTTAATTAATTATTAAAATTGTAGTTGTTTTATGATTTGAATTGTTTGCTTATAATTAAATGCACAAAACCCATACTTTATACTATTTTAAAATTAATTATTTAGCACGATATAAAAAAATTAGCATCATTTAAAATTCACAAATAAACGCTGCCCCCTGGTGGATATACCTATGGATATTTGGATATTTTTGGGATATCTAATGGATATAAAGAATTTAAAATATTAAAGTGACTAAAAAAATCAAATAGCATGAAATATAACTTTTAGGTAAATAAATTCATAACATATATCATAAAATCTCTCAATAAAACTAATTTTGTGAGTGAAATTTTATATATCCACTCTTGCATATTCTATGGATATACCAGTGGATATAAAAAAATTGCCCCAAAATATATTTATTGATTAAAATTATAAATAAAACATAATATAATTGTCAGCTCATGAGAAAAACGGGTTGAAAATAAGTAGATAATTAATTTTGGATTTGTTTTTTTATATCCAAGCTAAATATCCCATAGACATTCAAGGTTCATATAAAATGGACGGGACATATTTTGGATATTGGGATATCCAATGAATATCTATTGGATAAACCGTGCTGTGTGGGCTATGTAGAAGCTTATATAGCTCAGAGTCAGGTATTTGCTATTTTTCTTTTATTTCTTTCATTTTTGCTTTCTTTGTTTTGTTTTGCGATACCTTTTAGCTAAAGTAGATAACATCTTAATATCTACCTAGCAGCTGCTAGCAGAGTACTGCCTGTACTGTACCTTTAAATTCTTTTCTATTTTGGACTTTGACTTTTTGCTTTATTATAATGAATAAAAAAAAGGAAAAAAAAAAAAAAAAAAAAGAAGAAAAAGAAAAAAAAAAGAAAGAAAAAGATACCTATATGGTTGTAAAAACTAAAGTATGAAACATGATGATCGGATCGAAGAAACGTTCGATCACAGCCCTAAATGTGATCGAAATCCGATCACGATTATTTTTTTATAAAATGGGTCGAACCGATCACGATCCGATCAAATGATCGTGATCGGATCGTGATCGGATCGAAATTTGATCGATCGACTACAACACTGATTATTAGTCACCGCACAATTCACTTTTCTCCACTGCAAATAGAAAGAAATGGCAGGCTCTCTTTTTATAGTCTGTTACAATACACTACCCTAGCAATCCCATGGGTGATGGACAGAAAAGAGAGACAGAGACAGAGAGAGAGAGAGAGAGAGAGAGAGAGAGAGAGAGAGAGAGAGAGAGAGAGAGAGAGAGTTTTATCTCTGGTGGTTAATTTGATTGCTAACCCCGTATTATGTAAAAAAAAAATAGAATCCATTAATTCTTCTTTTTTTAAAAACATCAGGAGTCCCCATTTTTTACTATATTATTATTTTCTTCTTATTCTTCTTATATATAATTTTACGAGTAATTAAATTGTGATATTGACATAAAAATTAAGTAAATAAATTCATAAAATGTTCTTTTTTTGCAATTTAACAAATTAATGCCATGAGAAGATATTGCAAACAATAAAAATATTCATTAATTTTTATAAAATATAAATTTGATAAAAATCTTAGATGTTTCTTAAGTAGGAAAAATTCTATATACTTTTGCTGATGTGCGTGTATAAAATAAGTACACATATGATTACTAAATAATCTTGCATGAATACATTGATATATTGTGATGAAAAAAAAATTGTTAATTATTATTAACTTTTAAACTCATATCTATAATCTGATTGTCACTCATTGGAAAGATGGACGGATATGTGACTCAAAATTGGGTTTTCTCCCAAATACCGATTAGCGGTAACTTAATTAAGTTGCTTATGTTTTGTATGAATGACACATGTTATTAAAAAAAGTATATTTATTATGATTTGTGTGCGTGTACAAGCATTATATTTTCACTATTTTTCTTTTTAATATGAATATCCAAAGAAAAGTTATGAGCGGTACTGGGAGAGAGTGTTTTGAGAGGTCACACCTTTGCGTTTCTCCTGCGTCGTCTCCCCTACCTTCTGTCTTTTTTGCAAAGACGAGATCAATGTCAATGTGGGTACTGTACGTACGTCACTTCACTCATATAGATATGTCAATAAAGGACCACTTTGTAGTGGGTTTTGTGGCCTCGTAATAAAAAATATATTACTATAATATGTATCGAAAAAGATAACAATCAGCTTATATTGTTAATACGCAAAAAGTCCTTAGTTTTAATTTTATTGTTTGTAGCATATGCTTTTAATTTGCTGTGAAATCTCTGTAATTAAAAATTTTCATAAATTTTAGGTGCTTAAATATTATAAGATTTGTAATTCACGCGATCAAATAAATAGAACAGTAAAATATATTGTGATGTTATTTTGTTGTTTATTTATTTTTGCCTGGACAAATAAGTTTATTTATCACAATTTAAAAGAAATAAATATCTCTGTGACAAGAAAAATTGAAAGCAATCATTTGAGTGTTAATGTTTTTATCATGTGCATCATGCATTATAGTCTGTGATAAATTTCTGGTGCTTTTTATAGTATGCTTCTGCATAATAGACGTTATCATAATGAAAAACTTGATATAATTATACAAATTATTTACTTTAATGGCGTAGAACATCTTGATCGAACAAAAAAAAATGTCTATAATATCCTAACATACCTAAAAATCAACGTTGATTTGGCCGGACACATTGATTTTTCATTTATTTTCCATTCACGAAATGGCAGATGCGGTTATATGACGTCACAGCTCGCCTGTTTTTGCGCACGTGGACCAGTGAACTGTAACGTTATAAACCCGCAACTGCCGTTTTGTGAATGGAAAATAAATGAGAAATCAATGACTCCCCGAGGACTTCAAAATCAACGTTGATATTTAGGTATGTTAGGATATTATTCAAGGTGTTGCGTTCTACACCTTTAAATATGATTGGACTGATTATTTATTACATTGCATATTTATTTTTTATGTTTATTATCAATTATTAGGCTCGAGATCCTGAACCTGATCCTGATACTGTAAATGTGTAATATTTAGGGAGGAAAAAAAGTGATAACAAAATTGTAATTAAAAATAAAACACATATTTGCGTGCACAACATTGTCGTATGCTTATTTTACTTTCGTGGCTATCGTGACATTAAAATTAAAAAATCCAGTTACAAAATGGACAATAATTTCTCATACTTATTTTTAAAATGATCTTGACCGAGTAGATATATATATATTATACTGTATATTATATAATATATATATATATATATATATATATATATATATATATATATATATATATATATATATATATATATATATATATAATAGTCAAAATGAGAAATTTTAATGAATCATAATTACTTGTACAAATTGATGACAAATGTGATGAAAGTTTGTTGTTACCAACACGCAATATGAAAAGAAATTTTGTTACTTGATATAAGGCAAACGTTTCCAATTCTTCTCGTTGATTCTTCTTTTTTTATGTTAATTATTTTATGATTTAAGTCTACACTTTTTTTTTTTTTTTTTTTATTACTATCATTATTTTTGGTGCTTCAGGTCAAAGCAAGGCCAAGTTTAATATCAAGTGATAAAATTTTAATCAAAGAGAAAAATGCAGCACAAAAGTACGAGGCATTAGTATTATTGATTTTTGTTTTTGATCTTTTTTTATCTTCATAAATTATAATAGATTAACAGTTCCTTTATATGACTCAGATGAAAAACTAGATTTTTTTATAATTTTTCACTAAAAAAAATAAAGAGAGAAATACCTAGAACTTTTATTTTAAAAGTAACATTTCCTCTTTTTTTTTTTTTTTTTTTTTTTTTTTTTTTTAAGAATTTAGTAGAATTATTTAACATGAAAATGAAATTTTACCTTAGAGCAACATCAATGAAAGCGTATCTGTTTCGGAGCTACATAAATTTATTGAAATATTCAACGTATTATGATATTATAGTATAAATAAAAATGAGATATATTTCGGATCATCTACAAATTTGTATGTTAAGAAACATTAAAGTTCACACTGCATTTAATAGGAACACAAACCTCTATTCATACTAAATTTTAATTTCCATTTTTTATTATCAAAATATCATTATATATATATATATATATACACACACACACATTTAAACAGATGATATAAAGCAGGCTCGGACTATAGCCATAAGAGCAAGTACGCGATAGCGGATGTGGCCCCCCTTGTTTGGAGGCCCCTAAGGCCCTAAAAGGGGCG
The DNA here is from genome assembly GCA_949318235.1 of Ecdyonurus torrentis. Taxonomy (NCBI): domain Eukaryota; kingdom Metazoa; phylum Arthropoda; class Insecta; order Ephemeroptera; family Heptageniidae; genus Ecdyonurus; species Ecdyonurus torrentis. The sequence goes on along the minus strand of OX439131.1, from coordinate 36,181,947 downwards.
TAACTAGGGTTATTACGTCCCCTTTTGTGACCCCCCTAGAGGGTGTTACGCCCTTTTCACGGACGTGGCCCCTTGAGTGCCAGTCCGACCCTGGATATACGTTTCAAGTTACCTGAATCAAAGAAAACATACAATTACTGTCATCTATACAATATACATACTTACAGTTAGATTGTTAAAATAATTTACTCTCATATATAAAGTATATAATGCGCTAAATTATATTGGGAGGTTGCACTCATTGATTGATTTTAGGTTGCGTTTAGTCACCAGTGACCATAAAATGTGAGCAGAACATGAAATCGACCAGTGAAAATTTTTCACCAATTAAATTTACTTATTCATTAAGTATTGATGGTTTTTAGAAGCTAAAATAATCTGTTTAAATGAACTAGAGAAAATTGATAAAATTGCAAGAACAGATTAATTTTCTTATTTTTATTACCCTCAGTATAATACCAAAAATGCAAAGAATGGCATTTGTCTACTTAAATCTTAAATATGGCACTACCACAAAATATCATGCAATGCACTAAATAAATGCAGAAAAATATTCTATTGAGCTTGCAAACATATAAGAAAAATTAAAACCATAAACTAATTTATGCATATTTTTATGCATAATATATATAAGCAAAATAGCGTATATTTAAAACTAGCTCTTTAGGGAGTAGGTGACCGGTTAATATCTCACAAACTGAACGGTCGCGAATTATAAAATTAACATAAAGTAAGATGAAATGTTACTTAAAAGTTTAGTTATTTAAACAAATGCAAATAGGATTATATAATTAAGATGACGTGCTAAAAAAAAAAAAATTAACAGCACCAACTTTTAAGTCAAATTAAAAACTTTTTTTTAATTAAAAATATCTTTAAAACTTATTACGGAAAAAACACATTTTTTAAATTTATCCAATTTCATTTGAAAATTACAGTATTTGTTTTGCTGGATATAAGAATTATTGTGAAAGTAAAGTTCCTCTTTTGACTATTTCCGTTCCAAGTCAGTCACCCTTTTCGTTAAAGGAATAGACCAGAGAAAAACATAAGTATTTATATCACAAAATATTTGATGGGATTTCCATATTTTCCATAAATAACTTTAGTTTGTCTCAAAACCCAACAGTAGCCCCGTAGCAGTGATCAGAAAATGCAATTTATGCAACCCGCACAACATTTTCTTACTAATTTTTGCATGTTTCTGACGTCATAAACATGAATTTTCACGCAAATTGCATACTTTACAGTTTTTTCACGCTCTCTCGTGGTGCTACATTAACATTATAAACAAAATTATCAACAGTTTTGAAGATCCCATTGCGTGTTTATTCATTAAAAAGCACATTTTGTTTTATGTGGTCTGTGGCTTTAAGGACTAACCTGAGAGGTGATGTAACTTTTTTTTGACTCGATAGATTTGTCAAAAAAACAAAAACAAAAACAAAAGCATAAATTTAAATTGCCTTCAATAGCATGTGTACCAAATTTCAAATCGATCTGCCATCGGTTCTGTGGGGAAAAAATAGCATGGTAAATATAGGACGTCTTATGCTTACCATGCTATTTTTTCCAACATAACCGATGGATAAATCGATTTGAAATTTGGTACATATGCTATTGAAAGCAATAAAAACTTACGCTGAAATTTTTTTACAAAGCTTATCGTCAAAAAAAAAAGTTCCGTCACGTCTAAATTTAATAGTTAAATTTTAGGAACTCTAATTTAATTATGGAATAGCTTTTGTTCCAAAAGATATCTAATATGGTATGGTATATAATGCACACACACTTTTATGTGGTCCTTTAATACGAGTACACATATTGCAGCAAAACAATACATTAAATTTGATAATATGTAAGTTACAATAACAAAAATATGCATAATTTTATTTGTAATGAATTACGCCCAAACAGGAAACTGCAAATTTTAGAGGAGAAAAACAAAATCCTATTTCTTAACGTTGTTTTGCAAAAATACGTAAAGAAACTTTTTGGCAATTCTTACAGCGTTATCTTTATAATTATATATTTAATTTAATTATATAAATTTTGATAAATAAACGTTTATATACAATATAACGACACAAATTGTTTCAAGCGTGTCAAATATTGCAAAACGTTTTGATAAAAGCTTAATTTTTAATCAAGTTTTAGATTAACCTAATAACAATTATGAAATACTCAGTCTTTATATATAAGAAAAATAAAATAAATATATTAAAACAATAAAGTATAACCTTATAATATTCTATAAATAATTTTTGTAAATAAATTAGACAGTGTAACAAATTGAAATTTCATTTTAATCATAATATTTCTTAAACAATTTTAAAGAGGAAAAAAATTCTTTAGAATAATAATAAAAAATTAATCATGAAAATAATTCGAGGTCATTTTTAATATAATAATTTGATTTTGTGATGTTTGCGTTCCCTACCACAATAATTTTTTGTTTCCATTGCCCATATATTGACGATATTTAGTATATACCTACCACCACCTAAGTATATAGAGACTCCCTCTCTGCTGGTATTGAGGGCCAGAGCAACAGAACGGAGAAAAGTGTGTTACCAACAGCGGCACCACTTTCACTCAAACCTTAAGACAAGAAGGACCAAACCTGTCCATACACTCAATCTAACGTAATTTGTATAATATAAAACTTTGTTGTTGTTATTATATTTTTTGTTCTTGTCAGTTTTTTTGTATTAGTTATTTATTTATTTGTTAAATATAAAGATGCGGAATTCTCGGAGTATCATGTCTTATTCTTATTTATTATTTTTTGTTATATTAACAATTTTATTACCTACAATAATTAATGCAGCTGAAGAAACTAAAGAAAATACCAAGCAACTTAAGACTCTTACAAAATTACGTAAGTAAACTACTTTATTATTTTTATATATTGTCACGTGCATTTTAGACGAGCTAATGTTAATATACGTATAATATATCATAATATGATGAAGTCAATTTTAAGGAAAAGTTTAAGATATATACTTTAAAATAGTGACTATAATTTATATAATTTCCAAATTTTAATATATGTTAATAATGCCTATAAAAATAAACTTTCCTAAGATATCTCTTTTTAATAAATGGAATAATTAAATTACCGTAAAATTACATTTATATAAAAAAAATTAACATAAAAAATAATAAAAAAAAATTATTTACAGTTTATAAATAAATTTAAATTGTTTAAATTATATTCATTTAATTAAACTTTTTAACAAAGTAATTAAAATTAAATTATTTTTATAATAAACATTGAAAGTTTGCGAAATATATAAATTTTATTGACTCTCACTTTTTATTTTATATATAGTTTGATATACGTTAGCGACATTCCTTACTATTTTTTTATGTAAGTAAAATCAATAAGTTACTAATAAGGTAATATGTATGTATTATTGGGGAGTTTTGTAGGAACGTTTCAACCAGTATCAAAGTAGTATGAATAAAAAAAAATGCATCTCTATAAAAGCGGATAATTATTATAAATGTCGTGTACTTAAAAATTTGTCTGTACACGCTCTAAAAAGAAGGTTAAATACTTGTACTTTTCAGTGATATTAAACTCATACTAACAGAGGAAAAAACAAAAACAAAGAAACAAACATATAAAAAAAATATAACAATGAAAGTATTATTATCAGTTTATTATGATAAAACTTTTCAATTAATTTAATACTTTGTTTCATTTCACCACTTAATACACGCATACAGTATTATACTTTCATAACTATTAACATTGACCTTTAAAATTTAATAATCTTCTCGTTATAGTTTTTATCAATGACAGACTGATTTTATTTACATTATTAAGGTTAGGGTCATTTTTTTTTCTTTCTTCTATTACGCATAGTTAAAGAATAAAAATTAGCTGGCGGACATATATGATAAATACAATATTTAAGTATTGTTATAAAAAAGTCATATTAAAATGATTATAATGTATATTTATATAAACATGTCTTTAACACATAGCTTTGTTAAACAGAAATTAATGGATCAATGCGTGTGTTTTTTTTTAATATTATTTGAAATTTTATTATTTTTATTAATTGAATTGGGGCCATGAAATAATTATAATTTTATTTTCTTACATAATTTTTCTTTCTTTCTTTCTTTCAATAAAAATAGTTGTTAAATCATTTTAAAGATAGTAATCATGTAATATATTTTTGTAGTTTAATTTAATGATTATTCAATTCATTCATGTTACATAATTGCATTATATTATACATATTACAGCAGAAAAATAAATATGTATTAAACTGCAGTCTCATCGCTTATGTCTTACTTACATTTCTCTTTAATAACTTTTAACTTTTTGTTTCTATATTGAAAGGGAAATTTACAAAATAAATAAATAAAAGATGAAATAAAAACTTTCACGGGCACTAATATGACATTAATATGTGTATAAATTATAAAAATGAAATTTAAAGTTAATAAAAAGTGTAAAATTATATATAAAAAAAAATTAATATTTAGGATATTAAAACCAGACTTTTTATCATAATAGTTCGTTCTGTAAACTACACACAAATATTGAACCAGCTTCGATATTTTTTCCTTCGTTAAGAACACCTGATCATGACGTCATTACCTGTTTACTACGTTTATATGTATGGTTGATCATTGTTATTTCTTCGTTTAGGACTTTAGACCTGATAAGAATGAACGAAACTTCACATAAAAAAAGTACAATGCTCAAAATGCGACTCATTTTTATCGGCTCAAAAAGCAAGATCAACCAATGAATGTGTCTAATATTTTTTTTGGGCAGCCAATCATTGTTAATAAGCCTCACTATACTTTACAGAATAAATTAACTTATAATGTAGAATTATCTATATGCAATATTTTGTTCTGAATATAACATTTTCTATATAAAGTTGAATGTAGCACATGCATAATACGGAAAAAAAATCAGTGACATAATTACAGTTAGGATTATGTATTTTATATTATACTATCTCATAAATGCATTTTATTATACGCTTATTTATTTCATATATCATATACATAAATAAGAGTGCAGTGAGAGCGCCTCGAGCCGCGCAACTTTGTTATTATATAGGAAGTGTATATTGCACACGAATTGCAATATTACGTAGTACAGTCAACGTTCAGATTATATCATGATATAATACCATGCACGTGTTTGTTAATTTGCAATATTTAATTAACTTCCTTGATGATACTATATACTGCTTTCCTATATATTTTATATCATTAATTTAGAAATATAATTTTTTGTAAAGCTGAGGCATAGAAAACACGAAGGAAACAAAATATAAATAAGAAATATAAGGTAGAATATTCATGTTTTGGTGTGTTCTAGTGACTTTTATGTTAAAATATTATAATATCAATAAAAAGAAATCTCCATCCAGTTAATTAAGTTCAATACAGTATATTTAGAGGTGAGAATACAAAATTTCGTATTTCAGTCTCAATCATTTAAAATTTAAAAAAATAAAACGATGAAATAGATAAAACAATAATATCACGTTATTATGATTACTTTTGTTTGTTTGTTTTTCTTACAAAAATTTAATTTTGTAAACATTGCGAAAATAAAATATCCTTCATCACAGAAAAAAGTTGAATCAACTATTTTTATAAAATTGAAATATTCGGTTAAACCTCGGTCCATTTAAACTTATAATTTATTTAAAGTTGGAGGTAAAAGAACCGCGTGGTTTGCACGTGACTCTAGACGTCCTTGGCATTAGATTGTAACACACAGAGTCTGCAAATACCATCGATGTAGCTTCCGTACACAAAAATAATTTTTGTAACTATTACTATAGAGAAGATTCAATGTCACATTATAAGCATACAAAAATTTCTAGGAAAATAGTCTAATAACAAATTAATTCAATATATTTTACGAAGGCTATTTCCTGAAACTCGTCTGTCAATTTCTTCATGATAAATTCATAATGAACTTTATTATTTTATTTTTTATTTAAATTTTTTATATATATATATATTTTTTTTTTTTCATTTCCGCGATAAACATGTTTAAATCTTTCTTGTTTTCTTTTTGCTATATAGTTATGAATAATAAATTCATCATCATAAACTGATTATAATGAAGGGCCTTCTAACGAGTTACTAAAATACAATACCCTTGCTGAATAAATATAACAATTACAATTATAATGGAATAGAAAAACTAAAAAATTAAACTTATTAAAAACTATTTAAAAGAAACATAATATTTAGTCTACTTTCAAGCATTACTGTTATACTTTAAATCAAACTATATTAAATATAAATTACCATAAAAACATATAAAAAAAAAAACAATAATGAAACAATTTATTTTTAAATACTTGATTTAGTTGTGAATCTTTGTCATAAAAAAATAAATAAAGTAACGACATTTTTAAGTTGTTGTTGTCATGTACGTACGTATGTGTGTTCGTATAATGTAGGTCGATGTTATTATGTAAGATTTCCTTTCTCCATAAAATATATTATATTATACCTTACTTTACTTGGCTTGTGGCTGGTATTTATGTATATTATGTGTGTGCACCAACTATGCTGGTTTAATACTATAATAATATATAGAAATTGATGCGACTACCGTTATTTGTGTTCATATAATATAGTATTTATAATTTTCTTTAAAAATATTCAGTCAAGCACTCTATAAAATTTTTTTAAGGTTTTAAAGTGGGACATATTAAACCATGTATAGCTTGTTTTATGTGTCCTTCACTTTTTTTTTATATTTTATTATAAATACCTATGTTTTATAAATGATAACAGTGTCAGGGGCATTTTTATTTTGTGAGAATAATAAATAGCCTAAATTGTTTTTAAGCTATATACTTTCATTTATAAATTCTAATTGTATATACTTTGCTGTACTGTATAATGTACTCTGTACGTGTTTAAAATTACGTATTATATCTCTTTAAGTAGCTCATATATAAAAGTAATGTGCACTCTACTGTCTTGGTGTCTTTGAATTCAATAGAGAGAGAGAGAGAGAGAGAGAGAGAGAGAGAGAGAGAGAGAGAGAGAGAGAGAGAGAGAGAGAGGTGAGCCAAAATTTAAAATAACAATTGATCATTGTCTTATTAATACTTACATTAAAATTGACTTTTTTTTAGTGTCAGTACGTGACAAAACAATTTATTTCTAAATGCAATCGTATAAATAAAAATGCTATTAAATCTTAATGGTTTATTCAATCTTATAACAAAGTGTTTTAATTGAAAAAATATGCCATGTTTAATAATTTAATAGCATTTATATATTATACCATGAAAGGTGACAATTGATTTTATTTAGAAGTGCAATGACAATAATATAAAAATACAGTGGTAATAGTTGTTAAATCGTTTACTGTGACTTAAAATAGAGTTTTTATTGTATAATTACAACACAATAATACATGGGAAGATAATCTTGTGTTTCCTCGACCATCGAGTAAAGACGTAACCGTTGTGTACAGTACTTGAACAAGCAAAGCAAGCAATACGATCTTAAGTCACTTAAGTTAGTTAGGGACTTCCTAGTAGAGAAAGCAAATCTCTCACTTTCTCCGGCGCGCCTCCTGACGACTTGCCTACCTGCTGTCTACCTTTGCTCTCAGTCAGTCGGTGCTGGCATAAGGTATGACCACTACTGTTCTCCATACCTGAGCTATGACACAAATTGGAGATCACAAATCTTACATACAAGGACAAAAATAAAATACGTAATAATAATGCTAGATCAATTTCAGTATACAACTTATTAAATACAGCATAATTTATGCTATAATTTATAACCCCTATGTTAAATAGCATAAATATTATCTTATAAGTATTTATGTTGTTCTAATTTGGCATCAATTATGTTATAATGGCATGAATGCAGCATAAATTACATAATTTATTATTTTCTTGTACATTGTACTTATATCCTATAGGCTATGTTGAACCTAAAATACTATTTCTCAAGCCTTCGATCCTCAAGTCATGCATTATAATTATTATTAATAATTATTATAATTTAATTACAAAATAAATTTCAAAATTATACAATACAATAATAATAAAGAAAAGAAGAATGACTATATTACATTATATGTTTTTGCGTTCATTCAAGTTTCTCACTTTTAATGAGAAAAATTTAACGCTTGAAAATTTTGTACGTTAACACCTTATGTGTTTATCCATGTTCAACACAGATGATTATTTAATTTAACTCACGTATGTACTGTACATTTTTATGTACATTGCTAAACATTGGCAACTATTGTAATGATATATAAGCCAACTGTTATAGAATAAAAATAAAGTTTGAGCAAATATCAAAAGAAACTATATTATTATTTATATAAACATTTTCAAGGTGTGAGAATAAAAATATCATACTGAATAAGTATTCATAAAAGACAAAATTATCACAATTGAATACTTAAATATTATATTATAAGATAGTATTCATCAAGATTGCATGTCATTATAATTTACTCTCGCATTTCATTGATTTTTGACGTTTTGAAAAATGAATACAATGCGATGATATTTAGTTTCGGTTATGTAACCATCATGATTGTTGCGTCTGGTGTAACTTATACGTCACGCGGTGAACATCATCCTCTCCTCCACTTATTGGCAAGGACGCGAGGGAAAGTTGAAGAGGATATTGTCTATACTATACGTGATATTTCAGATTAATAAACGAAAAAAATGACGTCACCTTAATACAAAATGAATATCAATACAAAATGAATATCAATACAAAATAAATATTTGTATTTAAATACACACGATGACCAAATTAAGATAATTTATAAGAAAATCACCTTGAATGATAATTATGAAAATTGTGATTGATATACATAGTAAAAGAGAAAAAAAAGTTATAACTTAATTATAACAAAGAATAAAAATTTCTCTAATTTATTATAATTAAACCATATAAATAATCAAATTAAAGTTATTGTTTATTATATACTTAATATTAATAATACTAATTTCCATTTCACTTCAATTATCCTAAAATTTCCTTTCTAATTAAATTAAAAAAAAGTGCAATATGATTACAAATAAGATTAAATATATTAAAAGGATGTGCTTTAATGCACTTTCAAAATAAATTGTTTCCTTCTTTTTACTTTACAATGCGTCATAGTATAACAGTCGCCTAATTTTACTAAATAAAAACATAGGAGTGGGAAAGGGGGGAATTCCGTGGTGTAAGAAGCAAGCAAGCAAGTAGGTAAATTAATAGAGGGTGAAAGTGATGTAGATGCAACGTGACAAATCAAAATACTATTATAGATATCAAAGTTAAGTTTGTTATACAATTTTTATCATTGAAACATTATTAAGTAATATTTAGTACAAAACATATAAGTGAAATCGATTTCATATTATCGCATCGCATCAATGAACTTGAACGTTATATAAATTTGACTTACTTTTATATTTGAAAATGTAGGTTAAGTCAATACTTTGAACTGAAATTTAATTTGTTAGATACATGAAAATAAAAAAATAAAATAAGAGTAAACTTTATTGATATACAGTATTTCATAATAATATATTTATTTATTGAGAAATCAGTTTTTTTTTAATTGATCTAAACATTTTATGGCAATAATAATTATTGTTACAACATAAGCATTGGTCTTGCCAACTATACTTCTTAAATCTAAAATATTAGCATTATTTTTACAATGACACTTCATATCTAAAAGAAAAAATACTCTATAATATAGCATTACTAAAATATTTAATTTGAATTCTTATAATTATCACTTTCATCATAATTTTAAAAGTTTATGAATATGTTCCTTAAAAAAACAACTTAAAATTAAAACAATAAATATAAAATGATCTAACCTTGATATTTACTTTAGTATAGTTATATATATTTTTAGTATATTCTAATTTACATAGTCTTCAATAATAATAATAATAATAAATTTGTACACATGACTTTGATAGTCATTTATGTCAATATTGACTCGCTATTTTTTCAAGGTTGTAAAATCAACTTCAGATTTTTCATTGAAAATAAATCATTAATTATTATTAAGTAATAATTATATTTGCCAACTTACAGGTACAAAAAATTAGAGTAAGTTACGCCACTTTTTATTAATAAGAGTTAGTTAATAGTCTATCGCCAATTTTTTTCTGCTAAATTTTATTATAAATATAATATATATATATATATATATATATATATATATATATATATATATATATATATATATATATATATATATATATATATATATACATATATATATATATATACATTATAATATACTATAATAATTATATAGTTTGCAATAGTTTACATCAACTCTTGTTTTAACATCAATTAATTTTAATCATTCGGGAAATAAGTTATTATTTAAAATTATTTAAACTTGATACTGTATTATTATTATTAAAGTTGGTCTTACTCTCTTACTTCAGTTACTTATTAGTATTTTTATTTTTAGTAAATATTAAAATGTCTAGCGAGCTCTATAAAAAAATATATAGATAATTCTACATTTTTTTTTTCATTCCTACTTTAAGATATTAATCTCAAATCTATATTGAATGTATTTAAGTATCAATATTGTGAACTCAATAGAAGACTTGCAAAAGTGGGTTTAGTGAGAAAATAAACAAACTCAAAGCTCAACAATACTAACAAAGTGATAGCAGATGACTTTGTGTTCCTGTCTCAATTTAAAATGCTTTCTTATGGGGCAATGAAGCAGCTATTACTCAAGTTAAAATTACATCTCGGAGCTAAAGTTTTTACTGTAGCTTACTGAGCCTCAAAGCTTTTGTTTTCCTGGATTTGAAATCAGTTGGGGGAAAATAATAATTTGTAACCAAATTGATTGAAATCTAGGAAAACAAACTCTTTGAGGCTCAGTAAGCTACAGTAAAAATTTCAGCTCCAAAAAAATAATTCTAACTTTATAGCTGCTTCATTGTCCCATAAGAAAGCATGTTAAATTGAGATAGGAACACAAAGTCGTCTGCTAGTACTTTGTTAGTATTGTTGGGCTATAAGTTTGTTTATTTTCTCACTAAACCTACTTTTGCAAGTCTTCTATTGAACAACGTACAAATGATTTTTATTTCCGATGAAATATTCTGCAAGAATCATAAAGTCAGTAGTTTTGTAGGTTCACTCTGAAATGGTTTTATTGTGGAAATTGCTAACTAAGGTATTTCTATAGATAGGTAGTTCAAAGAAAGAGAATATCGTTATTAAATTTTCTGTTGCTTTTTATTTTATCCTGGAAGTTATATTTTGTTGCCCATTTAATCAATGTAATTTTGACCCTCAATACTCGTTGCTAGCTGACCAGTACTTTTCAGCGGGAATCCTCTTTGGATTACATAAGTTATCTACTTACATTATTGCAAACAATCTATGTTAATAGAAGAACGACAAAAGACAGTGTTTAAATATGTGTTTGCCAAATATATTGATTTATTTTGTTGGTTTCAGCCGAGTACATTCTGCCTTGCACCCGAGGTGATCCCGAGGTCAATAATTGCATCAGGGATACTTTCAACCACCTCAGAAAATTCATCATCAAGGGTAAGCAAGCTTACTCATACTCTGCAAATATTTTTTCACTTTATTTCATTGACAGGACAGTAAATGATTGGATTTGTTAAAAAATATATAAAAACAAGCAAAATGATTAAGTATTTCAAGGAGAAACTTGTTAATATGAAAAGAAAAAAGAAAAAAATAATAATAACGATAATATTTGTATAATATGTTTTCATACCCTTCAACATTACAAGTCATAAGACTGCTACGTACTCTATAATGATTATTTTATACAGAATATAATTAATGTTAAGAGAGTAGCAGAGACGTGGACTTTAAAAACAAAATATAGTACGAAAATGCAATGTTGTTTACGTATGCAAATTCTGACAAACGCTATGGAGATTAGAACTATTGTATGTTGTACGTATATGTAATTATTGGAATATATTCTTTTATTTCACAGGAATTCCTGAGATCAATCTGAATCCTATTGAACCCATGAGGATAGAGCGCATGGCAATGGAGAACGGTCAGGGCGCAGTGCGTGTGCGTGCACTCTTCTCTAACATGACGGTGCTTGGTGCAGGCAACTACTCAATCGTATCGGTCAAGTGAGTTACCTTCCAATCAGCCAGAAAATTGAATTTCTCTATAGTCCTTGAGTTTATTTTTACTGTTATCGAAAATTATTGTTACTAGAACTTGCAATTATATAATATGATATACTGTTATGTTTGAAATTTGAATTTCGAGCGAGGTGACATAATGATAAAAAATCCTTTTTGTCTTACCTCAATAAGAAATTTATATTATTAAAGGTGAGACAAAAAACCATTTTTATCATATATATAATATATATATATATATATATATATATATATATATATATATATATATATATATATATATATATATATATATATATATATATATATATAGAAACAACATTGAAAGTTGCAGTTTGAAGCATAATAACAATAACATTCCGCATCTCAATGCCACATCGAAATAATCAAAACAACCCGTAAAACTTTCCTAATATATTAGCATATTATTTTTTATGCTTCAATGACAACAAATTATAATTAACATAATAATTCAGTTTAAATAAAGCTCCTACAATATCGACTACACTGCATTACAATAAAGTATAGCAAGTTGCATACGCTCCAAGGGAATAAAATATAGCAAAAATATAAAATTATATAATATTATACAGTATATATATATACATAATACTGTATAATTGTATATATATATATATATATATATATATATATATATATATATATATATATATATATATATATATATATATATACTGTATATGTTCAGAACAGATATTTTTTATTTAGAAATTAATTTTTCAATGTATATTTTTATGTATGTATGTAACTTTAAATCATTCTCATAGGAAAATATACAATTTATTATAATCTTATGATTCAAGTAAAATATAGATCAATGATTGCAATGATTTTATTGGTATTTCAAATTTCCAGGAGTGATCTGAACCGTCTCCGCATAGATCTGGGTATGCGAATTCCACGCATCACTGCCACTGGTCGCTATGAAGTTACAGGTCAAGTGTTACTCTTCCCTGTGAGAAGTCGTGGAGAGTTCTGGGCTACTTTCAGTGAGTATCGCATTGCACAATACTGCTTGCCTTGATACAGGTATAGGGGGGAAACCAGACATCATCTGGCTGTAATATGCAATGTTTCTTGTCGGTGAAAACTTTTACTAGATTTTATTATTATGATTCGCTTGAAACATACAATAGAGTGAATATTATGCATATTCCCGCGCGAATCACGTTGATTTTACGTCACTACTAATAACAAGCATTGGGGAATTAGAACTGATAAAAGATGAAAAAAAAATTAAAGAAGATAATAGTCAATAAATTTAAGAATTATGAACGATAAACTATATATACATACCCACAGTGGTAAGCTGTATACCCAAAAAGCTAAAGTAAAGTGGGAAAAACCAACAAACGCGCATTAAATTGCTTAAAAAAAAAAAAAACAAGTGGACTTAATTTTTATACATATCTAGATCTAGTCCAATCAAGGATATTTATTATCATTTATTCTATTTATTTTGAAAATCATGAAATCTTTCTTTCGATAATGAGTTATAAGATGAGGCTATATTTTGCATAAAATTTTGTAATTTAACTTACAATGCAAAATATTATTATTATTTTTTTTTAACAAGTTCATATTTACAATTTGCAACTTGGTAGAATTTGTGTGGTTACAAAGTTACAATATTCACCCTTTAACTTAAAGTTAATTCCCTAGCTTATTCACATTAAGTTCCAAGAATTGTTACTGTAAGAGATTTTTAAGACGTTTCGCATACATAAATTTCCTCATAAATCATATTTCTACATTGCTTATAAATAACTATAAGCATTGTAATTGTAAAAATTATACAAGAAAAAGATTGTGTGGCTTGAGGTAATTGAAAAATGAAAGTTGGTTACGTTGCTATTGTGTAATGTATAGTACAACTTTACTAGGGTTTTTGTTGTTGTACGTACAAAGACATGTTGTATTGAGACGTGATTTTGTGACCCACAGATGATATCACGGCTGTGGTCCAACTGCACGGCAAGAGTCAGTCCCGCGGGGGTGAAGAGTTCTTATACACCGATCGTCTTGGAGTCGATTTCCATTTGGGAGGAAAATCACGTTTCCGTATCAGAGATGTTGTTAATGGAAATACTGTTATTGGTAAGAATTGGTATTGATTTCTTTCTCGATATCACGTTGAATTTAATATTGAAGCTCTTCAATTACGATAATGTAATATGGTTTTTGATACTTGAGAAGACTTTAATGGAAATACTTATATTTTATATAAATAGAAGTGTAGAGAAAGTTACTCGTAATTTGCATTGTACTGAAATAATAAAGAAGCTATTTATTTTGGAAATGAAGTAATATTAATTGAAGGGGAAATGCATCATGAAGAAGCCTCTTTAAAATATAAAAAAGTTAATTAATTATGGTTTTTAAAAAATATTGGTTTTTAATTTTTTTTAAAGTCAATTACAAATTGCAATATAGTAAGAAAAGAACTACTTTTCTTTTGCCTAATTCTTATTATAAATTCATTGATTTTGGCAATTACTTTTTTTTATTATTATGTCTATATTATTTTTTGTTTATTTGTTTATTGTATTTTTTAACTATTACATTCAGTGTATGTGCAACTTGCTCTGTTGCTGAATAACTTTGAATTTGACACGGTAATTGACATTGTATTATTATTGATTTTCAGGTGAAGCAATGAACCACTTCTTAAATGAAAACGCTGGTGAAATTATTGAAGAAATGAAACCAGCAGCAAGTTTCAGTATCGGCCGTCATTTCCAGTCCTTCTTAAATCAAGCATTTCTGCAAATTCCCATGCGACTATGGCTTCTAGATCCCAAAGCAGAACAGCAGTAACATACCCTCTTCTGTCTGTATACATCGAGTGCCTGTGTCGAGCGAGTACGTGTATGAGTAAATGTGAGCGTGGTCAGTTTAATTGTAAGAACTATTCAATCTTTTGAATTGGAAAATATTTGACTGCAATTTTTTTTATTATTAAATTAATTGCTTTAGATTAGAAATATACATGAATACACTAAAAAAATAATTTTAATAATATAATTTTGTTCGGTGTTGCATTTGTTTGAATAATTTTTTTGCACAGGTAGTTTGCAAGTAAAATAGATTTAAAGAAAAATAATTTTAAGTACGTTAAATTAACAAAATGTAAAATTCGACGGAATATATATATATATATATATATATATATATATATATATATATATTATGATGACTATATTTTAACTTCATCGTATTTGTTTGCTATAATTTCAAAATAACATCTCATCTCTTGACCTGAACTAGACATTATTCAGGAAATTCAGTTTATATATTCAAGTGTACCAGAATATAATCTTAAATAACTTCAGTGTAAACAATCATATCAGAAACATACTTTTTTTGAACCTTCAAATGCAATATTTAGAGAAAAATTAATATGCACATTTTTTTTTTTTTTTTTTTTCAATACTAGTAAAATTAAATATTATGATGCTTCATTACATAAGCTTAAACAAACTTTTCCAATTCATAAATTTCATTCTCTTGAAGTTCAAATAATTTAATAGTGTAAGTAAATTAATTGCACATAAATATGATACTATATATAAATAATAATAATAATTATTATTTATAATGGAATTTAATTACAAAAGTCTATATAATGTGGTAATTTAAATAAAGAAATAGATAGCGTCATGCACTAGTGGTTGTTTAATTCTTTCAAAATAAAGTAAAAGTATAAAAATATATTATTGCAGTATTTAAGTTAACGTTAGTAAATGAAAAAAAATTGATTAAATATTATGAAAATCTCATTTGTAAAGAATGAATTTGTTTATTTTACTCACACACACATAAAAAAGTTCCATATTTGACTGCAATTTTAATGAAACTTTTAGATTTTTATTTCTGATAAAAAAAAATTGTGTTCCCAAACTCTCTGTATGCGTGATATGTTTTTGTACAGAATATAAGTAATATATTAAGTAATGACAGTAAATTAATATTTTTGTAATTTTAAGTTAAGTGCATTTTTTAGAAAAAAAAAATCTTTGATGTAGTCTCTTAATTATAATTATGTACTTATGTACTATAAAATAAATGATGTGTTAGTTTTAATTTCTATTTTTATTTTCCAACTTATATAATACAATTAAAGTTAGGAAAAACAAATTGATCTATGCTGGTACATCAACACAAAAATATATTTTGATTTTACATTATGTATACAAAGGTAGAAATATTGGCATTGTACCGAAAGTAAATCAAAAACGTTCTTTAAATTAAGCTTATGGGAATATCGTATATTTGGCAACATTGCATTACATAAGTAGAGGATGAGAGTGAGAATGTTCCAATGAAAAAACGCAGAAAAGTCATACAGTGTTGCAACATTGCATTTCTCGTTTTGGAACGTTTTTCATTTACTTTCGGTACAATAAATTTGACTGCGCATCCAAATTGAATGTATTTTAATGGAGACTGCATGCAAACATATTTATGGTACACGTGGTACGATTGTGTCTAATAATGTATAATACTATTTAAATTCATTGCAAATTTTTCTCATAACATTGGAAATTTAGAGACATTTTTTAACAGTAAAACATATTATCACAATCGTGCACCATGTGAACAAGCCTAATATTTAGCAGTTATGATTCCACCCCCACTCGCATCAATAGATTTTTTTTTGTTTTTTACTATTATTAGACCGTAGTTGATGTATTTATTTTTTTTTTCCCCAGAAAAAACTGTTTCATATATCATTAATTATTTACCAAATTCACTTTATTTTATAATGCGTAAATCATTATTATTAAATAATACATATAAACTTGAATATTAATATTATTAATTATACATTTAACGGGATAAAAATAATTATATATTTATTTGGTTGTGTTATCAAAAAAAGATTTTTGTTACGCGCAGATTTACGAGGGCAAAAAAAGGTCATCAAAGTAGAGCACACATATTATAAGGAGCCGACAAACGTTGAAAATGTTGGCAGATTCGGAACAAGTGACCATCATGAACTATGACCTCCAATACAGACTTTTTTTTTTTTTTATCTTACACCGCAACAAATATGGATTCCTATGCGCCTAGACCTTTCCATCTAATATTATACTGAATATGATTATATACCATGACCGATTTATGCAGTGGTGCATGTAATTTGAAAGAGATTATATTATAAAATTTATTTAAAATCAATACAACTTTTTGAGTTAACTTTATAAAATATTATGTGGTGTCAACAAAAAAAAAATCTATAATTTTTTATAATGAAATTTTGTGTGATGTGGTTATATAATCGTAAGCTTTTAAAAGATTATTAAGTATACTATGATTAAATAAATAATCCCTAGTTGGATATATTATTCTAACAACACGTTCTTTGCATCGAATCAAACAACACTATTTACTTACAGTCTTACAGTAAGTGATTTTTAAAACAACCCATCACTATACATATTTTATGAAGTTTAAAAAATTATAGTAAAGTATGAAAAAAAATATCACATCATTACATATTAGAGAATATAATACTGATATTATTGTGAGAACTATCATGCATAATAGAAAATTTGCTATTTTATAAAAAAAAAATCTTAAGTGCTTTTTATTGTGTCTGGAATCATGGCACTTAATTTATTTTAGTAAAATTTGCACTTTGCATAATTGTAAAAAAGTGCCTTTTTTAATGAATTTTATTTGAAAATATTCTAATGTCAATAACGTTTTGATAAAATTTATTTGATCTAAAAAAATATTAAAACAAAATGATTGCAAATTATGCACTCTATTAATTTCTAATTGAATAACAACCTCACGCCTCACTTTAGTATAATAATATATTGCCACAATTTAATTTACTGGATCAATATATAATAATTATGAAACAAAAACTGGAGAGTCATCAAACTAAAACAATATACAAGGTTATCATATCACGCGTTATCCGAATGTCTGTAAAAACATCACAGTCATTGTTGCATAAAAAAAACTCTTGTACTTTTGCCGACTGCTTCATAAATTTTCGTGGTATTGACCCGACAATCATGCTAGTAGTAATTAGTCAATGTCGTCCGTCACTTGGTTGATAAATGACAATTTTATGAGAGACGTTTGAAGATATAATGAGAAGAAGTCAAGTTTAACTTTGTATAAAATTGCTATTTTGATATTTGAGTGAATGAATTTATTATTAAAGGCGTAGAACACCTTGAACAAAAAAGTTGCGTAATATCCTAACAAACCTGAAAATCAACGTTGATTTGGCCAAAGTCATTGATTTCTAATTAATTTTCCATTTACAAAATGCCACTGGCGGTCACTGACGTCACAGCATGCTTGCTTTACGTGCGCGTAAACCGGGCGAGCTGTGACGTCAGTGACCGCCAGTGGAATTTTGTGAATGGGAAATAAATTAGAAATCAATGACTTCGGCCAAATCAACGTTGATTTTCAGGTATGTTAGGATATTACACAACTTTTTTGTTCTAGGTGTTCTACGCCTTTAAAATTATTGGATTTTCTTTAAAATGGTTATTTTTAGATTTAAACTAGTGTCTCTCTGTATGTCATTCTTGTGTATATAGAAGGTATAATGACTAATGGAGAACCAACTAAACATCTACCAAGTTATAAAAGATGCTTAACGAGATACAATTCATGCTAACGTAAGAAAATATCTCTGAATATGTTTAAAAATTCTCTTTTAAATTTTTTTTATCGTTTCAGACGATAGAAAGAAGACACGGTAAAAACAAAAAAATAACTCTTTTTGCAAAATAACCAGAACTCATGGAGCCATAACTAAAGAATAATATGATTTTTTATAAACAAGCTAAAAATAAAAATGTACAGAATTCAGCTATTATTAATGTATTTTAGAAATTATAATTTTTGAAAGTGTAGCATCCTGCTATATAATGTACAATACAGTAATCGGGAGCCATTAATTTTGTTATGTTATTAATATTTATTTATTTTTATATTAGATAGTGAATTTACAATTAGTGGCATAGCCAGGATTTTGTGATGGAAAGAGTCCAGCGTACAGTGAGGGTACGTAAAGGGAGGGACCAATACTTTTTCAGACCTGACGGGGGGGGGGGGGGGGGGGGCTATACTGGACTATACTATCACCCCCCTTCCTGCATACGTCCCTCATTGCATTATATTTAAATTATTCATTCTACCTACAATTTGTTTAGATATATGCTTGGCGCCACCCTGCAAATGCATCGTTTGTGGCGCCGTATGTCGGACGAATGACCCGGGACGAGCAGATGATCCGCTTCCAGCAAGATTGTGTTATCATGACAAAGTGACACAACAAGACGGTCACGTGTCGTCATAGCCTTGAACTACGTTTAGCCAAAGTTTCTTTGTTTCACTAACATAAACATTTTTTTATTGCAGGAATCACAAAATTTAAATATAATAAAATTTAATGTTAAGTTGCTTAGTGATTCGATCTCACTTCAGCTACATCTCGTTTTCTCGTTGGAGTAAAGTATAGTGAATTTAAGTTTCAAATTATACTTCTAATTTTCAACAAATGTTAAAATTTATTTTATCGTCTGAAATTTTCAATTTAAACTTTTTTTGTATTTTATTTTGCCATGAAAACTCTAGAAGTAAATTATCAGAGCACTATATAATTTTAAATACGAGATTATTACATATTTGAATAGAATTTGTTTACTTCCAAGTAGTATTCGGATAATTAATTTACATAACAAAATACAGCTTAAACAGCTTAATACACTCTGTTTTATATTATATAAAAAAAAACTCTTTGACGTTACTTCATGGCAATAGAGTAAAATTGTATATGATTGTGTGTACAAATTTATTAGAAATACATAACTTCTTTTTTTTTTTTTTTTTTTTTTTCTTCTTTTTTTTTAAATTTTTTTTAATTTTTTTTTATTTTTTTTTAGGTATCAGGATTTAAGGTCATTCAATTTTAAGAACTGTAAATATGTTGAGTCTTTAGTAATCTTTAGCTGTTATCTAAAATCTTCTCTGACTGTTGCATTTTGTTTAAATAAAAAAAATCAGAGGACCATGAAAGTGGTTTTGTAACTTTTTTGGCCTCTAATAAAAATCATTTCTTTCTTATTAGTTCGAATGTATTTTGTTGTTGATGCGCATGTTGCTGTTTGATCCTTGTTTGTTTTGCTCTGACAGTGAGGAGTTGGTCCGATAATCTTAGACTTTTAACTTTTTTTTTTTTTTTTTAATAATTTGGCAATGTGCTGTGCAGCAAAATTGGATCATCAAATCTTAAGCTAAAAAATATATATTTATGACATATTTAGATGAAATTATCAGATAATTTATATTTATGTAATAAACCAAGGGCGGATCCAGGGGGGGGGGGGCGAGGGGGGCGATCGCCCCCCCCCCCCAAACGGCCCACGTGGGCGGA
This sequence comes from Ecdyonurus torrentis, assembly GCA_949318235.1. Lineage (NCBI taxonomy): Eukaryota > Metazoa > Arthropoda > Insecta > Ephemeroptera > Heptageniidae > Ecdyonurus > Ecdyonurus torrentis. Next base: position 36,161,334 of record OX439131.1, on the reverse strand, counting down.
AAAAAAGGGGGAAAAAGAGGGGAAAAAAAGAGGGAAAGGAAAAAAAAAAAAAAAACTCCAAAAAATGAAATAAAAAATTGCAGCTACAGCGCATTACTTTTTTACGTATAATACATAAAATTCAGTTTATTTTTTAAGGCCTTACTTAATTTAGGGTAGCATTTTTGTCGTTACAATCAATTATGACATTTTTTAGCTTAAATGAACCAAAGAACATTAATTCTCTAAACTCCAAAAAGTTTCAGCTCAAATTAAATTAAATCTTCCGCAAATAAGCCCCCTTTAGCGTGCATAGATACGAAATTTCAAGCTCACCGTGTGCAAAATTAAATTGATCAACTTCTCAACAAAATACCAGCTTCATCTGCAGATCTATTCTTTTAATGAATTTGAGATTTAATTAAAACAATTTTACCGATATTTTTACAAAGAAAAAAATTATTGAAGATATTGCATAATATATTTAAAGTAAAATGGGTCAATTAGTGATTTTTTTTTTCTCGGCAAATGCGTTCTGGAAAAAATCTGAAAGTTATTTTTTATTAAAAATTAATCTTTAGTATTTTCTTAAACCCATGTAAAAAATTCAAAGTCGGTCAATATCGGATTTCAAATATAGATTCAATATATAGCAAAGGAGATTTTTCAACACTTTTTGACGCTCAATTTTGATTGTTCAATTGTGATGCTAGTTTTTGAGATACAATTTTTCGAATTTCATTTTTGGGTACAGCAACCTGAACTTAATAAAAATGATAACAATAAAAATACGACGCTACAAAGTAGTACCTTTAAATTATTTTACTTTCTTCGCCCCCCGTGCCTCCCTCCCTCATAAACTATTTTGTGAGGAAAAATTAGCAAAATAACAATAATGGACCTCTTGCAAGAAACAAACTCTTTAAAATAAATTTTAACTTTTCGAGGAGTTCAATATCTAATATCTCCGGAATCGGTGGAGTAGTTTCTCAAAAATCGCAAAATACGTATTTTTCCTCATCAGCGTGATGTTAAATTAGGGGACTCTTAGCTTTCCACGCGCGCTAAACCGCGATGAGCTCCATTAAATCTAATGTTTCATGTTCTTGCTTTTGTAATTTTATGTGTATTGTTTTGAACTAATTTTTGTTTAAAAGTCTTATTATTTCATAAGGTTTTTAAAATTCTGTAGGTGACGAAGTAAAAAACCTTATTGATTTTCATCACGCCAGTCTGAATTAAAAATGTTATGCGAAAATTTCATTTGCATTTTATTTATGATAAAAATTTAGGCCCTATGGATAAAACTTTTTTATTCTAATTTTGTTGAGCTCCATTTTTAAATTAAATTGAGGTGGATTGTTTTTGTCATTTAAAATAAATGGCTTGCTAATCGTTAATTAACTTAAAAAATTCTTGTGGTTACTCTGTAATAAGATACAATTTAAAACATAGATTTGGAATTTCAAAAATATGAAATACAAAAAAAAAATAAATAAATAAATAAAGGTTTAAGGAACAATTTGCACTTTTTTTCCATTGTCATTAAATAAGGGGTGGAAAAAAAACGCGATAAAAAAATTAAACTAGAATAATTTTAAAACTATTTTCTTAAGTATACTATTTTTGCTTTTTTCCCAAAAAGGGGCGTGTCCCTAAACAAATTTTCGCCTGCGGCGGGCTGACCCCTGCCCCCGTCCCAATACTGGAAAAATTTCTCTGGTGTCGCCCCCCCCCCAAACAAAATTCCTAGATCCGCCCTTGTAATAAACTAAGTAAATAAGTGTAGAACTTTTAATTATTTTTTACTTCTGTAACAGTATAGAAGATTAAGATATTTCTTACAATAAATCAATATTTTATCATCAACAGTATATTTTATCTTTGGTGTAATTATTTACATTTATCATTTTTTGTTCTTTGAAATATGCATTCCTTCAGAAATATGTATCCGGTTATATGAAACACAAGAAAAAAATAATAACAAACAGAAATTATTTGGAAATTTGAATACTACATAATTTTGGTAGGAGTATACATTTTATTTTTATATATTATAGAACAGAATCTAAAACTATATTTAAAATATAGATAATATTTCATCATTTGACAGAATACACCATCATAGTTTTCAATCAAGTCAAAACCAGATATTGTATTATACTGTATACTTTACTATTAAAGAAAACATTGATTTAAATATTTTTAAAACTCGGTTCTTGTTTTTTAAATAATTATATGTAAAATAATCATAAATGTTTCAATTTCAGAGTTTGAAGTTATAAATATGTTTTTGTGTCCTAAATTACATTTTATGCACTAGCTAGCTGCGGATACTGTATATTAACTGAACAAGCAATTATTGTGACTTTCATGATCTTAGCGTCACCCAGAAAATTCAATTAATCGACTTGTGACCTCTTTAATTAAATAAATATCAATCTTTATTATAATAATATAAGTGCATGTTATAGAGTTATACTTCGTTTAGTAAACTTTGGCTGTATATATATTTATGTATGCAGATTTATTGAACTCCGCGTCCATTTCTCGTATAAGAATAAAGCATTAAAGTTTGAAGCAAAAATTTGATTTTTTTTTCTTCAATTAATAAAAGTAAATACACTATGTGTTTACGCATCTTACGTAAAATACTTTTTACTAAAGTAACGTTCTAGTATCATGTACCTTGTCTGAGTCTCAGCATTTTACAATTCAAATTTATACAAGTGAAAAAAAAAAAAAAAAAAAAAAAAAAAGTTTATAAAAATATTAAAGGTGATTAAGGAGAGTAATCATCAGTCATTAATGATTAGTCTCTATGTAATTTGAATTTAATCCTATATATAAGAATAATAATAAAGCAATAAAAAAATAACAAAATATGAATAGAACTATGATCAATCTTTAATAGATTATATTCAGAAATAAACTAAAAGCTAAATCTTACAAATTAAAATTATATATAAAAAAAACTATTTACAATTTAGGTGTTTTCTGAAAACACAATCAGTGTATTGTAATGGATTATTGGAAGGTGTCAAGTGGTTAGCAGCTACTACGCGACAACACGTCGAGGGTCAAAGGTCAGGAGGTCATGCGCGACGACGCGGGCGGTGTAGCGAACCAACTAGAGCGTGGCGAGAGTGCCGGCCCCTGCTGCATCATGACATTTTGTAACGCATCAGCATCCCTTATCAATATCAAATACAGTAATAATAAGAATTAAATAACATTTAAATTACTAGAGAACATAAAATTAGATTGAGTACAGAGTATTATTGGCATAACTTTTTTTTTATATAATTTATAAAAGTCAATATGAGTAATAGTAAATAAAAAGAATTTAGCATTTAACGCATACTTGCAGAAAGAAAATGAAACTGTTGTATTAAAATATTATATTAAAAAAATCATAATAATAATAATAAAAAAAAAATGAGGATTGAAATTAAATATGTGACCTGAACGTATTTTTTAATATTATAATATATCGTAAATTGAAATCATTGTATCACAAAATACTTTTCAATATAAACAATGAGTAATTAAAGCCCTTGTCAACTTACTTTTTTATATTTAGAAAGCTAGATTGATAATTACCATTCCTTATTATCCATGAATTAGACACCAACACGTTGATTTTGTATTTATTTTTATTTATTTTCTTTTTGACTCTTATATCACGTATCTGACGTCACCATGTACCACTGGGGTTGTGATAGGGGTAAAGAACTTGAAGGAGGGGCTTAAATTTATCACGTGACCAGAGCGGTGACTGTGATTGGCGGCGGTACATTGTGACGTCAGATACGTGATATAACAGTCAAAAAGAAAATAAATAAATACAAAATCAACGTGTTGGTGTCTAATTCATGGATAATAAGGTATGGTAATTATCAATTTAGCATTCTAAATGATAAAAAAGTAAGTTGACAAGGGCTTTAAGAAACATAATACTGTATGGCTTTAGCAGCCATATTACATGTTCTTGACCAGACTGACGTTGTTTACAACAACAGCTAACAATAAGTAAACAATACCATCGCAATAACCAAAACAATATAAAATTAAAGTAGATAAACATATCAGCACAATGAGGTAAAATTTACTTAACAATACATTTCATATTATGTTTTACAATACGAAATTTATTCTATTATTATATTATTTTCGACTATAAATATAAATCTTTTTACTGTACGTTCAAATTCCAACAAAACAACAAGAAAAATCGAGTATTATTGAGGTAGTCCAAGGTTTATAAAATAATGTCAACATATATAAGTCCAAGTTTGGGTAAATATATACCTCGTAAGCAAAGAAGAAAAATTCGCGTAGTGCCGTGCGGTAAAATAAGCTAGGGGTGGAGTGAGAGATCGAGAATAGTGAACTTTGACCTGATGCTGAAGTAAAGTTGCTCATCATGAGGAGCACTCTTTGGTCGCGCTTCAGTTTGGCCCGGACAGTCAGCGACTTCACGCGTTCATCCCTCGCCAGCTCATTATAATACTCGCACTTATTGCGATATCAAATACTTTAATTTTCTTCTTGATTATGTAATTTTAACTTTATCTCGTAATAATCAAAAGTATATATATTTATATCTTTGAACTATAATTTATTGTTTTTATATATTACAATAAAAATGGTGTACTTTTCCCATAGACAGTGGTTAACTTTATTTGTGTTTGGCATTGCAAATTTCTGTAATGCAATCTGTGTGTCACTTCAAGCGCCTTTTTATCCTATGGAGGTAAGTTAGCATGGAAACAACAATTCTATCAAGTTATGAAGAAATATGTAAGTGTCAATACTACATCTGAAAATCTCGCTGTTACAATGTACTGTATATTTTTTCTATCTAAAAAAAAAAGAAAAAAAAAAAAGACCAATACGTATCTTCTGATGCAATCAATAGCTTTGGTGTTAATATTTGAACTGCGTAATTTCTATTTTTTTCAACGGAACCTTTTTATTTATTATATTTAAATGTGTTTTTCAATGTTCAAGAATGAATCAATTTTAAAATCTCTCTCTCTCTTTTAAATTTAAAATAATAACGAAATAAAGCAGAGCCTCAAATTGACTATGCATGCATATCCCGTACAGCATGTAATTCATTCAAAAGCATTTGTAAAAACTATGTAACAAATAAATAATTCATGCGTAATATGGCTATACACGTGGGTATATTTTACGTAATTTTGGCTTATTTTTATAGTTAAAAAAAAAAAAAAAAACCAAAGTAACACTATTAGAAATTTAAGATGCGCTTAAGTTTTAAATAATAAGTAAATTCACAAAATATTTCAAAATTTTAATTTTAATTGTAATTTCAGACAAAAAAAAAATTAGCATCCCAATTTTTTGTTTCTTATATCTAGATTGTTCTGTCGTACAAAGTTCACTTGAAAGATCAATGAAGCTGAAGCAATCAAAAAGATATTGCGTTCCAATTGAATTTTATTTACTTAATTCTCTTTTTTTTCCCACCACGTGCTTGCTGCATGCGTCTGTAGACAGTTTTATTGAATTTCTTGGCGACAGTATTGCACAGTAAAATAAATATTTACATAATACATTATTTGTGATGATTGCGCTCAGTAAAATAATCTAATTGAAATCTTGCTAATGTCTCGTAATCCCCAACATAAAGACTAATAATATAATATTTAGATTTTTGATGTTTTATTTTAATTGCAAATTTTGATACTTTCAATTGTACAATTGTTTAAAAGGACAAAAATAACCAATTTTTTTTTAAATAGAATATTAGTGTAACAATATATTGATTTTTTACGATTGTGGTATTAATTTTCACGGATACACGATATTACGATTATTGCAATATTTTTATGTTACACAGTCGGAGTAAGAAACGGAGCGTACAGTACAGTACACTAATGCACTACGTGCATATATGTTTGTTTACAAGTGAATGACCATGACCTTCCATATGTTGTATTTGTGACCTTGACAGTCCTCATTCAAACCTCACCCTCCTGCTTATTTATTTTATATAGAATTACTATTTGCTAATTGTTGCATTACTATTCATGTAAATAAAAAATATTTATATTCATAATGAAAGCAATTAACTAAGCAATTTCTTGCAGTTTTTTTTCTTTATTAAAAAGATATCATTCCTCTAATTATTTCTCTTTTAAAACTAAAAGCACTGCATTTAGTAACATGTGAAGCTGTATTAATTTTAATAATATATATATTCTAATTTTAATTAATATTTTATTGATTAAATTTAAAGTAAAATTATGAAAAATATGTATAGAGTAAATTTTTGAACAGTTTTGTAATAATGTTTTTTTACAGCAAATTAAAAAAAAAATGCACTTAAATAAAAATTTGAACAAATTAATTTACAAAAATAGATATAACCAAGGCAGTTAGTTAGTTGAGTGCGCAGCGTGAACCAAACGAGAGTGAAAGTTTTGTGGTGGGCTCCGAAGCAGAAGCGCCTGCTCGTGTATTAGGAGCACAGAAATCAGTAGAAGAGAACGTTATAGTGAGTTTTGTTTTGACGTCAGCATGCTAAGTAATATGATTCACAACATCGAGTCAGCGAGAGATATGTATAAGTAAAGCAAAAAAAAAAAAATTATAGCACACACAACCTGCGCAAAGTGTGTAAGGCGCTTGAGAGAAGATAGGAGAACATGCGATTCTAAAAGATATTATACGAACCTAAAGAAAAATAAGAATTTATAATAAGAAATATTTTTATTGACTCATGCAGGCAGTTCACAGTAACAATAAAAGTTACAACAAGCATAAATCTTGTCAAATTTCTTATTACGTATAGTATAGACAATCAAATATCAGTAATACATAAATTTTACATTTTAAATAATAACATATATAATAGCATCAAACATATCGTATCTCCGTAAGTTGAAACACTAAATCGCTAGTTAAGCTGCTATTTTGATTGTTGCAACATTGTAAAAAAAAATTAACTAACAATAACTAGGCAACTTACAACCCCTATAGTTCTCCAAGGGTCTTTTAACCTCAATTTATTCCTTAAGATTATTTTGTTTTAATTGTTGCAAAACTTAAAATTACAATTTATCTACGGTTTAACTAGTTAGTTTTAGTGTCACAATTTACGAAGGTAATATTGAATGAGTGGACAACAACTTCATCTATTTTAGTTTTGCTGTCAAAATATAGGACCCCAAATTATGGTACATTCTTTGTAAATTAGATTTTTAGTTGTTGTTTTTATAGTAAATTTTGAAATAAGTTATTATTATATATATTTCTTAATAAAGTCGGAAGAAACACTTATTTCATAATTCACTGCAGGTACACCATATCTGCATCTGCAATGATTGAAGGTTATACAGTATATTGCAGCTATATACACGTGTTTTAAGTAGATTATTTCACGTGAAATACTGAAACGTGCACTTCCTCATAAGTTTCTTTGAAAATAAAGTTATTTGCAATTTCATTGCAACGTAATGTACCTTAATTATTAATTATATGGAATAAAAATAAATTTGTTCACGTAAACACTTTATTTTATTCAAGGAACAATGCCAATTTTTTTTGTAATGATTTCTATGTTTTCGATGTTTCCTGTAATCTCAAAATGCTCCTTATGGTCAAATTTGAGGTAGCTTTTTAATCATTTATTTTTTAAGTATATATAGCAAGGAACAAAAAGCATGTAGCAATATTTTTTATTTGCTCATCTCTCAAGAATGTCACAGCTTTATGTTTACTTTGACTGTAGCGTGAAATGTATGACTGATAAGATGAGATAATTTGTTTTGTTTTACAGGCGGAGAGGAAAGGTGCGTCAGCTACTGAATATGGTCTCGTGTTTGGAGTCTTTGAGTTGGTAGTCTTCATTGTCAGTCCAATTTATGGCAAATACGTGAGTCTCTCCACTTATAGTCTTATCTAGACGATTTAAACAACACTTTTTTTCCCTATATTTACTTAAATTCCTACACTTCATTCATTACAATTAGTCATTACAATTATTGTAATTATTTACACAAAAGTATATAATATAACTAATTTTTATTATTAATATAACTGATTTTATACTATTTTTATGAGAATGATGTAGTTTAAAATAAAAATAAATAATATCTATGTTAATTCTCATGTTATTCTTCCATAAGATTATAACTATCAGAAGCTTCTATTTAGTTTTGTACATAGTACGTATATAATGACGCATTTCTAATCAGTAGAGAGTTACTAAAATCCAGTTTTCATTGTTTTGTTTGGTAAAATATACAAACATAACATTTAGAATACTATGATCAATGAACTGTTGGTCTTTTCTTATCAGCTTGTCCACGTAATGAACCTAGTCTGAAACAATTATATTTTACAACAAAATATTACTTAAATACAATTCTCTGCATTTACTAAACTTCTTAATGTACTGACAATTTTTATATATTTTTTTAACTCAAGATAATTCATGTTAATGTGTTGAAAATCATTATCATCTTTTATTGACATAACAATAATACAATTGGAATTTTTTCAGCTTAATCAATTAGGTCCGAAATTCTTATTCAATGGAGGTATTTTTACAGTCGGAACATGTGCAATATTATTTGGGTAAGTTTTTTATTCGCAATGTTTTAACAGTGCATTATATTTTACTAATATAAAATTTTATTTGGTAGTCTCTTGGACCACGTCGAAGGACATTATCCATTTATTACACTCTCCTTTGTTATTCGTATCATCGAGGCAATGGGAAATGCAGCTTTCCTCACAGCATCTTTCGCCATTATTGCCAAGGAGTTTCCGGAAAGCGTGGCGACTACTTTTGTTAGTATTTCAATGAAATATATGAAAACAAATAAATAAAACGTGTGATTAAATTGTCATAGTTAAAACAGCTAGTTAAAATTTATTAAATATCAATAATACTATATTTAAATATTATATTATAAAATTGTTTATGAAATTTCAGGCATCTTTAGAGACCTTTTTTGGTCTTGGCTTAATCGTTGGTCCTACTGTTGGTGGTGCTCTATATCAGGTAAAAATATGTTTATTACGATGAAACTACCTATTATACTCGTCACATTATTATACTAAATATTCGCACTATTTTTGTCACTAGGCTGGTGGCTACTTAATGCCTTTCGCTGTGATGGGCTCTGCACTGTTTCTCTCTGCTATAATGACTGCCCTTGTTCTTCCAGACCACGGAGACTCAAGTATCGACGCAAAACCTGGACGTACGTAAAAATGAAATATATTTCATTAATTGCTATAATTACATCTCTGGTATTTTATTATAGCAAGTATATTGGGCGCCATTAAAATCCCAGGTGTAGCTCTTGCAGCCAGTAGTATTGTGGCTACGTCAGTTAGTATTGGTTTTCTTCAAGCCACTCTTGAACCACATCTAAGACAAGTGAGTGTACAAATCTCAATTTTTTTATTTACCAATGTATTAATATATAATATATATAATAATTATATTTATTAATATATAAAAATATGATTGTTTCAGTTTGAATTAACTCCCGTGGTTTTGGGTTTAATGTTCGTGATAAACGGAGGCACATATGCTTTACTTGCTCCATGTTTTGGCTGGTTATGTGATCGACATATTCATCCTAAAGTAATCACTGTAGTTGGCTGTGTTCTTGTTATTATTGGCTTTATGCTTGTAGGACCTGCACCATTCTTTCCTGTAGAAACGTAAGTCCTGAATCAACTTAAAGCCATAGACCACATAAAACAACATGTGCATTTTAATCAATAAACACGAAATGGCATCTTCAAACCTGTTGACAATTTTTACCAGAATGTTAATGTAACCCCACGAGAGAGCGTAAAAAAAAACTGTAAAGTATGCAATTTGCGTGAAAATTCATGTTTATGACGTCAGAAACATGCATGTATGAAAATGTTGTGCGGGTGGCAAAAATTGAATTTTCTGATCACTACTACGGAGCTACAATTGGGTTATTGAGAAAACTAAAGTTATTTATGTAAGTCCCATCAAGTGTTTTGTGATATAAATGCTTATGTTTTTCTCTGGTCTATTCCTTTAAGCATTATTTTTTATTTATCTTCATACTTTTAAATTATTATACATCACATTAATACAGATTGTGTTAATATGTTTTTTATATGCCTATATATTTATGCAGCTCAGTATCACTGGTGATCTTGGGGTTGATAAGTCACGGTCTAGGAATGGCTGCACAGCTCGTCGCCTCCTTTACTGATGCTCTCAGAACGTCATTGTAAGTATAAACTTAATATTAATTGAAATTCAATTTAATTGTCGCTATAAAAAAGCAACGTATTTTAGGCTCAAAGGCGTAGAACACCTTGAACAAAAAACATGTCTAATATCCTAACATACCTAAATAGTTGATTTGGCCGGATCCTCATTGATTTCTGATTTATTTTCTATTTACAAAATCACAGCTGCGGGTTTGTGACGTCACAGCTCACTAGTCCACGTGCGCGGAAACTGGCAAGCTAGGACGTCACAAACCCGCAGCTGCCATATTGAGAATGGAAAATAAATTAGAAATAACTTACTCCGGTCAAATCAACGTTGATATTTAGGTATGTTAAGATAGTAGACATGTTTTTTGTTCAAGGTGTTCTACGCCTTTAATATGTGTTGTATTTTAAACCACAGAAAAAATATTTATAATATAATCTGAACAATTCTATAAATAGAATTCATCAAATGTCACAAATATAAATAATAACATAGCAGCAATAACAACAATAGCACTAATAATAGCAACAATAACTTTTGTTAACATGATGCATTTTTCTTTCATTCTTTATTTATAGTAACTAAAAATGAAGAAAAGAAAAAGTCACATATTATTTCATAAACTTCTCCTTGATATAAATTTCGCTTCCTCTTTCCTGTACTTTGCGTGAGGTAGCTAGACAATAGCAAAAGCCTCTGATAACTGCCAACAATTTTATTCTTATAACGATAACGAGATATAATTATTTTTTTGTCCTCTACTGATGTGTGTACTATTATTATTTATTTTTTTCAAACATTATTAGTTCCGTCTTTGATGCATGCATAATGCATTAAACTAGCTCTTTTATCATCTATCATGTTGCTGGTTTGGCAAGAAAATAAAAATAACATATTATATTTGATATGATTGACATACCGCTAAACCTTATAATAGTGAAATTGTTAATAGCTTAATTAAAATAAATAAATAATTATAAATCATAACTAATTATCATATCATAATACTTGAACAAATTAAATTTACATTGCTGTAGATAATGTTTATAATAATAATTAACAACAATTATACTTTCTTTCAATTCTTTTTATAATCAACTTTTGTTATTTTTAATCAAGTTACAAGAATTATATATATCTTTTTTTTTTTTTTTTTACTTATCTGTTTCAGTGATCATGGCTATCCTAATAATTTAGAGACTTATGGTTTAATATCTGGATTATGGACATCCACTTTTGCATTAGGAGCTTTTATTGGACCCTCAATTGCTGGAGTATTGTTTGATAGCATTGGGTTCCGAAGTTCTACAATGGTAGTCGTTCTTTTCCACGTCGTCGTGGTAAGTCTCATAATTTTTAAATTAATAATATTTAATAATAATAATACGTACATCACAGTAATATAAATATAACGTTCTCCTTTCTGTAGGGCATCATGGTGGTCGTATTCCTATGTTGTGGTAGACGGCACCCTTACAAAGAAATTCCATCTAGTCCAAGTTCAGATATTCGAGAGAACGGTGTTCCAAAAGTTACTCACAATGGAACTGCAAGTAATGGAACTAATGGTACAGTACGTAGCTCTGGCAGAAGACGTGGACTGTCTACTGTTGAGGGAGTCCCAATTGATCGTCCACCTGGTATGATCAATGGACTCAGTGTCTGCAGTAGCTATAAAAACAGGTGGGTCCGAACAACATGTTTTACCAGGAATATTTTTCAATCTTTCTATTTATACTTCTTATAAATTGAATTGATGAAATAGTTCTTTTTCTACGTTTTATAACAGTAATTAGAAAAAAAAATACAATAAGTAATGTTCGATATTTTAAACTTTCATTCATACAGGAAGGATTTTGTAATATGAAGTCAACTTATAGTTGCTTGATCTGACTGTTGCATAACATTTAACACTTTATCCTCTTATAATTTACATATCGAGGGCTACGCGGCATTTTCGCACTTCTCCAATTTTGGCACATGTGCAGTATTCGCCACACTTACTAATGGCACATCTGTACAGGCTAAGCGTATAAAGATGTTTGAAAAGAGGAAGCGTGGAGAATGCAGATTTGCCAAAATTGCACCTTCGGAGATTGCAGTAGCACCTAAATGCAGCGTAGCCTTCGATATAATATTATATTTTATTATTATTTTATTTCATTTTATGCGTAATAGAACAACTATAGTCATCATATACATATATTTTTACACACTCCTTATTTCACTTATCTTTTACATAAGCGAACCTTATATTATTAGTTTTTCACTGAGTTGCACAAACTTTCATTCCTCTCTAATTTCCAGCAGATATGGTACATGGAAAAGAGGAGATGGTAGTTCGGTGCTTATTGCACCCTTCAGTTCAAGCTACGGTACTTTGGAAGCACCTACAATAATATCATCTGGTACAGGACCTCTCTTACAAGATACTGCAGCGTAAAAACAACAACTTATAACATCAAGTACCTTTTTATTTCATAAACATTTTTGTTTTGTCTCCATTATCATTTAATATAAGTTATATAATATACTAAAACGATGTTTACCCCTGGAATTGAACGAACTATACACTTAACAAATTTCCCTCAAAATAAACGATCTACGTTTGGCGCTTCTACATGTTTTTAGATGGGTGAACTTGAAAATTTGTAAAGTTTGGATCGGCAATTTTGAACAAAATTTGTAGTTCGTTCACTTTGACGGGTAAGCATTTAAATACTCTTATTTTGATATTGCATTAAGAACTTTTAATATAATTTTGAATACTTTTATTATTTTTTTTCTTGCTCAATATGAAATGTACGTACGTAAATCACTTAATTGTCCTTCAATATAATATATAAAGACTGGATTACTTTGCCTTCGCATATTTATATATATATATATATATATATATATACGTATACTATTTCTGCATCTCAGGTGCAGTACCGTAAGAATATACAATCATATAATATAGAGTGTTAAATGTAAAAAGTAGAAGTACAGGGTATCGTCATAAAGGCCATCCATTTGCAATGTGTGACAACCTGTTCTAATAATAATTAAATACGTCTAGTATAAGGTCTTTGTAAGCCTAATATCATTTTTTTTTCTTCCTTAATATTAAAATATTATTTTATTCATATAAAGAGAGTTTTCAATCAAGTTACTATATATATATTTTCTTTTAGAAAAGATTATTAAAGTTTTTAAGAATTTAGTATTGCATTTATTAATGAAAAAGTTAATGTGAAAATATTAATATAAAAAATAATGCAAATTTATAGTATCTTATTCAATCAGAAAATTTCATTATTTTTAGATGAACTGTTATAAATGTATAATATTATCTTTTTCAGGACTTATATTTGTCCTAATTCAAAAATTTTCCCCTAAAATAAAAACATCGTACAAAACTTATAATAAAACAAAGTTAACGTCTCAATATAAATTATAACTGATAATTATTTTAAAAATTATTAGCTAAAATTTTACAAAAATACTGAACTACGATACCAATATATTTTTATTGCATGACTTTTAAAAACTGTTGATGATCATTGATCATATGTATCAAAAGTAGCATGATCTTTTCATTCTGCATGTTGTATCCTTATACTATATGTTTATTTAACTATTCTTATCACATGTATTATTCTCATTATCACCATCACTTATTGTTATATTATAGCTGAAACTTTAGTTTATATAATTTATCTCATTCTAGTTTGCTTTTTTATGTATAGAAATCATTTAGTTTTAGCGAATAAAACTTACTATTTTTGACGATCCTTTTTTGACATCTTTCTACAAGAATATTTTATTTAATAAATAAAGGATTATAATATTAATAATGTAAAAAAAAAGTGTTTTATTGACTATCTTTTGAAAGTAAACCAAACTGACACATATATATAATAAAATAACGCAATATAAATTTTAAGTCTCAATATTATCAGGTCAGTTTTTTTTATTCATGTATAATTATAATTAATTGATGCAGTGCTATACTGTTCATTATTACTACAAAAAAAATATTCCTTCGTTCACCTTAACATGTAATAGACATTTTTAAAACTATTTTAGATTTATATAAAAACTAATTGAAGTTAACCATTTCTGAGTTTTCTGGGTTTTAATGATGGTAATTTAGATCCTCAAACTGTTGTAATTTTTATCTAATTGGCTTCTCAATGTTAATATATTCAATAAATTAAAGCCACAAAAGCCAAAATAACCTTTTTTATTATTATTATTATTATTTTACGGTATCACTTTTGATTTGAGGGTTGTAGTTTAAAAGGCTCGCGTATCTCTGAAATTCAAAATATTTCTTTTAATTTTTTTGTCATGTGAAAGGCAATGATAACAACTAAGTATATGATGAAAATTACCAATAAGGGAAAAAATATGATTGTCATTAAACAGGGGAACATTTGGAACACAAATTTAAATTCAAAATTTTGCATGGTAACTCTCCGATTTTTTTTTTTTTTTCGTTTGCCGTATTCTTAAATAAAATAATAATAATAATAAAATTAATTTATGTACCTTTACAAAATCTACAAAATATATCACCAAGCACCACATATGTAGTGAGTGCAGTACTCCATTTTTACAACCATTAATTTATACCCTATTCTTATCCACCGTCCTTTTTATATGACTGCTAATTTTTGTGTATAGAAGAAATATAAGTTTTAATAATTATATCATTGGATATCATTGAAAAAAAAAAGTCAATCACAAAAGTGATTAATTTACAAGATGATGTCAGTCATACACATGTGATGCTGCAGAATACAAAAGATGACGTGCAGTACTTTTATCTTGACGCTCTTGTGTGTACAGAGTATGTATGTATATATATGTAGGTGAAGGTAAGTCGGTTCCAATGTGCATACGGTCCACTCTCCTCCTCTATGAAATAAGTATACGTACTCTCAAGTTAGTACTCTAGTCGTATTGTCAAAAGACACACATTTCACATTAGTGTTATTAACTTTACTTATATCAGGTCTATACTTTAATTTTTTATATAGTTATGTATATGAATTTTTATTTTGGAAACCTCGAGATATATAATAATTTTTAGATCATTAGTTAGTTAAGGTCAAGTTGAATGAATAAAAAAAAACAATACATGATATTCTCTAATAATGGATTGCAGCAAAAAATAATAATCATCTATATAATATAATGTTTATTTCATTATTATTATTGTATGTCTTCAATTTTCATTATGAGTTTCAGACCATGTAGGAATAAGGAAATGAAGAAGTAAAAAAGCTTAGTCGGATATAAAATGTTCCTTAGCAGTAAAAAGTTTAGTCCCAGTAATTGCAGACTAATTTTTCTTAATTAAAATTCTTGATGAACTTTGAATCATTTCTAAATTTTCATATTATTTAAGATTTATGATTCATATTTTATGTATAAATAGTTAAATATCATTAATTATTAAGAAAGTGGATACTATACTCAATACTCATTCATTTTATATTTGTGATTTTCAAATGTAACAATTTAAAAAAACAAATATCGCGTCATTTTGTTATGGCTGTGAAGTACGTTGTGAAAATTTATTTCCCCACAATCTATTTTTAGGTTTGAACTCTGTCTTCTTGATATCAAATTTAAAATAGTAAAACTGGTTTATACAAGTTTTGTTACTTTTATAAAAGTATTATTTATTTTATTTACAAAAAGTAAATTTGTTCAAGATTTTAGAAATAAATTTAATATAGAAAAAATTAAGCAATTATACAACAAACGTTATAAAAGAAGATTTCGTTCTGATAAAAAGGTTTGACATTGTTTTATCTACTTATTAGGGGGAGAGAGAGAGAGAGAGAGAGAGAGAGAGAGAGAGAGAGAGAGAGAGAGAGAGAGAGAGAGAGAGAGAGAGAGAGAGAGAGAGAGAGAGAGAACAGTTTTTATTATATTATTTCAAAAAAAATATACGACTAGAAAAAAACTTAATAGTTACATTGAATTTATACGAGTACAGTAACTAAATGTTAAATTAAACTTGGAGAGTTTAACTTATTTTAATTTGCACGTATTTTTAAGCACTCCACAAAAGAAAAGAAATAAATATATAATAAAAACGATTGATTTGCGATTGGAAATTGCGGAATAAATATGTTAGCAATGTGATATAGTACATGTTACATAACACAATGAAGAAGACAAAATATTGTGTGCCATAAAGTGATTGTTCACACATTGCAATGTTTTCAATGCGTAATAAATATGATTGCATATATATGTGATCTCCACATCAAACCTTTAAATTTCTGAGGATTCAAATTTATTGCTTGGTACAAATGTTGCTTCGAGTGAACTACCCATTAATTTTGTTGTCAACTTAAATCTATTACTAATACTCAAACTATTTAATGTGTTATTTTATTAAAAAAAAAAAAAAAAAGTTTACCATAAAGCATACAGCCTTGAAAACTGCATGAATATTCACTCCTACCACCCATCAATTTTATTATCATGAGCCTACGTAATATTTATATAAATTTTGAACAAAACTGTTGTGGTTCAAATAATTCAAAAGTATTCATTTCATTTCTTTTTCCTGAAACCAGTATAAAAAAAATGTAGCTGCCCTGGCATCTAAAAACATAATATAGACATCAAGAAATGATCGTCAAAACCTACTTTAATTACATGATTATATCACGAACCTTGAAAAATATACGTTAAATTTTTTTTTCCATTATTTTTATTATTTTTTTTATTCTTGAGAATTGAAATACGCCCATACAGACAAAATATACATACATTAAATTTAAGCCTTACAATGCGGAAGGATATCTACAAGAAATATTCAGTATTATACATTTTTAACATAAATTAACACATCTGCTAATTTGAATTGAGGTTTGAATGGAATGGAATCAAATCATGTGGCATCCTAAAAATACGTTAGATACATTAAAATGATAATATTTAATAAATAAATATGGTATACACAATAATAATTAATAGTCAAAAAGTTGTCTAAATTTGAAACAACAATTTTTCACTATATTAATCGTAAAGTGATACTTAATTACAGCCTTGAGTTCGATACCCAAAATTTCTATAACGATACTATATTCTAGCATAACACTACATAACGATAACAATATCGTTACTATAAAAATATCCCTCACGATAACGATACTATAACGATTGTTTTTCGATAACGATAACTATAAATCATAATGCAGTTTTTTATTGAAATAAAATATTTTAAATACTTGCTTCATGACTATACTATACCTACAATGATTAACCACCTCATTCATATATACGTTTTAAATTTTTGGTAATGATTTCCTATCTTCTGCGCTTTTTTTTTTTTTTTTTTTTTTTTTTTTTACTTTTGGGAGTATTTTTTCTTATTCTTGGAGTAAAAAGTATCGTTATAGATGCGACGATAATATCGTCAATTATTGTTAAGCTATAACGATAACGATAACTTTTATAAAACTGTTAATCTATAACGTTTCGATAATCGAATATCGTTATCGTTATATTATCGTTATCGTATTTACGATAATCGAACCCAAGACTGCTTAATTAGGTTAATAGTATGATTAGTATGTAACAAGTCCTTTCTTGATAATATTCTCATAAAGAATCGATAATCTTTTTGGAAATTTTATCTTTTTGTTCTTTAACTGCATTTCTATTTACATACTTATACAAACTTACATATTTTTTTCTTCCAAGAATTAAAACTTCAAATAAAATAGCATTAAATTTGTTTTTTAAATATATACAAAATAACAATGAACAGAGTAATAACAATCCAGTACTGTTATTATTATTTTTATTACTATAAGGACAGCATGTATAAGTTTTGGCCTTAACCTTAAGAAAAAAAAAAAAGATTGTCTTTAATACCTTCCTTCCTGATTCTCAATTAATTGTAAATATATTGCAGGACGATTGACGAGTATATTACAAACCATACCAAGTTACATTATTACCAGGTATACGTAGGTAGGGGAGCTTTTTTTTTTTATTTCAATAATGTATATTAACTCACGTATGTTGGAGGGAGGTATATATAAAAGCAAAAGGCCATGAAGCATGTGTGTTTAGTTCTCATTACTCTCTACAACTGTCTACATTAGAGACAAAACATCAACAATTATGTTGCTACGAATTACAATCTTCGTTGCTTGTTTAGTGGGAGTGGTGACGGCTAGAAATATTCGTAAGTAATTCTTTTTATTTCTTAAAAAAAAATAAAAAAAAAAAAAAAAAATCTTGTTAACGAGTTTAACTAGATCAAAGCCTTTTATGTTTTTTTTTTTTTTTTTTTTTTTTTTTTTTTACTTTTATACGTATTTGCTTCATATGTCGATAAACAGTTAGAATTTGAATTAAATGTGCTTAATTTATAAGATTAAAAAGAAGAAAATAAATGTGTGCCTTCAATATTTATATGCAATTAATAAATTATTATATATTATAGGATATTTTATTTCCAATGAATTTAAATTAAAAAATTAAATTAAAACACATTCTTGATTTCATTTTATAGTAGGTATGCATTACTTTTTTTTTAATATTTCCAATAAATTGAGCAACAATTGAAGGACAAAAAAGTAACCTAATTAATGAAAAATAAAGACAACAAAAAATGGGAATTAATTTACAATATTAAACTTTAAAGAATAACAATTATTAATTGCATAAATATTTTTATCATTTTTAATTGACTAAAAATATAATATTTTTTGCATTGCTTAATAATAAAAGTAGTTAAATTAATTGCATTTTTATATTGTATAACTTTAATGAGTAAAATGTACAATATTAAAGCCTGTAGTTCAAGAGCATATTTTTAAACTTAAAATAACCTACTTTTAGTTTTATCGTAACTCAATACATAATAAAATGTTGATCAATTTAGAATTAATGGAGTGAGAGTAATTCAAGAATATAAATGTGTAATAAGTATGAAGAAGAAAAGTAGAAAAATAAGAAGGAGAACAAAAAATCAAAAGTATATTTGCTGTTGTAAGCAATATTTTTATAAAATATCATTTCAAATAATCTTGAGTTGATTTTATAATGGAGTAAAATGACTCAGTATTATAGAAAAGTATAAAAATTACAAGGAAGGACAACATCTTTAAATAATATTATACAAGAACATGCACATGTGTAGTATACATGTAAATATATTATAGATATATCTATAATACAGTATAATATTTACATGTATGTATATTTATACGTAATTATTCAGTTCAAGTATAGATTATACTAAGCAATAATAAAAGAAAAAAACAACTGAAATAACATTTGTTAAAACTCACTATTTTATATCTACACATTTATTGTTATATTATTATTATTCAGTGTTTAATTTATTCATATTCGTTATAAAAGTTGTTATCCTTACATTTATGATAATATGTTTGAAATTAAAGTAAATTATTTATAATTAAAATTTCTCATAGAGTGTATTCTTCAAGTTATAAATTTTATTATTTATTATTACTCTTGGTTTTTCCGTCACTCTATAATTATATTCATTTAGTTTTACTGTCACGTTTTAGCAAACTACGTGAAGATCTGCAAACGCACGGATCCAAACCTCACCAAATGTCTTATTGATTCAGTGGATAAGCTTAGACCTCATTTGGTCAAAGGTATGTTTATATTTAAATTCTTATTGTTTAGTTTTGGATATATATTGGAATTGCAAATTTTATTGTCATCATTATTTAATATCGAAGTAAATTTCCTTATTCTTAGCTTGCTTTATTTCATATCTTAGACAATTTTATCGCCAACATTTTAAGAATAAAAAATCACCTTTTTAATAGTATTAAATATTCAAATGTTTTTGTAAAAGTTGACTCATTAATAATTTATTATTTTTATTATCTAGGTATCCCAGAATTCCGAATCCCACCATACGACCCTCTTATGATTCCCAAAGTGGAACTGAATCAAGGCAATGGTCCAGTGGCTTTCAAGTCTATTTTCAACAATCTTCGTGTTTCTGGTGCTCGAGATTTCATTGTCAAGACCGTCAGGTAAACCACTTAGTCAAATAAACGAACTTTTTTTTTCCGACAAAAGTTTTAATTGTGCAACATATAGCTTGTCCTTCTGTCATACATAATTAATGAAAATCCTTTTTTCATTTTTAAAATTTCAATATTTAGTTATAACATTAAACTCCTCTTTGTACTTCAAGTAATAAAAATACCCTCATATTAAAATCCTTATCATAATCTCTAAAATATGAATAACTTAATATTCTATAGCATCGATTGAAACTTCCAACGCATAGTATATTAACTAATTAGTATTCAATAATTGTAATGGGGAAAAAACGCGAATATTAATATAATTGTTATTCATTGTTTATACAGCTTGGATTTAGACCGTCTTCGTCTTGAATTTGAACTTTTCTTCCCAACTCTGAGAATTCAATCTGAGTATGAAGTTGATGGGCGTATCCTGGTTGTACCTGTGCAAGGCCAAGGAAAAAGTGACGGAAACTTCAGTAAGTTTACACACGCTTCACTAATTTACTGATCCTTTCATGCAATCATTACCATTTACATTTGTAGAGTTCCTATATGGTGTTGGAATTAAAAAATATTTATATTTCTTAAATTTATTTGTATTTAAAAAAAAACGTGACTTCTTGTATAAATTAAAATTCCAAGTCACAATTTTTGTCATTAATTCTGTGTTTTTTTATAAAGTTGTGTGTCTTATGATTAAGAATAAATATTTTCATCGTAGTTTCAACTCAAATTCTCGTAACTTCCATCGCTCTATTTTTTTTTTTTTTTTTTTTTTTTTTTTTTTTTTTTTTTATAATTGTTATTTGTGAAATGCTTCCACTCTTACTGAAGTAAAAATTTTACCAAAGAATATTTTGCTTCGTTTATGTTGTTCACGAGATTCATTAGACTTAATAAAACATACATGATTTTTACTTTACGATGACACGTGTTATGTTCTCCAGCTGACGTAACTGCTCACGTGGTGATGAGTGGAGATGCTAAGATTCGCAAGCAGCAAACCTACATCCAGCTGAAGGAGCGAAAGGTGAACCTTCAGATTAATGGAGCTACTATGTACTTCGATAATCTTTTCAATGGAAACAAGCAGCTTGGTAAGTTCGATACCCTTTTATATAGAAATACAATCAAATCTTTAATCATTGTTAAAGAAATTAATAATATGAGAACTGGATAATGCGTCACGTAAAATTAATGTACATATCCTAAAAAAAAAAGCAAAAATTATTGATTACGCATATCAAAATGACATTATAATTTTTAATTTTCAGGTGACACCACAAACCGTTTCTTCAATGAGAACTGGCGTGATATCGTGAATGAGATCAAGCCCGTACTGGAGGAAACCATTGCCGAGGTAATTTACGGTATCGTACGTGAAGTTTTTGATCTCTTCCCTCTCGAGAAGCTCTTACCCGAGAACTAAGTCACCTCTACTTATTATTTACTTGTTACCAATCTTAAGTTTTGTCCATAGTAAGTCTCGCCTTTCCTCTCATGGTTGCACTCATGATAATTAGATGTGTACCAAATTTTATATTTTTAGTTTATAATATAGCAAAGAAAAATATAATAAATAAATAATGATAAAAAAAAAGGCCCAAATAAGTCTGTATTTTTGTAACGAGTTTCTTTAATTGACGCACAATAATTACCTTCATAATAAATTCTCTTGTTTATTGCACATGTTTGCATTTAAAATTTTTAATTAATATTTTTCTCATTTTTATTTGTAGAGTTCCTATATGGTGTTGGAATTAAAAAAATTCTTATAAATATTAAATTTATTTGCATTTAAAATAAAGATACGTGACTTCTTGTGTAAATTAAAATTCCAAGTCACAATTTTTGTAATTATTTCTGTTTTTTTTTTTTTTATATATAGTTGTGTGTCTTATAATTAAGAAATTTCTTATGTTTAATTCTGTTGCTCTGATTGAAGTATATTATACGCTTATATTTTGTAAATGCATGGAATTTTTGTGTGATGTGATACCTACCTCAACATTTGGTTTGGTAAAATGTACGTACGTGTGTGTAAGAGAAATTTGTAGAAATAAATTTTTATGAAAATGTATCTAATGTTTTAATAATCTCATTTTTTTTTTACCATGATATTTTCCCATAAAAGCAAAAAATTAAATACTATAGTATACTATACAGTAGTATCTCCTTGGGGTTCATTAGTGACTCTGTAAAGGCACTTGATGTTAAATTTCATTAGCAAAATTATTCACGTGACGTTACTGTTACTTCCATCTATCTTGTAAGCCTATCTTTATTATAAATTGAAGGAAATAATCGTCTTTATTAAAAAAAAAATGCATTTTTGAAATAAATAATATCTTTATTATACTTGAAACTATAGATAGTACGCAATTTTTCAATTTTTCGATTCAATGTATACAGAAATATGATAAAATTGTAGCCTATATTATATCATATAATAAAGAATATGCTTATATTGTTGAGAATATTTTATGTACATATATATATGCTGTAAAATGTGGCAATATATAAATGAGTTTAAAATATAATACTATCACTGATTGCTGGAGGAAAGAGAAAAAGGAGAAAGGAAAGACAATCCATCCGTTATTGTATTACATTATTATTACAGTTATTATTACATTATTATTTTGTTATTAAACAGGTGTATTAGTTTAATAAAAATAAAAATAAACGTAAATCTTTGTTTGACACTTAGCAATTTAATTCACACATCGACTGGATCGAAAAGTTGACTGATTTCTTTTTTATTTAAACGTTCATTTATTTTGTTCTTCACTACATACTTTTGTACAATTTCAATAATATTTATAGTTTTAATTTATTTAAAATAAAGTAAAAATTATTGTTCCTTTATAAACAGGGGACTAAAATAATAAAACATAGGAAAGTAGCTCCTATAAAAAATTGAATATGTTTATGTGTTTAGTAGGTGCAATATTTTATCCTCGTCAGTGCCTGGTCCCGAATAAATCTGGCCGCTTGCGTTAAAGTTTCCCGGCTCCCCATATATTTAACATTTGGAGAGATAAACGCTTCGGTCAGATTTATTAGGAACCAGTGTCACCACACCTCAATTTAAGGACAAATTGTTTTTCAATTTTGACAAAATAGAATCGTAAATATTTTTACAATGGTTTAAAACTTAAAGATTGCTTTGTTTTATAATTAAGGCGTTTTTGTACATGTCATTTCCATTTCAGTATACTTCCTTGTATTATGTTTTTCAAATATATATTAATTAATTAAAGGATAAAAAGAAAAAAAAGTTATAGCTCTTGAAATGTAAATTTAGGAGTGGTGATTTTTAAAGTAATTAAATATTTATTGACAGTTTTAAATAAAACAAAACCAGTTTATTATATATTTTTTATTTCCTAATATACACATATTTATACGACAGTTTTTATTTAAACTTTTTACAAGGATAATACTTGAAAAATAATAAAACAGTGTAAAAAGTTACCCCAAATATTTGCTCTTGAAGACGTTTTAAAATTTTAAAACAACGATTAATATTTTTTAAGATATATATTTTTTTTTAAATTAAGTTTGAAGACCGAATTGGTTAGTAATAAATTTATATAGACGTATACGATTGAACAAATCGCACCTGTTATTAAAAAATGTTGATTAAAATACATACAAGCATAACAATGCTTTATTTTTGTGTATTATAACCAAGCTATCTTTGGTATAGTCAGCTTGCATCCGTTGAATTTAAAAACTAAAACTAAATTTATGTGTTAAAAATTAATCACCTATAAATTAAACAAAATTTTATGTCTATAGTATATAATATTCATTACGTCGTATAGTTAGAGCCTTAAAAATTAATTCAACTTGATCAATATAATTTGTTCTATAATGTATAATATTTTAGAAAGAATTATGGGAAAACTGTCATATACATAAATTAACAAAAAAATAGTCAGTCCATTCAGCTATAAAACCAAAGTATGGATATTTAGCTTAAAATGTATGGATCGTGGGTGGTCTACTTTAATTAGCATGCTTTGTCAACAATTCAGTTTAAGCTGGGAAGATTTGATCATAAGGGAACGAGGTAAACACTTTGTTGCTGACGTCATTGATAAGGTGCGCGGTCACAGTCTCGATTGCAGGACGAACCTCTTGAATGATGTCCAGGGCATTCTCATTCAAAAATTTGTTAGTTGTTGGACCTGATAAAACAAATTTTAGTCATTACTCGTCATTCTTCTTTTACTTAACTTGTTTATGAAGAAAAATATTTAAAATTTTGAACTAAAAGCACGTTTAAGTGGAAAATAAATAAAAATTCAAATGGCATTAAAAAAAAATGTAGTTACCCAGTGTTTTATCTCCATTGAAAAGGTTTTCAAAGTTCACGTTAGCGCCTCCAATGTCCATCTTCACGCTCACATCTTTATTTTCGAAATACTTAACTCCCTTCTTCTCCACAAAATGTCCCTGCACTAACACATCGGCGATCGTATTTGCTGTAAAATTATTATGAATTATATATGTGACTATCCATTAAATTTAGACTTTTGACTGTTAACTAATTTTAATGTTAATTAATTACATTAATTAAATTAAAAGGACGAACAATTTATACTTATGTAACAAGGCTTTACACGTACACATAATCATAAATACCAACCAATTATTACCGTTCTGTACTTTATAATTATATTTTTCATCGTTTATTAAAATAAGTTCCTTATTTTAAACACACAATTTTAATAAATATTTAACTGTTTAATTATCAAAGTTTAAAAATATACATAACGTTACAATATCATGGTCAATATGTTGACAATGTATATGAACTCAATGAACTCTCGTCTGGTTTACCTTGCTTGTTCACTAATACTCTACAAAACCTTCAATTATACTTGATTGCAGTTAATACATATGGATATAAAAGACATTAAATAGGAAGCTAAAATTTAAACAACTTACTGAAATTTGAGTGGAAACGACCAGTTCCTTGTAGAGGTACCAGCAGAATTCTTCCATTAATCGTATAATCAGATTCAAGTCGAAGTTGTGGGATTTTTACTTTAGCGGTGATTACAAGCTTGTCTACTACATCAGCTCTGAAATAAAAATCAATCAATAATAAGTTGTTGTTACAAATTATAATATTAAGTTTTATTTTTACAAAGTTTAAGGTTACAACCTTATTTAAAAATATATATGAACAATGAAAAACAACAAAACTCTACCATAATTATGCAAATTTAGTCAATATTAAATTTTTACCTCTCTTTTCATATAATGATATTATTATTTATAACAATAGATTTCTTGTAAAAGTAGGTTTAGTGAGAAAATAAACAACCTCACAGCCCAAAAATACTAAAAATGTGCTAGCAGACGACTTTGCGTTCCTGTCTCAATTTAGCATGATTTCTTACGGGGCAATGGAGCAGCTGTAACGCAAGTTACAATTACTCCTCAGAATTGAACTTTTTACTGTAGCTTGCTGAGCCTCCAAGCTTTTGTTTTCCTGGATTTCAATCAATTTGGTTATAGATTATTTTTTCACCCATTTGACTTCAAATCCAGGAAAACAAAAGCTTTGAGATTCAGTAGGCTATACAGTCAACATTTCAGCTCCGAGAAATAATTCTAACTTAAGTTGTAGTTGCTTCATTGCGCTATAAGAAAGCATGTTAAATTGAGACAGGAACACAAAGTCGTCTACTAGCACTTTGTTAGTATTGTTGAGCTGTGAGTTTGTTTATTTTCTTACTATACCTACTTTTTGGAAGTCTTCTATTGCATTGCCATTAATATTATACAATAATAAATAAACTGACTTTAAAAATTAAATTACAAGCTTATTTTGTGTTGTAAAATCGTGACGAAAAATGCAATAAAAATGAAATGAAAATCTATGCACTTACTTTTCCTCGAGCACCTCGTACTCGCTGAGACCGTACACCTCGACGTTAGTGAGAGTGCAGTTATAGTTGACGGCGTTGGTGCCTTGCTCGAGGTGCACTTCAGGGACGTTGAGGGGCTCGAGAGCCGGAACTCTCAGCTCGGGGATTCCTCTCGCAAGTCTCGATCTTAGAGACTCAGTCGCGGCCACCACGCAGGCATCAAAGTCTGTTGAGGTTCTCTTGCATATTGGGATAAAACTGGCTGCAATCACGGACAGTTTATTTTAAAAAATGATGTCTATTTCATTCACTTTAAATAAAAGAAAACAATTATTTAAAATTTATTTACTAATAAAGTAATTTACTCATCTATACTAGTCTCTCTCTCTCTCTTTCTCTCTCTCTCTCTCTCTCTCTCTCTCTCTCTCTCTCTCTCTCTCTCTCTCTCTTTCAATTGCAATAAAGTGAAATTTATAAAATAAAGCAAAGTAAAAAATGTAAAAGGAATAAAAACTATTTAATTGCTTAAAATTATGATGGTTTATAAAAATAGAATAAAAAAATAATTAAAAACATAAACTATATTTATACGTTAGATATTATTTGTAAAAGCTCTTATAGTTATATAAAATATTGTAAATAAATTACACACAATTAGATAATACTTCGGCGTTGCTAAAACTAACACAAATAGTAAACTTACGTATTTTCCTAGGTTCTACGTGTAGTACGCACACACTAGCGATGATGATACAGAGTGTAGTTGCAAGAAGTTGCATGTTTGATGTGAACAATGAATGCACTGCAATTGCAACGTGCTCCTAGCTTATATAGGTAGGTCAAGTGACGCTGGTGCTCTATAACCTTCAGTCTAGCGTCATGGGCACCAGGTTACTCGCCCCTAGACAATTCACCACAGGTTCATCTTCAATAACTTTATACTATCTATCAATATCAAGTGAAAAAATTGCATTCCTTTAGTTACGAATAATAGCTTATTTAAGATAAACCCTTTTGAGTTATTATGAGCAGCTAAAATAATGCATTTTAGTAAATTATTAATAATTAATGAATAATAATTAAGTTGTTTTAGGTTGCTTTAAGTTTTTTTAAGCTTAAAATAGCAATTGTTAATAATTTGTTAAAATGCATTATTTTAGCTACTCATAATAATTAATAACTCAAAAGTCATTATTTTAAATAAGTTATTATTCGTAACTGAAGAAGTGCAACTTTTTTTAGAGTGATTTAATCACTTTTTATTTTTTTTTTCTTTCATTTATTGATAGTTTTTAATATTCTTATGCTAAATAACATTAATATTTTAATGCTAAATTTTAAAATTGTGTACTTGTGTTATTGAGAAATATATTTTACTTTAATAATTATGACATTATGACACATTGAGTCGTAATTATTTTATTACTTGTAATAATATTAGTCTTCTTAATATGTACAGTATGTATATCATAAATCATTATCTTTCAACTTATTTAATTATTATATAATGTGTAAATATTATTGCGTATCACTCAATTTAATAGTGTCTTGTTATGAAATGATTATAGTAATTTTAGAGCGAATGAGTATAATGAGAGACAAAGAAAGTGAGAGAATGTGTGTTCCCTTTTTTACTACTATTGTGAATCAATAAACAATAAGTTTTAATATATTTATTTCTTCCTTTAAAAGGTGTAAATAATTTTTTATAACTATGTTTTTAATATTTTCTTTTGGATTGCATAACAACAGATTTTATTAATATTATTTCAATTTGCGTCGTATTTTTATTTTAATTTAGCCTCTACTTCTCTCTGTTACTGCAGATAAAGGTTTTATCGTTTGTTTGTTTTTTTAAATTTAATTGACGTCAATAAAGGACGTAACACAAATTTTCATAAATGTTCTTATCAAGTTAAATATCAATATTATGACGTTAAAATAGAAGATTTTGCGTTTTCTTCTTTTTTAAGTATTATTCACATGACGCGTAAATTTGACGCGCGTTACAAAGTTGGAACAATGTAAATGAATGGAGCCGTTCACATTAATTTCGAAAATTACATGTGAACGGCTCTGTTTGTTTACATTGTTCCAACTTTGTAACGCGCGTCAACGTGCGACGACGTGCGTCAAATTTACGCGTCATGTAAATAATACTTTAATGTAATGTGTATTATATTATCTTTAGATAACTTGCACTTGTTAAGATGCACTTTTATTTTCCTCCAGTTGTACCGTGTGTGTGCTTAGAGGTCACTTTACCAGGCGGAAATAATGACTTGTAATCACCAATACACGTGGCTCTGGAAGTTGTTATACCCACTTTCCCGGACATCAAGAAAAATTTACAATTTATTTAATTTAAATAAAAAAAATTAAATTTGGTTAATTAACATGTAAACCAATCTATATTTAAATAATAACAAGGTAAATCAAGCACCTTGGAAGTCAGAACTTGATTGGATTATTTTTTGTTGATTATGGTCTCAGAAACTTGAAGTTTCAAAATACCTATAAAAAATAACGATGTATACAAATATACGATAAAAAGTATAACAAACTAATAAAGTATAGGGCATTTGTAAAATCTATCGAGTGTGGATTTCAATGCATTTACTTATATTAGTCATTTAGATATAATAATGAATTGCAACTACCCTTGTTTAATTATTTAATAGGTATACAACATGCGCACTCATTTCTATTTTATAATAGACTAGAAATACTCAACTTTTCCATTAGCACAAATCTAATTGTTTGCAATTGCTGGAAGTTAATAGAACATCAATTAAATGAATAAAAAACATAAATTAACTCATCATTTTCTTTTCATCTGACATTTAATTTGTTTTTATGATTATTATTTGCTATAAAGATCATGTATATGTGTGGGAATAGCAGTTGACTTTGAGAGATCAAAAGATTGAATTTTTTTTTTATATAATTTTATTACTTTCATGGATGTAGCGTCATGTACCCTACAAGGCAGACTGGAATCTTCTCACTCAAGAGCGCTAGGTAAAGTACGTTACAATAGTATCTTACACTTAATTTGTCTACCTTAAAGGAATAGACCAGAGAAAAAAACATAAGCATTTATATCACAAAACACTTGATGGGATTGACATAAATAACTTTAGTTTGTCACAAAACCCAACAGTAGCCCCGTAGCAGTTTTTTTTTAACGAATGAGGCCCCACGCACACCGCATTCAGTAACGGACATCCATTACAATAGTTCAACAATATTTGCTAGTTTGTCTTTTATATATGAAGCTATATGCATGACCACATGCATATACCTACATTATATATTAACATGGCCCTGGTCCGTCTCCTTTTTTTTTTTTTTTTTTTATTTTTTTTTTATACAACTTTTGAAAGGTCAGCCTGATTACAGATATCACCTGTCTACAAAAAACTGAGTCCTCTTAAAAACATTTTTATAATTATTTTATAATTTTATAAAAAAAATTTATTTAACCTAAATATTTTTTACAATATAGAAAAACATAAAAGAGATGTAGCTGAGTCAAGCTTATGGGCCATCTGACCTATTTGTGATCAGAAAATTCGATTTATGCAACCCGCACAACATTTTCATACTAATTTTTGCATGTTTCTGATGTCATAAACATGAATATTCACGCAATTTGCATACTTTACAGTTTTTTCACGCTCTCTCGTGGGGTGCCCACATTTTTATTCTGGTAAAAATTGTCATCAGTTTTGAAGATCCCTTTTTGTGTTTATTCATTAAAAAGCACATGTTGTTTTATGTGGTCTATGGCTTTAATAATTGCATACAATTCTATACGAATTATGTATTGTTAACTTAATTATATGGATTAATTGAAGTTAGATTATATTTGCTTCCAGGTATGTACATTCGAATTGTTATTATTTAAATTGATTGGAAAATAATTACAGAGGAATGGTAAATAAATTATACACTGTTACTTGTGCGTTTGCAAAATTTAATATGGCATGTAAAGTAAAGTCACGTGTTTGAAAATGAGATGTCATTCCAGGGTTATAGTACTAACCCTGATGCCATTGCAGAAATAATTTCATTAATTACTTGCGTATGAAACCGTAGCAAATGTGTATACATGTGTCATGTGTGTATATAAATTAAATAATATACATATATCAGCAAGTATATAAAATATTTTGAAGTGATTTTAAAACTTGAAATCATATATAAAGATAATACATGAACATTTATAATCAAAGTCTTGAAGGCGTAGAACACGTTAAACAAAAAACTTTACTAATCTAATATTCTAACATAACGGAATATCAACGTTGATTTAGCCGGATTTATTGATTTCTAATTTATATGTATATTCCATTCAAGAAATGGCAAATGCGGACTCTGCTGTCACAGCTCGCCTGGTCCACGCGTTCATGAAACAAGCGAGCTGTGACGTCACAGTCCGCATCTGCCTTTTTGAGAATGGGAAATAAATTATAAATCAATGATTCCGGCCAAATCAACGTTGATATTCCGGTATGTTAGGATATTAGGCAAGTTTTTTATTCAATGTGTTTTACACCTTTAAGTATTTAAACTGTTTGTTAACATGATATTTCTATTCCTACAATTACAATTATTAACTATTACAATTATTATAATTGTAACTGACTGTACTTTAAAACATTTAGATTAAATAGATAGGCCTGATTTCGCCCATTAAAAGTCATTAATAATTGTTGTTATTATAATGATTATTACAAATTTTCTCACAATTTATATACAAAATACAAATGTTACATAAATGTATAACTTTTCAACTGAGAATAATACTACAAAATTTTATATACCTGTAATTGAAATCATGTGTAATATCGAAATATGTACATACGATTATAAAAATATATTTTACTATTCAAATTCAGGGCTTGTTTTTCTTATAATAATTACATTTGCTGCAAATGTAACGCAAGATTTTGAATTATAAAATATATTTTCACAATCCTGAGTACAGTAACTTGTTAAAAGAATTACAAGTTTTTAAAACTGAATAATAATAATAAGTTATTTAGATTATATATCATGAAAGCTCAAAATGAAAAACTTTAATTTGAAGACTATTTTTATAATCTAATCTCTAGGTATCAAACATTATATTGTTCTGATAAAAAAGAAACTGAATAAATTTTAAATTATTTTTATCTAAGAAATATGTTTAGGGCTACGAACTGATGATAGGTCGATATAGATGATAGATTCTGATTGATGTTTTCATGTTCACCTCCCACTCTAATTTGGCTTATTTTAGTAATAGTGACATTGACTGATTACTATTGAACTGTCATTTAAATACATATGCTTTTGTTTATATTATTATACGTAATAAAAAAACGGGTTTTTAATAATAAACTCATGTTTTTTACTTGATTAAATTATATAATATTATAAATATAAATTGTTGTATAGATTAATGTTGATTATTATTATTTTAATTTTTTATTTAAGTTTGACAAGTCTAATACTTACTGTAACATGTATAATGTTACTGCCTGAGAGTCAATAAATATATTTCGATTTTATTTCTATCTGATAGGTTTTTCTCTCGTTTCTGTATGGCAGGTTAATAATTTTTGGTTATAATTTATTTAATTTAAATTTAGTTCTTAAAATTACTATTATAGATGCAAATATTCCAAATTGTTAATTTAATATTTGTACTGACAATGAGTGTACCGCCAATGTATTGAGCGCAAGCCTATTTTTGGTTTACAAATAAATAAATAATAATAATAATAATAATAAATAATAGAAGTTACTTATTTGTGTAAAAATAAATAAATCTTACACTGTTACTAACATATTTGCTGATATACCTGAGATGCATTTAAAGTGACATTTTTATTTTTTTAATACTTTCTTGTATATTTCAATACAGAGAGGGAAGTGCTGTTCATAGCAATTATTATAGCATCTGATTTCCTTTGGTAAAGTATTGTTAATAAATCATAAAAACTGGCAATTATTTCCTGTCTTTAATTAAGTTTAATACACGTGTTGCGTATCACGACCTTACAGTGCAAAGTGAGCAGTTACTTGATGTGAAGACAATTAATCGTAAGTTCAAGATCTCACCCAGTCCTATTATTGTGCATGTTAAAACCTCATTACTACAATGATTTTCTGTCTAACTAAAGTCATTGAAAGACGCTAATAGGTTATTGCAGATAACATTTCTTGTTCTTCTCTCTCTCTCTCTCTCTCTCTCTCTCTCTCTCTTCCAAGCATGGTTTCTAAACCATTTTACAAGATAGCTAGCTATCCCATTTTTCCCCCAAACATAACACTGTTTAAAGAAATACATTTGATTTCTTTAAAAGACACTTTGCAGACCTACGTGTTAATCAATCTTACTGCCAGCATGAATAATATAAATATTACTTAAGACTGCTATACAGAAAAAAAAATAACAAAAATTAAACAAATCTCCTTTTAAAGTCATTACAAAACACACAAACTATGGGAATAATAGAAAAGAAAGCCTCAAGTAAAGTTACAAAAAATGAAATACACATAATATTTTATTTATTTTATATTAAATACGTTATTCAAAATTAATATTTTTTTAAGAAAATATTTTTGTTCACCAAACATGCTACATGATATATTTATAGCAAAAATACAATGAAAACAAGTTTTTCAATGATATTACAATAAAACCTACAGTTTATCACAGATTTACTGTTTGATTTTGAATCCACACAGTAACATTTTAATTAAAATGTAATATCGATTGAAACACGATAGATGAAACATACATTTTTTTAATTGCTGCAATCATAAAAGCATACAGTTTTTTTTTCCAGCGATTTTTTTTTATGTAGATTTACTTATTACCTAGAGATAAATATTATGATATAAATTTATGAATTCGTGCAGCAAAATATTTAAAAATTAAATAATGGGAAGTATGCTTTCAAGATAAATATATGAATTATAATTATTTTTATTTATAATTTG
The DNA here is from genome assembly GCA_949318235.1 of Ecdyonurus torrentis. Taxonomy (NCBI): domain Eukaryota; kingdom Metazoa; phylum Arthropoda; class Insecta; order Ephemeroptera; family Heptageniidae; genus Ecdyonurus; species Ecdyonurus torrentis. The sequence continues at coordinate 36,128,176 of OX439131.1, read as the reverse complement.
AATTGTGATTTTTTGTGACGTTAGAAAGTTAAAGGGAAGTTGAAAATTATTATTTGGTGATAGAAATTTGATACGATTTCTTATAATAATTAATATTTTTCTATACTGGTCTCAAATACCCACAAACACATATTTTGTTCCTCAACCCTTCAGTAGTCTCACAAACTGGAGAGAAAACTTGTAAAGTAGGCAACCAGAGCTACAATTTCTATTGTAGACACTGAATTCATGACGTCATGAATTCCTAAAGTTGCCTACTTTACAGTTTTTGAAATTTAGTTTGTGAGAGTACGGAAGGGCTATGGGACATAATATATGTATGAATAATGGTCCCATCTCATAAATTTTACGTGTTTGATTTCATATTTTGAGTCCAGTATCCCTCTAATTATATTTAAATAATTATGATTGCAGCAATTGACAGTCTTGGATGATTACTCAGGGAGAAGAGTGTCATAGGGCACGACTTGCAACACACGGTTCATGATCTCCTGGAAGAGCTCACTCACGGTGTCCTCAACAATGGGTTTGATCAGTTGGAGCACTTGCTGTTTGTTCTCGTTGATGAAAGACGTGGCTACGGTGCCTGTGAAGCAATTTAATGTTGTGAGACATTTTTATATTATTTTATATGTATTTATTATAGGAAACTGAGAAATCTCCTAAGTTTATACTTAATACGTATCCCACATTTGAATTTATTTATATAACGTTGAAAGTTGAAAATAACGATTCGACTAGACCAGCACGGAAAGGGTAAATTATATATAAATTATTCTGCGTTTATGTCATTACTCATTATAGCATAAAGGATACTAAATTAGAACGATATAATAGTTATGCTTTATAACATAGTCATTTTATTAAGCAATAGCATAGATGATGCCTATTGAACAAAGAGTTGAAAATGAGCTATAGCATTTATTACGTATTTATTTTTATTCGTGCGGGTTAATAAAGCTTCGTATTTCATAATGATATTTTATTTGTGTATGTTTTAGTTCATTTTAAGTGCTTTAATATCATTTATTTAATTTTATTGTGTGTATATTTTGTTTATTGTTCTCTCATTTTCCTATGCTTGCTATTGCTATATAAAAATACATTTATTTATTTATAAACATGTATTTAAGTTATTGTCAATCTAGTGGTACTTATACTTGTAAATCTCTAATTATGTTACGTATATTTATGCTTAAAATTATCTAAATATATTTTATACCATACCTTCAATGTATTCTGGTTCAAAGATAGGGTATTCTGACCTGGCTGCACCTATTGCCTATTTGTTTTCGCAATAAATGTTTATTTATATTTAATTGAATCAGTTTTAACCTTATTTTAAATTTAACTTGCAATTAGGCTCAAAAATTATAACTTAAAATTGATGGTACGATATAAGTATGATACAAAGTTTTAAACAATATAATTCAAGGACAATAAATCTAAACTTGTGTTTTCCTAGCTCCTAGTTGTAGAGAGATAATCGATAAACTTACTGAGTGCTTGTCTGGGAGCATCTCCATTCTTAGGTCTCTTGAAGTTGAACTTGGAGTCACCCACTGCGACATCAGATTTGAAGCTCGAGATCTGCAGATATTTTTTATTTTTGCGTTCAATCACATTAGCCTTCACCGTCAGGTCAGCCTTCACGTTCTCTGCAAAATAAATTTCACCACCATTTAGATTTCAATATCATTTTATTTATCTAAACTATTTTAAGTGTTTGTTGTGCAAATTAAGAATTTTTATTATTTTTATGAAGTGCTTCTATCGTATAAATTTAAATCGTATTCTTTTAAGAAATGTTTTATAAGCACTTTTTGGGTTGAGTTTCCATTCTTCTAGGATTTTTAATTTGCATAATAAATGTATACGAATTACTTCAACTAAAAGGTGATTATTTTGAATATTTTCCTGTATAATGAAAAAGTTTGTGAAGGATCTTTTATCTTAAAAGTGATAAAGTAGATCAGTTATTGAAATCATTTTTAATAAGTACACACGTTTGTAATAATATATTTTACCATTTAAAAACTAGCGCTTAATTTGCAATGGTATTCTTATGAGAAAATTAAGTGCTACATTTTTATGGAAAAATATATTATCTCAGTCATTTGTACACTCAATTAAAATTGAGTATATTTTACTATTTTAACTCCACATTTATTAGTATTATTATTTTTTCCTTCATAAGAATGGTATTGAAACTTTAGCGCAAATATTAAAATTGTAAAAAAATTCATCTCGGTCCAGCGTACAATGTCAATGTTTTATATTTACAAAGTAAATTTTGTTTTATTATCATAATTTTTTTTACGAAAATGTCACAAAGTATTAAAGTATGCTTACTTTGAGTAGCTACACGAAAATAATAAATTACGTTATTTACGCTACATTTATATGTTTTATAGCACAAATGTCGCTAATTTTGAAGAACATAAGTAATTATACTATTAAACATACAATTTACGCTGATTAATAGTTGGTATGCAGTATGTACGTACATACATGAATTAAGGTCTTATGAATAATTTTTGGTGACAATAAGCTTATGTGTTTATTTTTGTCCAAGTCTGGTATACAAATTAATGTGTAAAAAACAATAGTCATTTATTTAATTAACGATTATTAAATCAAAGTAATAAATTAAGCTACTTTCCTCGTAGGCTATACCCTCAGCCTCAGACAGCTTGCATGTTATTTGTTTCATGATCAAATGATCTTAGGCAACCTATTCAACATAGAACAGACCACAGCTACTTACTGAAAGTTCCATCAATGGATCCCTTGCCGGTGAGAGGAACTACCAAGATACGACCAGTGACGTCATAATCAGTACTGAACTGAAGTTCAGGTAAAGTGATACTGGCGCGGAGACCGTGGTCCTCCAAGCTGGTCCTTCAAACATACATTTCACTTGAGAAATCAATATTTCAATACAAGTGATACAGAGTGACACGTATATCACTTTCATCTTAACCGTAATTTTAAGAAAGCATCAAAAATATGATTTAAATATATTGTGACAAATTTCTATTGTACTTTTTATAGTATAGTAATGGTGAAAGTTAAATATGCATAAAAAAATTATATTTATACAATGCATTGAAAAATAATAAAAAGTAAATATAATATTTCTTCAAGTGATTAGAAGGGGAAATGTTAATGAACTGTCATATAGGTGGTATTGAAAAACTATCAAATTAAAGTTCATGTTCTTACTTGATACTGTTAATAATGAATTTGCTACCACCAGCAACTTTCAAGTTCTCCAGCTGTGCATCAATCTCAAGAGCGTCATTTTTGCGGTCAATGTGCAGACCTGGGATCACTAGAGGTTCATAACCGGGTACTTGAAGTTGAGGAATACCTGACAGAAATCAATACGTTAATCAGTTAATATATGTATATTTAATTTAAACGTACTACACTTCTTAGTTTTTCATTGAATTAATTTGATTTACTATATCGATCTTCTCGCCTCAAAGTGAATGAACTACACTTTACAAATTTCACTTAAAATAAAAGATTTACATTTTGCACTTCAATGTATTTAACAGGAGAAGTGTGACCTTGGAAATTTGAAAAAGATCGTTCATTTTGAGTGAAATTTGAAAAGTGTAGATCGTTCGTTCACTTTGACGCGAAAAGATCAATGCAATATATATGTACAGTTTATTACGTTATAACTTCTATTGGCATATTATGGTCTACAGGACTCCATGGAACTACAAAAAAAAAAGACATTGTGCTCATACCTCTGCCTAGACGTGTGCGCAGAGACTCAACAGAACGCATAATACATCCATCGAAATCAGTGTCACTTCTGTGACAAACTTGTATGTAGTCAGCTGTAAACAGAATAATAATTGGTTTATTTTTCCAAACTAAAACATCATCAGTTTGTATATCAGATCTGTAGTTTTGCCTCATAATAATTATTTTATTACCACAATTTTATTAAATTAATGAGCGGATTAAACTTATTATAAATTGTCAAACCGAACAATTTTAAGAATTTTTCAAGGGCAAGCTGATTGGATTTATATAAATGACCTTCTCATAGAGACACGCGATGTATGTGTGTGTGAGTGTATATATATATTATAATAATCTCTTAATGTCCCAACAAACATTATAATTGTGGAAAAACTATATCACTCCGTACCAATCTAAATATTAATTAATAACTTTACTTCCTTGTTGCTAAAAGCGTTGATTAGGAATTCAATATGACAAAATTAAGTTAAAATTAAAATTAAAGATAATTTGAAAACATAATAAACTTTTTTTCCAGAGAATTTTTAAATCTGTTTTTTAATCTTAATTACCGAGTAAAATAATTTACTTAGGATTTTTCAACTGTAAATTTGTTATACCTACATCCGGTTTGATATTATGTAACATGCAAAGAATTATGATTAGTATAGCAGATATTGAGAAAAAGTCTACAATCCGGAGTTTGTAAAGTAAAATCCTTTATTATTTAATTATTTTTGAATTTTATTATTTTTATTTATTTATTGTCGTCCTTTACTCATCTATTACGAAATTTACTAAATATATTTTTATGTCAGGGTTTTTAATACAAAACTTAAATAATCTTGAATTAATTACATATATTTCAGAATATGTCACATATATCATTATTATATCTAAATTAAAAAATTCACACCAAAATCACAGTGCGTGTAAAAAAAAAAAATTACATAATTGTTGTGCGTGACTTAACGTGACCCAAATTTAACTGACAACAGTCACAAAATTGGCACCAGATCCACTTAATTTTTCACACTTCACTAACTTGTTTTCCAACTTTGTCAACTCATATATTGATTTACGTAAAAATATAGTATTGAATTAAATCAAAACAAGTCAAGGACGGTAACTATTTAGCTGACTGAGAAGACCTGGTTAATTTCTTTTATTTATTAATAGTATATTCTTACCAATACGACAGTACAAGAAATTCAATTATTACAGTTGTATGAAACAAATGACAAAGTTATTAAAACAAAGCCGACCTTTTTTAATATATAATATAATTACTTTGTATTATATATTATCTGTACAGTATGTAATAGAAAATAGACTATACTGATGAAAATTTATAAGTAGCATAAGAGAATTTACCAATAATATTACAGATATTATCAATAAATTGGAATTCAATAAACAAGAGGCTTTACGTTTTTTTTTTTTTTTTTTTTTTTTTTTGCTTCACATAAACGAGACAACTAAGTGATGATACAATGACGTCACGCGTGCAAATTTTAGGTCAAAACTTTACTAGTTACGTAATTTGATCATCAACCACAGCGTAAGCTCGTTAGAATATTTTTTATTAAATAAATGAATAAATATATAAATAAATCAACAATACAGCTACTTAATGCTTGACAAGAAATTACAAAATTAAATAAAAATTTGCCAAAAGACGATCAATAATATTAAGATTATTATAATTCAGACATTAAAGTCCGCGCAGTTTTCAATTTTTCTTCAATTGTATTTTTTATAATAATTTCCATGATATGTCAGAGTTTTTAAATTAAAAAGGTTTTAATTTGTTGTAAGTCTCAAATATTAAATCTCTAAAATTCAAAAGTGTCTCCCCTGCCTTTCAATGTCTATTAATGGCAACAAAAAAAATCTACCTATGTAGTAAACAAAAAAATTAGATTCCCTGTATCTATCAGATAGGGGAGGGAAAATCTTTGAAATGTACATGAAGCTTTATCGGAGTAATATATCCAATTTCTTAATTCATAGCTCAAAATTTTGCTTCGTGATCCTCAAAATTTTTAACATATTTCGAGTTAAATTATTCCTAAATAAATTTGTGAGACTCTACAAAAAAATAAAGATAATAATAATAAAAAAAAATACAATTTACAATTTTTAGTCAAAATTTATAGTTCATTATTCATAGTACAGTAATAGTCTAATATTTATAGTAATTTGTGTATACTACAATAGTATAATATACTTTTTCAGTCCTACAAATTTAAGCCATATAAATTAACTCGCGCCTTTTTATGCTTGAGTGAATGAGTAAACGAGTTCGTTAGTATCGGAAACTATTTTATTTTTTAATTAATTTTTTTATGTAATATTAAACCGCACAGTTTATAGACCGCGCATGCACTGAACTTCACTTTCACTTATCTCTATCATCATATCCTTTACAGGAAAGTCTCAATTTTTAAAGGAAATAAAAACTGCCTATTGATTTAAATGTATTAATAAGGTAGAAAAAGAACATGATGGCTAAAAAAACAACAAAAAACACCAGAATAGGCAAAAAAACAACTTTGTGTCATGAAGTAATACGTGCAAGAATACTTTGTTTTGTTTTACATAAATAGATAGATGAATAAATGAATAAATAAATAAATAAATAAATAAATAAATAAATAAATAAATAAATAAATAAATAAATAAATAAATAAATAAATAAATAAATAAATAAATAAATAAATAAATAAATAAATATAAATAAATAAATAAATAAATAAATAAATAAATAAATAAATAAATAAATAAAAATAAATAAATAAATAAATAAATAAATAAATAAATAAATAAATAAATAAATAAATAGACAAATAAATAAATTTAATAAAGCTATTTTAATCTTGACAAATCTATCATAATCACATACAAATGAGCCAAAAATTGTTTCATATTATTAATATTATTTGTTATTTAAGATTACTCACGTAATTTTTTAGCAGCCTGTACTGCTGCAAAAGCTACGATCCCAAGGACCAGTATAGAGCGCACCATGGTTGGACAGTAAGAAAGCTAACTTGACACACCTGCCTTTACTTTTATACTCTCACTCTCTCCCCAACACAAACAGCTTGGGATAATATAATAATATCTCGTTCTTATAGATATAAGCAGGGTTTTCTCCTCCAACCAGCTTTTTCTATAGCAAATCGTAACATCGTGTCGAAAAACTGCACTCACATAAATAATAAAACAAGCAAGGTTCCCCTTACGCTTTTTAAGTCACCTTGCACCGCGAATATATAATATATCTGACATTAATCTAAAATGTAATCAGGAAATCATTGAAGTCTCTTTGTATTTCTTTAAACTAATTTGCAATTATTTTTACATTTGTATACTTCTAATTTTTATTATTTAAAACTTTAAGTACACATTTCATAATCATATTTTGTAATTTGTGTATTATACAATATAATGCTGCAAAATGTTTCAGGCAGCCTTCTATTTTTGATTTTATCAAAGTAATTATAAGTAAATTATTAATATAAGAAGACATTTTTAAAATCTTAAATTATAATGTAAATAAGCAGCTTTTTTGCATACAGTAATAGAGGCAAACTGGTCACTTGTTAAATAGTCAAATAAATTCTAAAATATTCAATAGTTAATAATATGTATTTTATGTTATTCATATTTATTGACGAAGCATTTTTTCTGATAAAGGTGTGAGATCACTATAGGCATTTTGCCTTTTTCTCATCACTCGTTGGGTTACTTTTACTTGCTTATTTTTGTCTATTTTTTTTTTATATACAAATCCCATTTAAACCCAAAAGAACTATTATTATTATTATTAATAGAAAAATAAAATAAAATTATTACAATAAATCATTGAGAAAGGTCAAGACTAACCAATCTAAAAACACATCTTTGACCCATTAAATAATTATGTAATTATTTACGTAATTGCAAAATGATCGTATAGTAGATGAAAAGATAAATTTAAAGATGAATATGCATTATTTTATACGAACGTGTAAGTTTTTTTTTTACATTTAATTAACCTTTTGTATGCTAAAAATATTGTGATAGTGTCACGCTTGTGTACGCTAGTCCTATTTATTAGTAAATTCTTATATAATTTGTACACAAGTGGACAGGGATCTTGACCTGCCTGGTCTAATAAGCTAGTAAGGGGGTGATTGATAGTTAATAAATGATAACATGACAACACGAAGTTAGTTTTGTATAATTATAATTGGGGTTTTATATAAAGTCAAAATACATTACTTACATGATTATTCTTATAGCGATGTCATTTCAGCCATGGTTCAGCCTAAGTTCAAGTTAAATAAGGACCGGCATGTCCTTATGTTATTTAAGATGAATATACACCCAGTGTTATAAACTAAACATGGATGATCAAGTCCGCCAGCGACGGCGTGTAGTGCGTATGCGAGTCCGATCCAAAGAGTGTGAGAGCCCGCGAGAGAGAGAGAGAGAGTGATCGACTGATCCTCCCTTAAAACTGTATTGGGTTTTTATATAAGTTGAACCATGACGTCGTGACATTTACAAAGGCATATGGCAAGAATTAGACATTGGGCAGCATCATGCGGGTAGTCATCCCTTAGTCAAGATAAAAACAGCTGCTGATACGTTAATCAACTAACTTGAATGTACTTGCTCATAATTAAAGTGGTGTCTTATTACCACGTACAGGTGCCGAAGCATGACATAAGGTCCCAATATAAGGGTAGTTAGGTATTTGATACAAAAGAAGTCAGCTGCTTTAATGTCCTATAGATGCTGGTACATGGCACGCGATTACAGAGTGTTATGATTTATGGAAATATATCTTAATTATGTAAATAAACCTCCTTTCGTGACATTCCACGTGCCGACACAAAAATCGTCCTCGATTTTGTTATATAACATGACATTTTTTTTTTTTTTTTTTTTTTTTTTTAAATCATTAGCAAAAGAAGTGTTAAGATATTTATAAAAAAAAGCAAATACTCATAAAATAACATAACCATTTTTACAATAACATTTCTTTCCAATATAAAGAATTGACATTTTTTTTTTCAAAGCTGTTTACTTTATTTATAATTATTATTTTTTTTTTATTTAATTTTGAATTTTTAGTATAGACTTTATAAAATCTTATTTATTTTATGTTTTTATCATTTTTATGAAACATTTTATAATTGATGCAATAACATATTTTTATTTAATATTACACTAAAATGCTAAGTATAATTGTAAAAACAACAAAATGGGTATTTATTATATTTTTTTTTATCTCTCTATTTTAAATAATCTTAAAGCAACATTGAATATTTAAAAATAACTCTTTTTTTTTTTATATAATTTGTAAATTACATTAAAATCATTATATATTTTTATCGTTTTGAACTTTAAACAATATACAATTTAATTAATTCAAAATTTATTTTTATTTACTGCTTCAAAATTAAAATTTAGTTCATATAAGTTGTTTTTTTTTTTTTTTTTTTTTTTTTTTTTTTTTTTTTTGCTTGTTTGAATATAAGTAAAATCAATATATATTTATGAATTCAATTAGCATTTTAAAAAACATTTTCTGACAAAAGCATTAATTTTATAAGTTATACTTATAAGAGAGTTAAACAAATGAAGCTTTAAATAAAATGCAAATATTATTAAATTTTTTTTTATATAGTAAGTAAGTAAATAGTGAATAAAGTAGATTATTAATTAATTTAAGAAAAGAGTCATTATGATCATTAACATTTATTATTATTATTGTTTTTTATCATTAATATTTTAAAGAACAAAAATTCACTTGTAAATTTTTACTTATTTGCTATTCAAGTTATTTCAATGTTAATTTTTCCAAAATAATGATGTTTTCTTAAATTAAATAAGTATTATATTAATACATTTTTTAAAATTGTAAGTTATGATAACTGTGGTGCAGCTAATAAAATCAATTAGTGTATATAGTGTTAAAATATTAATATTTCTTTATTAATATTATTATTAATAATATTTCAATTTTTGTTTCATTATTTTATTTTATTATTTAATGAATATTGACTTATAATTTTTTTTTTTTTTTTTTTTTAAAGTTATTATGCAATATTGATATACATTTTCAATGTGACGCAGCTATTATTTGCATACATTTTCTGATTTACAAAGTAATAAAATACTTAATACAGGAAATTCTTATAATATTATCTTTCTTTTTAAATACATTTAACAATTATATAGATATATATTTTTTTAATCATTTCGAAACAATATATTATATAATATTATGTCTAAAAAAAACATATATATATTTTTTTTTTAAAGTATTCACTTTTCTATATAGAATTAACACAGCATTACCTTCTATTAAAAATTTATTTATACATATTTTCCTCTTTACGATTATTGTTATTATTTAAGTAAAAATATTGTTTAAATATATTGAATTATTATTCTGGAACAATTTAAATATTTTTCCCAAGTATTAAATTTTAAAATTTTACTGCATTTTACATTGCACTTATTATTGTTATTATTATTATTATTTTTTTTTTTTAATAAGGAATTTTAAATACTTGAAATATTTAACTTTTAGATTTAAAATAATGCCTTATATACACAGAAGTTTCTTTTTTTTTTCTTTGAAAGGGATATGGATATAGGATTTTTAATAGTTAACACTGTTGTTTTTCTGCAAAATCTTGAATTTTATGAATTTGTACACATTCACTTTGAACCATGTTGTAACAACTGATGTCACTGTAATTTAAACTGCCTTGGACAGTTCAATTCTGTTTCTTCTTGTCTTCCTCTTTTGCTTTTGTGATATAGTAGCACTGCATGGAGTTTGGTTTCGTTGTTTGTATCATCCAAATGCTGTGTTGTATTTCAAATTTAGTTCAAATTTTACTTATTAATGAACCAATCATGAATTAATAATTTACACAGATGAGCTGATGAGCTGTAATACTCCCACTGTCGAGAACTAGGAGAAAACTTATATAGTGTAATGTAGATGCGTAGCAATTATTGTACACTTTGTGATTGAAAGTTTTCGTCGAGCTACACAAAATAATGCAAATGCAGTCTTCATGTTTCATAGTTGAAACACTTTAGGTTTTATAACGACAGCAGTAAAGCAATTATAGTACTGGTCAGTTCAATATTGATGTTATAAAACACCATTTTCTCTGTAAGAATTAGGTATTTTATTATTAACACAATGCATTTTTGCCTGATACGAGATTAATACATGTAGAGTTTTTTTTTTTTTTTTTTTTTTCTAACTTGAATATTAGGAACACAAAAGTAGTTCTGCTGTTTTTGAGTTCAAAAAACTGACACTCAGTTTCGAAGAAGTTGGTATGTTGATAATTACTGATAATCACAGAAAACTGCAGAATTATGATTCTGATATGGTTATTAAGGGGAGTAGGTGGGAATTATAATTAAGAGAAATTTTGTGTATATTCAGCATTTCAAATATGCATTTAAACGCATCGTAATTTATAAACAATTTTATTATTATTTTATATAATATATTCACTTTTTTTTTTGAATATGAAAAACAAAATTGAAACAATATATTTCAAGATTATATCTTTTATTTGTATTATATTTAACAATATTTTTGTTTGTTTGCTTTTTTTTTTTTTTTTTTTTATGTTACATTTTTAACAGTTCAAATAATTATTAATAATATTTTATTTTTGGTAATGTTGCGATTTTTATATTCTATTTGCTTATTATAAATATGTGTCAAAAAAAACATACTCTTTCTTTCTTTTTTTCTTTTTTTTGTCAATTATTTTAAAAATTTAAACAATAATTTCATTTAAAAAATCATATTAAGTAAAAATTACTGGTTTTGTCTTTGAAGATTTTAAGCAGGATACATATCCATGCAGGATACAATTTACATAGTTCTTACGCAATGATTAATTTTAAGCATATTAATTTTTACATTAAACAACAATTATTGTTTTTTTTCTGAATGAAACAAATAATAACACTATATATAGTTTTTTTTTTGTAAAAAAGAAATAGTAAGAAACTCATAAAATTAACATGACAATTTTATTTTAAATTGAAACATTCTTATTCTTATTCTTAATATTATAATTTTTTGTTAATATTATTTCAAATTATTTTAAGTTGTTACAAATACAAATTTTTTTATTATTATTATTTTAATATTATTTATAATACATAAATTGCTATATATAATTTTATTGAAATAATACATCATTTCATTTAAAATTTGGGATAATTTGTATTATACATTTCTCTCAATATAAAAAAAAAACTAAATTGCATCGCAAAAATTCAATTATATATAAAAAAATAAATTTTTTTTTATTGTTTACTATTGTGTTATTTATTGTGTTATTATTTGTTTAATGTTAAATATTGTAATAATATTTACGATTTTAAATAAAAATCAAAAATTGAATTATTTTCAATTAAGTAATTATAAAATAGTTTCTTTTTTCATTTTAATGTAAATCCTCTAAAATTGTAACATATTTAAACTGATATGAAAAATGTATTGACTTAAATGAAATAGTTATATTTTATTTTAAACCCAACTTAATAATAATTCAGCATTATACTATTATTTTAATATTTTTATTATTATTGTTAAAGATACAATTTTTTTTTGTTTTATTTTGTATAGCAAAATAATTTTTTTTTTTTTTTATTATTTTTTTTTTCTTTACAAAAGTAATTTTTGAAATTACTATGTATCTATCCTTATTTGCGTTTTTTCTGCTTTACTAATAACCAGAATTAACGTAGTATTTTTGTTTTGCAAAATTATGTTGTGTTAATGTTTTAAATTTTTAAACTCGATGAATAGCCTTCCTATAATAAAATATATATAATTTATTTATTCTTTATTATTATTACTTGAAAAACAAAAAAAAATATTTTTTTTCATTGTTACAATAAATTTAAATAAACGTCGAGCAAGCATGACTAATATTTATAAAATGTGTTTAATATTTGCTCTTTTAAATTGTTGTCAATATTGTAATGTATAATTATATTTAATATTTTTGTCATCATTAAATCAGCGAGCCCGTAAAAAGTGCTTATTTCTGGATATAGATTTCTTCCATATAAAACTTTAAAATTTGCTTCAATAATATACTTTTGGCCATAGTATTAATTATTTTTAAATCATCTCTATTATTCATTAGTTTTATTTATCTACACCATAATACTTTTATTATTTTTCATAATATATATATATTTTTTTATCAATATTATTTTATTTAGTTACTTATATTATATAAATTAATATTTACTTTATTAATTTATTTTCATTAATTTTATTTTTATATTTTGAACTTCAAATTTTATTTCAATGCATTGTTAATTATAATTATTTTTTCTTAGTTATATTTCTTTAAAATAATTCTATTAAATTCACTGCTGTAAATTAAAAATCTACAACACTTCTCAGTTCATATCGGTAGTCGATTTGTTATACTACGGGTGCATGCTTCCCTTATACAACACGACGCGATTTTATTTTCGATTAGATATCCGCGCGGATCAAATGAACTTAAAAAGTTTTTTTTTTCTCCTTTTTTTTTTTTTTACCTGACAGCTAGCTGTTTGTTATTTATATTTTTCATATATTTAACCATTTAAATAATTATAAAATCCTTATTATTTGTTAACCTTAATGCCACTATTATTTATAATATATATTTTTTCATTATTTGTATTAATTCTTTAAAGAACATTTTTAATTTTAATTATTTTCATTATATTTTTTTCTCCCATGTTTTCTTTTAACATTTTATATTATTTGTATGCATACGGTTTTTTCTTCTAGCCATAACAATTATTATTTTCACTGTCTTAATTTATAAGCCTATACGCACATATTTCTCCATTCATATACGTATATGTTTATTAAGTTAAATAGCGCTAATTTTCTTTAACTTTTTTTTTATAACTATTTAATTTCCATATCTTATTTGATTTCAGTTTATTCATTTTTCTCTTATATATCTATTTATTTACTCCTACATATTATTTTTATCATTATCATATTTTTAATAAATTTATTATAACTTCTTAATTCTACTTTTATTTCAATTCAATTATTTACATTTTTTCTTCCTTCAATTCACAAACGCGTTAATTATTATATTATTAAAAAGTACTTTTAATTGGCATAATATTTATTTATTTATTCTTTATCATTCATTTTTAGCCAGTATTTTTTTATTATTCATTATTGTATTCATACTTTTCGCATAAATAATACATAAATAAGTATTCAAATTATTCTATTTCCTTATAGAATTCAAAATTTAATTTAATTCTTTAATTATTACATCTTTTATTACTTGTAATAAAATTGAGCTCGAACCACTGCAACTGTGCGATCCTATACAGTTGGTTAAATGAAAACTATAAGACTAGCAATCTTATAATTTCGTTGTGACAACAATTATTTTATCGACAAGAGCAACACAATTCAAAAATCTTTTTGCATTCGTCTATGAAATTTATTAAGATTTTAAAATATTAGCCTGCTCGACAAATACTAATTTTATTCGCGATTTCTGCTTACCCTGGTACAGCATCTGAAATCAAACAAATAACAAGCCAAACCGGCTTTTTTGTAGCGTTAGAATATTTTTATAAACTTTTATTCAAATAATGTTATTTATTATAATTATTATTATTATTATTATTTTTCTTTACACAACTTTCTATTCTTACTTTACATTTTTATTATAAGCAATTTTATTTTTAAAAATGTAATTAAAACAATTTTCTCCTGTAAACATTATTAATATTGTTAAGATTATACTAATCTGAAAATTGAATAAATATTTTGTAATGGTTTCCAATCCTGTCGGTCACTAAATGTTTTCATTTTATTGACAAGAACCGCATCTAAATAACCTCAATTTTTTTCCATTACAGAATTCGGATTTAAAATCATTGTTACTCTCCTTCTTTCGCAGTTTCTGTTTTTCTCCTTGTAATTCGTCTATTTAAATAAACTTAAGCATTTAAAAATGTTCAAATAAAAATATTTTATTTTAAATTTACTGCGTACCTAAAAATTATATTATTTTATTTATTTATTTTACATCATTACTTGCATGAAATAATATAATATGCTTAAACCCTAAAGTTACTTTAAATAATTTGTTCTTTTTATAGTTTTAATTCAATATAAGATTTTATTTTATCTTAATTTTAAACATGAGTTTAATTTTATCTTCTTGGAAATTTGATTCTATTTTTATTTTATATTTATAGACATTTTAATTTAAGATTAATATTTTCTAATAGAATATTATTTTCCTAAAAAATACAAACTGCATTATTTTTAAATGCTTTTTTTTTAATACTACACTATAATTATTATTATTATTATAATTTTTTTTTTTAAGGCATAAAACATTAATTTTTGTTTTCAATACTATAATTAAATTTATACTTTCAGGGTTTAAATAAACATTATTATTATAAGTATTCTTTTTTTTCCAACTCGAGATTAATTATAAATTTTGCGTGTATAAAATAAATAAAATAATTATATTTTCTAGTGTTGATTATTGAAAGTTATATGCGAAAATTCAGCAAATTTTGCAACAATTTTCTTAATTGCCATTGCAGTTTCTTTAAGTTCTTCTGCTTCTTTTTGTGCAGTATTTTTAACGTTAAATGATTCCTCATGTGTTAAAGCCACTGCTCTTTCGACACGTCGCGCGTTTGCTAACACATCTAAAACTGTATTATTTGTCGATAATGCAACATCTTTAATGATTTTCTTATTTAATCCATGTAATAAATGTCGGATACGATCTTCCTCTTTCATTTCGGGATTAACAAGACGACACAATTTTATAATTGATTGAAAGTAACTCTCAACTGTTTCATTTTCTCCTTGAATTCTATCACGTAATTTTAATTCAGAAATTTCAACCGATGTTTTAGGTTCAAAAACATTTACTAAGTCATTTTTCAAAACTGTATACGTAAGTATGTCTTTTACAGCAGCGCTAGCTCTTTCCGCCTCATAATTTTCGTACCACATTATCGCAGAACCACAAAGAAAGCAGGGTAAATATAGGATTTTATCTGCATCTTTCGTCCATCCATTTACTTTACAAGCGCGTTCAAAACAAGTTATGAAATCATTTACATCCTCACTTGAATTTCCCGAAAATTTTCCCGGATTCAATTTCATTGTTACCAAACCACAATTAAATGTTACTTTGTAATCCATTATAGTTTTTTTTTTAACAAAGAATAAAAAAAAATTGTAATTTAGGTATAATTCAGAATAACTAAATATCACTCTTCGGACTGTTGTATTATTAATTTAATTAATTTTGTTATCGTTTCTTTGATTATGGTTTAAATATTATTGTTACTTTTATTACTTTTTTTTTTATACGATTATGATTGACAGGAAACCATTATAAAATAATATTTAAAAAATTATTATAAATTATAATCAATGCATTTTTTTCTTCTTTTCTTTTTCAATTATTTAAATATGCTTATATTTCAAACTTAAAATTTATTCAATTCTATCTAAAGACTGGACCGTGGGTGAAAGAATCGGCGCCTCCACCATATTTGTCACGCTTGTGTACGCTAGTCCTATTTATTAGTAAATTCTTATATAATTTGTACACAAGTGGACAGGGATCTTGACCTGCCTGGTCTAATAAGCTAGTAAGGGGGTGATTGATAGTTAATAAATGATAACATGACAACACGAAGTTAGTTTTGTATAATTATAATTGGGGTTTTATATAAAGTCAAAATACATTACTTACATGATTATTCTTATAGCGATGTCATTTCAGCCATGGTTCAGCCTAAGTTCAAGTTAAATAAGGACCGGCATGTCCTTATGTTATTTAAGATGAATATACACCCAGTGTTATAAACTAAACATGGATGATCAAGTCCGCCAGCGACGGCGTGTAGTGCGTATGCGAGTCCGATCCAAAGAGTGTGAGAGCCCGCGAGAGAGAGAGAGAGAGTGATCGACTGATCCTCCCTTAAAACTGTATTGGGTTTTTATATAAGTTGAACCATGACGTCGTGACATTTACAAAGGCATATGGCAAGAATTAGACATTGGGCAGCATCATGCGGGTAGTCATCCCTTAGTCAAGATAAAAACAGCTGCTGATACGTTAATCAACTAACTTGAATGTACTTGCTCATAATTAAAGTGGTGTCTTATTACCACGTACAGGTGCCGAAGCATGACATAAGGTCCCAATATAAGGGTAGTTAGGTATTTGATACAAAAGAAGTCAGCTGCTTTAATGTCCTATAGATGCTGGTACATGGCACGCGATTACAGAGTGTTATGATTTATGGAAATATATCTTAATTATGTAAATAAACCTCCTTTCGTGACAATAGTATCATATTTTATAGCCATTAATTACAATTAAGAAGTATTATAATGTCAATTACAATATTAGTTTCTGGTCCTTTTTTTTTACAATTGCAACCAATAGGTGTAAATAATAAGGTGTAAGTAATGTCTAGTTGGAATGACGTATTATGTGAAATCATCATAAATTTCTTTACCTTGTATTTTTCTCACACATTAAATTCAATAGAAAGAACGCGTGTGGTTATTTTATCATCTCAATCCAATCTATGACGTTACTGTAACATCTATGGGTCACGAAATTACGTATAAATTAATATTCATATTAATAAAGGATTTTATGGTTATTGATATGACCCCGATTTGTGGTAAATTTTGATGAAATAACTATGAGTTGTGGTAAGTATACGTATATTTACTGATCTGTGATTCTTCATGAACTTTTTTTACTATTTTTTTTAGCACAAATGACGTTATATATATATTTTTTATACCATCAATCATCAATGTATTAGTTTTATTAAGTAACAACTAATGAAGTTAGTTTTCTCTGTGTTTTTTTATGGAAATTGAAACAAAAATGCTGCAAAAATATTTATCAACAATATATATCTTAGTTCATATTTTACACAATTAATTACTGATCAATAATGGTTAATGGTTTCAAATTGTTTCATACACTACCTAGAAGTACCAAAAATATTGTAAATGAAAATGTTTTAAACGAGAATGCGTCATATTCTCGCATAATATGTAAAAAGAAAAAATATCAAAACTAAATAACGTGTATGATTTACTATGTTTTTAATTTAAACTATGCGCATGTATTATTAACTTATAATTTTATTTACATATGAAGTGGATGTAAAAGATGCTTGAATTAGAAATTTATCTCTAAATAAAAATATTATATATTCTTCTATTCTATTCTAACCTCTTTTATTTTTAAAACTGATACAATAATTAAGTGTTCTTCAGCTTTTTTATGTTTATATTAGCAATACGTATTTGGGATTTCTAAAATTTTTTTATACCACATTTAAATCATAATATATAAATATTTGTATTTCTTCATGGGAAATTCTAAGAATTTTAACATAATATTATGTTGTGAGTGTGAGTTATTACATAAGGAAAGGCTAATATCACATTTTTTTTTATTTGAACGTTTTTATTGCGTCTGACATTATTTCTCAACACCATTAGTGTACATTAAATTGCAATCAATTACATGTAATTACACATATAAACGGTGAACTCAATAGTAATAATATCATTGGTGTTTACATTATTTTCTATTATATATTTACATGCTGCATAATATTTTCAAACTTAATTGTTACTTAATAAATGAATAATTAGTAAGAAATCTCTGACATCAAATTGTCTAAAAAAATTTAAAAAATATTAAACCTGAAAACATATTTTTTAATTATAAATAAAATAAAACGCAAGGTTTTTTTCTATGGTCATTTTAGTGCGCAATACCATCATAATTGTAATTGCATTTTTTGTTATATACGTATATGTACATAGTTACTCTGTACTTTAATACTCGACAAGTAAATTTATAAAGTTTGGCAAGTCATCTTTGTTTAATTTAAATTTTGTTGTATGTGTGATTTAATGCTTATAATGTACATACGTTATGCTTTTATTATTTGTAATTCATTTAATTATTTCAGTCCTTGTTTTGAAATGTTATATTATAGATTTCCTGGTCGATTTAATTCAAGGGTAGACATGCCCTACATAAATATGATAAAAAGGACTTCTTGATTTGAATTCAAATGTACTACATATGATTTACTGGCTATTGTGTATGGCAGAGACAGCAATGTTGTAAGGTACATAGGGATTGAAGCATTGAAGCTCTTGCATTTGATACAAGATTCTATTTAAACTGGTAAATACCCATAGAAATATTTATTTTAATAAGTAGGGTTATAAAACTAGTTTTTTTTTATTACATTGTTATAAAGCAAAGAAAATGAAGGACACACGCAAAATTAAATAATATAATATATGCGTATATTATATAAATAATATATATATAAATTTTAATAAAAGTCACACATATTTTATATTCACCCGTAAAGTCACGATGCAAATTAGTGGTCAAGGCTTTTACACTTCAAATTATCTGATTGCTCAGTGTTTTGAAAAAATTAATGTTTTTAAGATGGTTGATAAGATATTTTTTTAAAGAATCTTATGACTTAATTATTGTTTCAAGAAAAGTTTGCTCATATAAAAATAATTGTATTCATTAATTACGATTCTGATAAGTTCTTAATTAAAATGAGCATCGTATATATACTGTACATCTAAAAAAAATGTCAACACGTCGAGTGTTTCTGTTAGCTGAGGGAAAAATTACGCAAACTACACGGAAAAAAAAAACTATCTATGACAGGTACATGAATCCTGTATTTTGCAATAGGTATACTTTAATTTGGAACAGAGGTAGTTATAAACTACAATACCACTTAATCTAAAAGGTGATTGTTCAAAAAGTCGAACTATCGCCCACATTGTTAAAATCTCGCACCTATAAGTGAGTCACACTTTTATTGTAGCATATTGCACCTGCATTAGTTATTACTGTAGTATAATACCTGTTCTAGGTTATATGTCTACCTATTGCATTTACAGGATTTAAATACCTGCCTTAAATATTAGTTTTTTTCCTTTTTTTTTTTTTTTAAATGATGATATTCCGATTATTATTATAGAGAAAGGGGGAAATAATTTTAATGTGAAGTATTATCCAGGTCTTAAAAGGCATTAAAATATTAAAATTAATTCTTACATGACAATAGTACAAAAAAAAAATCATTAATTTTTTTTATGTATAATGACTTCACCCACGTAATAGAAATTTCTACTATACCAATAATACTCTTGGGTGTTGAAACTTTTTATATGTGTCTTTGATTATATACAGCTATATATTATGGCGATTAAATGCTGCAGTTTAAAGAGAGGAGAGAAAATTACACGGCACCGCTTGCATTAAAGTTATTGTGTTTACTCGCAGTAATAGTGTGGTTTATAAAGTTGAGGTACAGAGCGACCTTAATTGAGGGCAAAGAAAGTGAAGCGCGGTAGCCGCAGCAGTTACTAACAACCAATCCACTAGCAGATTAACCATATGACGTCACTTTCAATACAAAACTTCGTGCATTGACTCTGCAAAATCATTTTTTTTAACAATTATGATCGTCTAAAGAGATTCAATTTTAAAATTATATTATAATTTTTAAATGCTTACACATTTTATTTTTCACTTGCTAATAAATTGTTTATTACTTTGCCTTAATAGCAATAGCGTAGCCAAAATATTTTTTTTTATCAGTAAAACTATTATTGGGTAATAGCCAGCTTTATTATTTATGTATTAGTTAAATAATTTGAAGAAAAAAAGAAAAAAAGGAAGAATCGTGACGCCAACTACGATTAAACCTGTCCAGTGTAGGGCTATATGGTCCAGTTTAGGGTCCAGTAGGGGCTTTAATGTATGATCTGAGACTTACCAGATCTAAGCTCAACCCATGGGTTGACTGCCAGGTCTGTGCGACCCAGACCACTGACTCCTATATATAATGTGAAATAAAACACCATTCATGTAAAATTATATTTATTTAAGTACACAACTCTATAGGATAGGCATGTATCTTCCTTGTTAATTTTTAGGAATACCAATTTATAGATCAATTCAATATAATACTTCAAGGTAGATTTAACATCTTAAATTTCGAACTTCACTTTTTTTTTTTTTTTTTTTTTTTCTTTTTTTTTATTATTATTTTTTTTTTTTTTGTGGTAGAGAGAGAAGTTCTGAAGAATACACTTAGAACATCTAAACCTTGCTATGTGAATACGCTAAAAGATACAATTTCTAACATAATAAAATGAGCAAATATATTTCAACGCTAACTTTTTAAAGAAATTCGTCTTGTAGATATGCAATTTTTTTTTTTAACATTCCCTGTCCTGCAGGCTCATTGTGATGACATATGTAGCATCAGTCTTCAGACAATATATATTAAATACTGTACTACATATAATATTTTAATGTCACATAGTTAATTTGCAATCTTAATCCTATTTTTAAGTAAAAAAACAACACATATTAACACTGATATTGTACTGGTCATGTAAAAAAGGCTGATAAAGACAGTCTTGTTATTCAGGGAAGAGCTCACGATAAGTAAAGGCAAGTGTGATGCGATTTGCAATGTCAGTGAAGAGTGTGGCGAGGGATTCCTCCAGGACTGGCTTGATTTCCTCAATGAACAACTTGGAGTTCTCGTTCACCAGACGGTTAGCCATCTCACCTGGAGAGAGAACATTATGTATATTAAAATATTTATTATTATAGGGTGGTTTCATTCATGTTAAAGTTGACGCCATAAGTGAGTGCTAAATAACGTGGGCCAGTATAAGAAAATGACTAATTTTGACAGTTTAAAAATACTTCGAAATTTTTTTGAGAGCATTGATGCTATTAATAGGTTGAATTAGTACCTCAAGTATGCAAGAAAAATAATAATGACTTAAAAATAGCTCATTTTACAAAGAAAATAGCCAAAAACTATAACGTTTGTCCTATGCTGAGCAATGTTATTCATTGCTCAAGAAGAGCATCAAAAAGCACTCAGAATGACGTCATGCATACACACCCTATAGTATAGCGCATAATAGTTAAAATGTGCAACGTTAATTACTTATGTTATTACAAAATAGCAACGTTAATTACTTATGTTATTACAAAATAGCAACGTTAATTACTTACAGTACAAAATAGCAACATTTGTGCTCTACAATATAAAAATTATTCAATGCAGCAAGAATTAAGTAATTTAATTTTTTTTGAGTATAAATTTTAAAACCTTAGGATTTCTAAGCAAAGTTAAGAATTCTAAGCTCTTTAGATGCCCAATTTCTAGGTCGTTAGGTTACCTAGTTGCTTTGATGATTTAAATGTTATTGATTTTCTCAATCATACATTACATTTGTATGCTTTATTATTGATTTCCTTTTCCTTTTCCTTTTTTTTTTTTTTTTTTTTTTTTTTTTTTCTTCCTTCAATATTACTAAAATACAGTATTATTTTCGTCGATAATGACAGATTTTTTTTGTAGTTCACATAAAAGCAAAATTGAACCTTTACTTTTAAAATCTTGTGATACTTTATCTTCATACTATTTTACCTAAGATTGAGTCTCCTCCAAAAAGTCCATCCAGCCGTAGTTGAGATTGTCCTAAAAGTAACTTGATGCTCATTTTCTCAAACTCTAGATAATCCTCTCCGTCTTTCTGTATCAAGTGTCCACGCATTTTAACGATACTCTTGTAGTCGGCTAGAGAAACAACAACATTTTATTCTCATTTTTCTATAACATGCATAGATTAAACTTACTGAAGTTTCCATTGATACGTCCTTTGCCACGGATTGGAATAGATAAAATGACGATATCCAGATCATAATCTCCAAAGAAAGAGAGCTTTGGTAACAAAAGATCTACGTCGAATGTGTGCTTCTTTAGATCAGATCTGCAAAATTATTTAAAAAATTAAATTATGATTTGTAGTTTGAGGGAAATACACATCGTTATAAAAAGCTGCACATTCAAGATGGATATAGTTGATAGATATAGAGATACATATAGTTTGTATACATTTAATAATAATAGAACTTTATTTAAGGCACATAAAGAGATTTTCTAACTCTATATGAACCTTGGCCATAACGCATGCCAATATAATTATGATTATAATATTAAATTTCAGCATACAATACAACATGAAAATTTAACAACTTTTAGGTAGGTATTTACTGTATAAATAATATTTGTACATGTGTTGCTAAAAATGTATCGAGTGACTAATAAAGGATCAACTGTTTTGAGGCTGACTATAAGCGATTCCCCTCACATCCGCTTCCGTTTCGACATACTACGCATGCGTAGTAAGTAGAAACGGAAGCTGATGTGATTGAAATCGCCTTAAGTCACCCTCAAAACAGTTGTTACTTTACTAATAAAATCAATATACAATTCGTGATATTAAGATATACATATTAGGAACTTTGCTGTAGTTTGTGATTTTTTTTTTTTTTTTTTTTTTTTTTTGTGATTTGTGAAGAAGCATGTAACTGGCCAAATTGATGCATGATATTACTTCGTTAAATTTCTGGTCAAGATTTTATACAACAAGGCTTTCAAACACTCTTATAGCCTTAATAAAGCAATTTAATTATTGCTAATTTGTTATAATTTATATTTACTTTAAAGACTTGATGACAAACAGGCTAGGTCCATTTACGCTTAAATTTTTAGTCAAAGCTTCTAATTTTGCAGCTTTTGGTCCTCGGCTTAGTTTAATCTCAGGTATTACAAGTGGCTCCAGAGATGGTACGTTCAATTCAGGGATACCTGTATACAAACACATTCATATTAGTCAAAACTGCAGGCACAATTAAAAACTACAATAAAAAAATGAAGTTTAACGAAGAAAATAATTATTATCTCCGTGATTTTCGTATAACTGGACAAAATTTAATAACAAATATGGATTTCAATGACTTTCTTTGTCAGTTATAATGTAAATTTAAATTTACAATGTAATGTACAGTACAGCATCAATAATAAAATTGATAAATTATTTCTAAAATAATAATCACGTTGAAAATAAAATCAAAATTATTTTCATGCATTATGAAATTGAAAAAAAGGTAACTCTAAATTTATTGAACAAATTTGTAAAAACTAGCTCAATTTTGAATTAGTTGAGTTTATTAATTGAGAAGCCTATATTGATTTTGCTCGTTTCAAGCCTTAAGTTAAAAAAAAAAAAATGGAGGTAGTGCCTGTAAAGTATACTACCTTACACTACATACAAGCTACAACAGTTGCCTAACCTACACGGCGCTTACTTGACTCAAGGTCAAAACCACTTACCTTTGAGAAGTTTTGGTTTCAGACTCTCGATTGAGTCGATGATACATTGATCAACATTTGGATCACTTTGCTTGCACACCTGAATATAGTTCGCTGAAACATGGGAGAAAAAAAGTCAAAACATCGTATTTAATATCCTTTCAAATTTAAATTTAATTCTATTTTTTTTTAATAATTTAGTACGTTAAACTACCAGACATACACATAAACGATATTTTGTTAATCTTAAAATTTATACTGTGATTATAAAGCTTTATCACATTTAAATAATGTTATTTTGGTTCTATAGTTCATATAAGCTACTTACGATTATAAGTATCAAGGCTAATAATCGGATTTTATTACATTTTCATACCATCACGTATAAGGATTACAGATTATAAAATAATTGACAATCAAATTGATAGTCTTACAGCTTTGAAAATTTGGAGACTAAGTTAATATTATTATGATTAAAAAAACTTGCACTGTCCCGAGAATAATTAAATTCCCAGAGAAATAACAAAACTAAAGTTGTGTTATAACATAACACGTTGTTTGGACTAAGTAAGTATAAAATTTTGCTCGAGTCTTATTAATTGTGATACAACAAAAAGTATACAATTTGGAACTTAAACATTTCTATGTTAAAACCTTTTATTCTACTTGTATATGTTTCTTACGCTAATAATACTAATAGATTAAAACAGTAACTGATTTCATTTTGCTTACAATTTTTTGAAATTCAAAAGAAATATTTATTCGTTGTTATCAACTAAAAAAAAAAAAAAAAAAAATAGAATACCGTTTTACATAAAGATGGAGAAAACCCAAAAATGTAAAAATATTGGGGAGCTACTATACAAAATTTTAAATTACAAATTTCCAAGTAACAAATCACAGAAATTTCAAATTACATAAAACGTAAGATGAGACGCTTATCAACCTATTTTGAAGCCAATTTACACGGTTATGAACAAAAGTGACATGTGGACCTTTGTCCGAGGTATGATGATGACTCACGGATTGCAGCAATGGCTACCCGGCACACGAGGGCGAGCACAAGGGCTCTCGACACAGCAGCTCCACACCAGATCATCCTGCAAACTGGCCAGCTCACGCCCTCCACCCGCCTTTTAGCGGAGTTCGCGGGGCACAGCGCCATCTGTCACGGTGGGGGGTCAATTAGTAGATCCTGCAAAGATAAAATATATTATATTGTTTCTACTCATGGACTGTTACACTATCAAGCAAAAAGATCCGGTTTTTATATGATGAGAACCATAACCATATCATAACAATATGAAGACAAAAAAATCCCCATTTTTGCTACAATAAACGCATAATTATTTTAACGTTGGCCTTGAAAGGTCTGGGGAAAGAATGAGTTATTTGGCACTTTAATCATTATAACATTTCCCTTATTTATTTTTTTCTAATTTGATATATCAAAACCTGTTTGAAAATAAATTAAGAAAAAACAAACAAAAAAAAGCTTTTAAATAAAGAAATAATTCTACAGTAAAAAGGCACAGAGAAAAAAAATAATATTTAAATTTGAACTGAGAAATGTATTTTTTTTAACATAAACTGATAATTCAAGATTCCAGGAAAAAGGAAATGCACTAAAATATCCTTATTTTAATTATTTTTATCAGTGAATGTATTATTTATTTTTTTAATTGATATTATTGCTTCATGTAAATAAGAATGCAATTTTCCTTGCACTCGACCCACGATACAGAGAATTGAATAAAATGCAACGCCAGAGCAAACAGTTTCAAGGCGGACAAGACCGAAATGGGTTATTTCTCCTCTCTCCCTTCTGTCAGTACTTCCACCATTCACTCTGAATCCTATGTTAAAATGAGAGAGAGAGAGAGAGAGAGAGAGAGAGAGAGAGAGAGAGAGAGAGAGAGAGAGAGAGAGAGAGAGAGAGAGAGAGAGAGAGAGAGAAGTTCTCATAATTATTCATCTTTTGCATAAATTTCGTCACATTGTTCAATCCCTTAAAGACTAATCATAATAAAAAAATGTATTACATGTTAATATTTTTGATATAAAGGTTAATAGTATTAAAATAAAATTCAATGCCAAACGTAATTATTTTATTACCACGTAGAGGATTGTTATTAACATTAGAATGTGTGTGTATGCAAACATCAGTATGTATATCATATATTAAAGCTATAAAATCAAACAAGTAATTCAACCTTTACGTTGTTTTTATTGAATCTGTGGTTTACTGAAGAAAATTAATAAGAAATTATATTTTATAATAAAAGATAGTACTAGAAAATTGTTCTTTGAAAGGCCAATGAAAACTGAACTGACCTTCTTTACTTCTTCTTGGTTTTATTCAATTCATCTTTTATTTTCTTCTTTCCTTTCGTTTGATTACAACATAAAATCAATGAAATGAAATGGAAAACTTAATTGAAATCATAAAATTTATGTAAAAAATATTTTATATTTTAATATTTTATAATAAAGTAATTATGAAAACTTACTAATTATAATTTTAGCAATATACATGTTGAATGTTACCATAATAATATATAGTATACATACATATATGTATTTATACTATGCTGTTATTTTTTATATTTATAGCTATTCTTATTGTCTTTTGATTAAATTTCATATACTGTGTAATTATTGCAATTATTAATGTGTGTGCTACCTTTGTTAGTCACAAAATAAAATAAAACAGTTAAAAACTAAGAATAATAATGGAATAGGAAACAGAATGTCACACTCAACAAAAATTAATTATATAAATAATTTAAACCCACGTACTGTTAACAACAGTCTCTCTCTCTCTCTCTCTCTCTCTCTCTCTCTCTCTCTCTCTCCCTCTTAACGACTCTTTACTTAACTCCTAAAAAGGATCCATTTTGCGTGCAAGGAAAACTAAAAACTAAAGCAGAACAGGTCTTTGTAAAATAAAAATAAAACACTTAAAGTTGTATGTAATGAAATATCTAATGGATGTCTGCTACTGTGCTTGGCGTGCGTGAGAGTTAGTTCATTAAAATAATAATAAAATAAATAAATAATTTAAAAATTCACACATATCACGAAACCAAAAAGAGAAACAACAAACAAGAGAACAAGAATAAGATATAACAAATAAGACAAACAACAAGAGAAATAATAGGTCTACAATTTTGAAATTTAGTATATTAAATTATACAAGCAAATTAATAGCACAAAAATATATATTCATAAAAAGTATTTATTATGCATTTTTATTTCTATGATTAATTATTTTGCATTCTCCGTAACCTCGTAATAGACGTCCAAGATGTCACACATCATAAAGTTTACTTGCACCAAGGTTTAAGTTGACCCACGTGTCAAGATAACCTCGAGACACTTTGCTACTCATGACCTGCTCACTAATGCAACTATTGTAGGTGAAGGGTAAGCTGCATGCATATAGTGTAATTACATAATGCACTTTTCAATGCAATCATCATTCATTGTTACTTACTTACGCAGCTAACAACGTAGATATATCTTAGTCATTTAGAGTGGTATCCTTTGAAATTCTAAATATATTTTTAATATTATTTTTGCTTAGATTTCGTGTACAATTTATGATGACAAAGAAGTGATAAGAGAGAGAGAGAGAGAGAGAGAGAGAGAGAGAGAGAGAGAGAGAGAGAGAGAGAGAGAGAGAGAGAGAGAGAGAGAGAGAGAAAATCATTCATATATGGCAATAAAAAATGTATGATTTTAATAAAATTTAATTTGATGATTTGTTCTGAATTTTTTGATACTGTTTAAAATAGTTACCATAATAATTAATTCAATGTTCGTATTTTACGAAGCGTAAAAATATAAATATACCTCTAAATTATGTCTTCCTTTTTATTTAGACCTCATGGTATTTCACATCTTTAAGATTGTATGCTTATATCTTAAATCCATTAATTAAGACACAAAGAAAAGTTACAAATATAAAATTAAAAAGTAACATTCAACATGTGTATATTGTTAAAATTATAAGTAAGTTTACATGCTTATTTTTTTAAAAGATTAAAAATGAAATATTTTTACATAAATTTTATGGTTTGAAAATTGAAAGATTAAGATTGTGTAATAGGACAAACAAAAAGTTAAAATATATAAATAAAGATGTTAATAAAAGGCATTACGACCATACAATGCTTATCATTTCATTACTAAATAATAAAATAATGAATAAATAAATAAATAAAAAAATAAAAATAAATAAATAAATAAATAAATAAATAAATAAATAAATAAATAAATAAATAAATAAATAAATAAATAAATAAATAAATAAATAAATAAATAAATAAAATAATAAATGCATTAAAAGAAAGAATTTAAGATTTAAATTAACTAAGTGGCAACCTTCTTAAAGCCAAATTTTATTCATTATAATTTATAATAATGCTGTTCGTAAACCCTGTTCTTTTACACCAAAAAATGCGCATCCCATTTGAATAACCAATCGCGATCGTCATTTTAGGAGCAGAGAACAGGGTTTACGAGAGAGAGAGAGAGAGAGAGAGAGAGAGAGAGAGAGAGAGAGAGAGAGAGAGAGAGAGAGAGAGAGAGAGAGAGAGAGAAATCACCAAACAGTTTTTTGTTGAACAAAAACGAAACATAAAAAAAAATATTTAATGTTTTTATAATATATCTATTATCTATTATATTGTAAAAATATTAGCAACATTCAAATAAAAATTGTAGTTTTTTATATGGAACCAAACAAAAAAAAAGACATATTTTGTTTGTTACGGTAGACGATCATTAGTTTATTATTAAGAAAAAAACTTAAAGACAGGAAATTTTAGTTTCGCGTGTTGTAAAAAATATATAATAATATTTTGGTATTCTTCCAAGCCAAGGTCAACAAGAAATACGTAATATTTTCACACGACTGAGTAAAATGCTTATTCATGTGGCAACAGTTTCGATTTCGATTGAAATTATTGAACTCTTATGCGTAACGAATACATAATAATACAAATAAATGAATTTAAATGTTATTTTACATACTGCAAGTGAAGGAATCTAACGCAGATCTAACGTCAACAAACCATGTAACAATAAAAAAAATCAGCACGGAAACATTTACGTTTTGATTACAGTGTACACTCAGAAAAGTTAAATAAGTAATATCATTAAGTTTATTGAAAAAGAAAAAAAAAATTGTCAAGGTAATCCGGGATAAAAAAAAAAGTAGTCCCCTCTCTTCTTTTTTTTGCTATATTAAAATCAAGAGATATCTTCCTGAGCTCGTAAAATAAGATTTTATATCCAGTACATAACATACACATACAAGAACACAAGGTATTAAAAATTAAGTATTATTCTGAATTTATATATAGGAAGTAACAAGTTATAATTATTAATTACAGTGTAATATGTAATTATATTTAATTAAGTATTAAGTACATGATTATAATATTATGTTTAAAGACAATGGAGAATTTAACTACTGTAAGGTACTTTTATTGTAAATTGCAACCATGAAAATGTCTTCCGGACAATTGAATCTCTATCTCTCTCTCTCTCTCTCTCTGTCTCTGTCTCTGTCTCTGTCTCTGTCTCTGTCTCTGTCTCTGTCTCTGTCTCTGTTTATGTATTTCCTTGTCTCATGAAATAATTTCCTAAATTATTGCAGTAAACTTATTTTTCTATTTCTCCATTTCAACTAAAAAGTACACAAGAATCAAATAAAGTTTATAGTTATTGTTATTTGTTATTATCTTATTGAAATTTAAGTACACAGAAAAAAAAAATTACTACCTATGGCAGGTACATGTATCCTGTATTTTGCAATAGATACACTTCACTTTAATTTGGAACAGATAGTTATAAACTGCAATACCACTTAATCTATAAGTGAATCGCACCTTTATTGTAGCATAGTGCACCTGCATTAGGTATTCTAGGTGTTCTAGGATATCCTCTTCAGTCCCCGACTTTTTAAAAAATTATTTCATTGTCTTATATTTTAACCACGCTCTCAGAATGACAAAAATATGTAAGGTTTTCTTACTTTTGCGAACCCCCTCCCCTACCCACTCTAGAATGCTCAAAAAAAAACTTTGAAAATCGCGTAATTTTAGGGGTGTTTTTTGGTCTAATTTTTCTACTCTTATCTCCTTTTTTTTTTTTTTTTCCGATTTTTTTCGTTTTTTTTTTTCGTTTTTTTTTTTCGATTTTTTATTGAGTTATCTGATGTCCACTGTATTGTATACTGGGACTGAAGATACGAGTACTATATGTCTACCTATTGCATTTACTTGCCTTAAGTATTATTTACTTTCTGTGTACCAGCTTCTTGTAAATTACGTTATTATTCTGAGTTGAAATTTCAGTAGAGAGCGGTAGAGAACGACAAAGCTTTATAATTCAAAATTATTAAATTATTTTATTCCACATAATTAGAGAAAAAAATTTAATGTCAACTTAAATGTACAAGAAAAATGATTCAGAGAAAATGAGTCTAGTACCAAAACTATTGTATGATGAGAGACGATTTAATTTAAAGTGAATTAGTACTGAACTGTTCTTTTTGATCGTCAATTTATTCAATACATTTTTATTTCAGTATTAGACTTGTAGTGCATACATTTTTCAATATTGTAATTTAATTTGAGAGGGGAAATAAATTGTCAGTTTTTACAAAACATTTTTATTGTTAAAATGCACATCAATTACACAATAAAATTAAATATTTAAACATATTTAGCAAAAACATGTATTTAAAAACTATATAACACAATTTCTCACAATTAAATATTTTAAAGATTAAAAACTAAATCTACAACAGGTAAAAAATGTGAATATAAAAGTTACAACTAAAACAAACAAATTTTTATCCATCAAAATTATACCAAATTCCTAGATTTTTTTTGCTTTTAAGCAATAGGGCAGAATCAATTTAGAAAATGGGCCCCTATATTTGAAATTTTTGTTTATTTTTGAGTAAATAGCAATGAAGTAAATTAAATAACATAAAAACAACGTACAGAATGAGATCACATGTTAACCCAATTCTGCAGAGGAATATCTGCAAATTGGTTTTCAATAAATCGTCTCATCAAAAAGGCGAGTTTTCGTCGTAAAGATGGCTTCATTTCGTGAAGTAATTCCTTGGCATTCGCGTTGATGAACAAGTTCATGGCAGCGGCTGAAGTAGAATATTTAAATTAAGCATTGTTACAACATATTTTAGTAAAAAACAACAACTTAATAATAGTTCTGAATGTTTTGAATGTATCACGCAAGGTGAATCACGGTATTATCTAACAAGAAGTTACAAAAACATTTTGCATGCTGGCATCTGTTGTCAATCATACGCACTTCAATTAATTCTAAGCCTTTAAAGCACGCAAACCTTTCACCGTTGCTGTAAGTTGTGGTTGCATGTTTTTTTATCGCAGGGGCAATTATGCTTTATTAATGTGGCTTTTACAGTTCAATGATTGTGGTACAATATTGCTATTTTTTTGGACTCAGGCGGAATAACCATAGAGGAGGGCGTTGCTCTTCTACTCTTTACAACGTTTCGGCATCCAAAGTTGGGTGCATTTACTCATTAGATGATACACCCAAAGTCAGCCGTGAACCGCGAAACATCGTTAAGAGAAGACAAAACAATACTCACCACACCACGGTTATGTCCAAACCACTAGCAATGTTTTACCACACTTTTTCATTATTATTTTCATTAGCTAAAAAAAATAACGGTACAGCTCCAGTTTTAATTATTAAATGTTACACTTGAATAACTTTAGGAAATCAAATAAATAATTTGAAGTATTTTGGCTGTACTGCGAGTAATTGTCAAGAATAGAACGCACGAAGAAATTGTAATTATTTCGCAATAAAATTGACAAGACCAATTCTCTTCTGTTATTCAATGTTATTTTAAATTACAAAGATACTTACATATTACTGGGTTGGTATTTTCTAAATTCTCAATTCCCATCTGTATATTTTCTACAATGAAGTCCATGTCAAGATCCTTAACTTTGAGATATTCTTGACCATCATCTCGGAGATCTCTGCCAGCGGAGAACAGAACAGCAGCACGTACACCCTCTGGAGAATAATGTACAGTTTTAATAATAAAATCATTGCATTAATTTTTGTATTATTTAACGTTCAATTAAAGAATTATTGAAATAAAATAATAATAAATATAAATTATCAATAAATTTAAAAGTGTAAGTAACTGGATGCTGCCATAATATTTGTTTTGGTTTACAAAATAATAATAATAATTTCTATTGGCATATGGGAATAACATGTATTTAGATTAAGATATAGAGTTTTGCGTCAACTAAAATCTCCATATGATTGCAATGAATAGCCATAAGCCAATAGAAATTCCTTTTCAAGTAAAATAACTGTACGTTCTTTCATGATCCATAATTATAATTAGCTTTAGTGACTTATTAATTGGCACTTTATATATTTTTTCTTTGTATATCAATAAGGCTCTTAGTATGTGATGCAAAGTTTCCTTTGATAGTCAAGCACATTTTAAAGTTCAGTATACCAGAGATACAAAGAGAGTACAAAAATAAATAGATCTTGCCGGCATGTCAAGCTAGCCAATTACAGATGGCATAAAAAAGATCTCGTTCCTATTTGCTATATTCTCTAGCATTGCGTAACATTCCTCTTAATGAATTTTGAAAAATTTACAGTATTAAAGAGCCCCTGGCCGGGCCTCAAAATCAAATTTCCTCTCAATGTTAAATCATGAGATAAGACTATTGTAAATACACATATTTTGTGCTTTAACCCTTCAGTACTCTTACAAAATAGGGAGAAAACTTGTAAAGTAGACAACCCGTGCTACAATATCAATTATATACCAGGAATTGATGACGTCATGAATTCATAAAGTTGCCTACTTTACAGTTTTTTTAACCTTAATTTGTGAGGATACAAAAGGGTCGAAGGTATAATATGTGTATCAATAATGATCCCATCTTATGATTTTTACGTTTTTGATTCGAATTTTTGACGTCAGGATCCCTTTAAGGACAAGTTTTTAAATGAAAAATACACTTTCACAAGTAACACCCATTGCTTAATAGAAATTAGGAATACTCCTCTTTGTTATAGAAAATACCATTGCTATGAATATTTCCATTACATAGATTATTTTACAAAATGTACTTTTTACTCACCATACTCTCCCCAATAGTCTCCACCTCCAGAAGCCTTCATCATGAGAAGAGTTCCTGTACTGCGGTACTTTGCACGAGCCCAAATTTTAGGTACATAGAAGTTAAGCTTGAATCTCATACGATTTAGGTCAGTACTGAAAAAAAATATATGTACACATTTTTATTACTTGTTTTATTTTATTTTTCACTTCATTTCTTTTTCTCTTTATTCTGGTAACAATAAATAATATAACGGTCTTATGCCACGTAATGACACCAATAACTGAGGTTTTGGACAGAATATTAAATTTTACATTTGAAATTAAAGATTTAACTCTTTATAAAAGTTTTTTTTATAATAAATAGGAAATACAAAACCAGGAATTACAAAAAACAAAAATCTAAATTTTTATTGCTTGTGGAAATAAGTTAAATTTCATGTTGTACGACTATGCTATATTAGATTTATTATTGCATTCATATTTAATTCACGTACGTTAAGACCAAGTAAAGAAATAGTTACGCGGATATAATATTTTCTTTATATTTCCATACTTATTTTATTGACACTTAAAACAAATAGGCTCTAAATTACAAACTCTCACTTAAAACAATAATGTTAATGGGTTTCTATAGTTTTGTTATTGAATTATTATTTTGTTTTGAAAATAGTCACGTGCAGGCTATACCAAATAAGATGTGCCAAATATAGGTTCATTGTCACAAAACGCTGCTATCTCTTATTCTTATAAATGTAAAGCCAAAGTTATAAATGCGCAGTTAAATTTATAATATGATAGTGACATTTTCTCACATGCATTAACGTTAGTTTCCGCCTGCAAGACATGAATAGTGAGTGTTTTTTTTTTGTTCTTCATCATCACTTGCATATTAAGTAACTTATCAGTAATTAGAAATATATGTAACTTTCTGAATAATATTTATATCATATTCATATAATATATGTAATAGAGAGAGAGAAAGAGAGAGACAGAGAGAGAGAGAGAGAGAAGCTGAGACCTACATATTTTGTGTCATGAAGATTATTTACATGCTTGATCAAGTTTAGTATTTTTGATTAATTTAAAAAAAAAGCACTGGCGATGAGTTGAAGCAAAATGTTTTAACTCAAAATGTCCAAAGTTTCATGAAAGTTTAAACTCCTACACGGACAAAAATACGTAACAAGTACGCTAGCTCATCTTCAGGAAAATTTGTTCAATATACAACATATTGACATATATGATGATATATGCAGCATAATTTGCATAATGTATTCATTCTGTTAAAAAAAAGGGGGTTTAATTTAATATAATTTAATATAATTTAAGACATTTTGCAAGATATTTGTTAATATTTATATATAATTTCAAAGGACTTGAATTCATTGAGTGAAGTATGATATACATACAAACAAGACCTTAATATGAGTAGTGTTAACGTACTATAATGAATGTTATACTCACTTGACTGCAGTGAGCGTCAAATTCATGAGACCTCTTGCAGCAATATCTCTGAAGTTAGCTTTATAACCATCAGGACCTCCACCTAATTCAATGCTAATCTCATCAATTACAATTGGAGCTTCCTGGCCAGACCGAAGTCGAGGATAATCTGTAATATTTCAATATAAAAAAGATTGGACCATGAAGTACAATAACAAAACATAAATATTCTGTATAGCTTTTGAAGTTGAAATGGTATAAAAAACACACACTTTATAATGTACATGTGAATCTTTAATTCTGACAAACGATGTTCTTGATTTGCTTTCATATGGAAGAAAAAAATTATGTTCTTATTTTTAAGTATGTTAATGGGTATTCCAAGATTTTTTTTTTTTTTTTTTTTTTTTTTTTTTTTTTTTTTTTTTTTTGCTTTTGATGTAACTGTTTTACTTCAAGTTGATTATTACCAGACTTCTGGATGTAACTTGATTCACAATAACTTTCCGGGTTTATTGAAAATACATTTTACATGATATTTCACATAGAGTGCAAAATACAACATTTATATATTATATATACTACCAAACCAAATTGTTAAAAGTTTTTTTTTTTTTTTTTTTTTTTTTTTTTTTTTTTACGTCAACTTTTACTTTGGCTGATTCTTTTGTTATTAACTTGTTATGATGATTTTTAATTAATTAATGGATTAAGCTGAATCAGTTCAAATATTTTACACATATTTTTAAATTAAAGTGAAATGATACAATACAGAGCATGATGAATAAATATGATTTTCTTAATTACCAGTTTCATATGCATAATCCATTACGATTAATTCTTTCATTTTCTTCTTCTTTTTTATGTGTGTTTTCACGAATACTTACGTTTTTTATAATTACTTGCAAGTCGATTAGCTGCGAGGGTTAAACATCTATTCATATGAGGATCCGATGCATGGCAAGGAAATCCAAATTCTGCAAAAATAATGAATAACAAATATAATAATATTAATGATATATATAAAAATAACTAAATCATTATAATATATTGGAACTATAATAACATGATAATAAAAATAAGACATACTATGTATTAATATGTTTGTGATGTTATATTAAAGAAAGGTTAATGAAAATGTATATGTTACTTGTACAATGCAAGAAGATAGAGCATTAGTTTGCCTGTCCACTAAGTTACTGTACTGTAAATTGTCCTTGATTGCCACGCTCTCGCTTCACGTGACCCCACACTCAATCAAGTCATCTTATTTTATTATACTTTACAGCTCTTCATACTCAAGTAAATATATTTTGTCTCGGCATAGATTTTCATTTATTTATCAATCAATTCTAATTATCTAATATAATCATTGACACAATTTCTATGATCAACTATTACAATCAGTGCACGGAGAGAATTGCCCGAGTTGAAATAACTGAAGAAGTTTTTTAATCGTCATAACTGAAACTTGAGTGAAACCAACGCAACTTTCAGTTGTGATAAATCAAAAACTTGAGCTGGTTTGCACTTCTGCTATTTCAACTCGGGTAATTCTTTCCGTGTATAGAAAATAGAACATAATTTCTCATTTATTATTATTTTAATACAGCAAGTGCTAATAGAAAACTATTACTTTTATTGGTTATGATTTCTATTACTCTTATACATACATTCAATCTATAGTTCATAAAAAAATTCATCAATAAATTTTTTGTAGGTACTTTATTATTACAAATAAAGAAAATATGAACTTTTAAAATTGCAAACCAATATAAACAGAATTAATAATTAACAGAAGATATTTGACGTAACATACATATTTCTTTTAACTTTTTTTTTCTTGTTTAATATTCATGAGTACTATAGAAATTATTAATTTTGCAAAACTGAATAAAAAAAGTGTACTTTTATTTGGCATGTACACATTACAGAAGAGAAAGTAGAGGAACCGTACAGTAATCAAATTTACTGTGTACTGATGCAAAAATGAAGCAGAAAGTGAGTGAGCTCATGACACTAGTGCTCTTTTCTCTCTTTCTCTGATTTTTTTTTTTTTTTTTTTACACGATCACATTCTCTGGTGCGAAATTTCTCTATAATAAGTCTCATCCTCACTTTTTTTGTTTTATTATTATTATTATTTTCTTTCTTTTTTAAAACTATTGTTATCATTGTAACAATATTTTGAGGAAAGTTCACTACATTTTTTGTTTGTCATCAATTTTTTTTATTTAATTTGCGAGGCATGAAATGATTGGGGAAAAAAAGTATAATCCCTTTAATCAATAATATCAAAAGTTCAAAAAGTCATCGGCATGGTATTTAATATTAATAAAAGTTATTGTTATTTTATTTCCTATAAAAGTATGATATTTTGTACGATAGTACAAATTAAAATAACTCGTTTTCTTTATACCTTAATATTAGATCCTAAAAGTATTTCTATTTAATTATAATCATAAATTATAAATGAACCGAGTTTAGTTTCTTATTTCCACATTGTTACTTATGACATTATTTTTCGTTATTACTATTCGATTTTAGTAACTTTTAAAATTTAATTTAAAAAATAGAAATTATAAGTGAAACAAAATCAAAGTAAAAGGTTTTCTTTATTTTCAATTTTAAGATTTAACAAAGAATAAAAAAAAACAATCGTGATGCATTTTATTCACTCCTCCGAACTTATAGAAAATATAAATAAAAGAAATTAATTAATTTTCTCTTGTTATATAGATCTATAACGAGGATTGTGTTTTCACTGACAAGTGTTAGCCATGCAAGCAAGTAGCCACCTTCACCTTCAACTTTCTTGTACCTACAAGTTTAAAGAAAAATATATATATATATATCTGGCGCCAGACTATAACCACTCTGGGTCACTCATTTCGTCTGTAACAATTTGCTCAGGGGGTAATCATTGTTACGCTCTTAACCCTAATTTAGAAATCTGATAGTAAATATTAGTAATTAAATTATTAATAACATATTCTTCAACGTATTTAATCTTATAGTATTTTATAGTTATCATATCCATTATAATTAAAAAAGAGAAAGTTGCATATCTTTAAAGTGTGATTTCTTGATATTTTCTACTGTTATTTTCTGTTTATTCTTTTTAGAAAATGGAAATGGATCTCGATCTTGTCACTTTTGCATGTATGAAATTAATTTTTAGATATTTTGTCATAAAGTAAGGAAGTAATTAATTATTGTTTCAATTGATAATAGATAATACAAAGTATTATACTTGTATGCGTATTGTATTAAATGCATTCACTCATTGTTTCCTAAAACAATGTGAATTTAGAAAAATCATATAGTGTATAATATATATATTTTTTTGTATATCAAATTTTGTAACAATAAAAATTATGGCACGTGTATTATAATTTGATTGCTATTTTACAATTAAAAGAATTTTTGTTCTTATTTGTGAGGTAAATAGAAATACATAATATTTATATAAAGTTAATTATATAGTATATTTACGGTAAAAAATTACTTACATACGAACGCGATATATAGAGTAACTGAATAATTTATGTATTACATAACAAGTGATTAGTATATAGCCTCTTCAGTCCCAGTATACAATACAGTGAACATCAGATAATTCAATAAAAAAACGAAAAACAAACAAACAAACAAATTGAGATAAAAATACAAAACTTGGACCAGAAAACGACCCTGAATTTACGTGATTTTTAAAGCAATTTTGAGCATACTAGAGTGGTTAGGGGGTCCTCAAAAATAAGAAAACCTTTTTGACAAAAGAGACGTATTTTTGTCATTCTGAGAGCCGCTTAAAAACGTGGTTAAATTTACAACAATGAAATAATTTTTGAAAAAGTCAGGGACTGAAGAGAATAGATGTGTACAGTCTTTTTACTAACAAATTGATTTCTATTGGTCTATGGCCATTTATAATGTTTTAGATGGAGATTTCAGTTGATGCAAAACTCTATTTAAATACATGATATTTCCATAAATATGCTAATTGAAATCAATATTTTAGTAAAAAAAAAAATCTGTATGAGTAACATCTACCTAACAAAAATAACAAACATATGGTATTGTATAGAACATACTTAAATAAATATGCCCTGACAAAAATATGTACAATAACTAAAATTATTGATTTAATTAAAATTAGATTATAATCAATAAGATTTTTATATAGTGCTTCCATATGTTACACAACTTTCACAAGAGAAGGTTATTATAATATTGAGAATTATATAAATTTTGCTTAAATAATAAATATTATATAAGGTCCACACACACGCAATACCACATTAAATAGGTTCATGCAGGATTAATTATATGTTTAAAAAAAATGAAAAGATTTTGTAACATATTGAAGTAAGACTGGTAGCTAGTGAATGAGAAAAAAATTCAATCAATAACTTAAAAAATTAATCATGAAAAAAAAATGCATTTCAAATTAAAATATTAAGAATGACAATCATTGATAAATCTGCATACCTGAAATATCGTTGTACTGTGCTACTGCTATGGGTATAAGCAGTAATACGAAGGGTGCCAGACTCCGGGGTTGAACCATCGTGTCTGGTGATCCGCTTGCAAGTGAGATGCGCTTGGTGCTCAACTTCGAGATAAACTTCAAAAGTTTTGCGATGTTGGAGAAATGTTGGGAAGTGAGGTAGGTGCTTTCTTTCTTTCTTTCGCGCGGTAGCTTTAGCATTGCCATTGACCATGACCCAGCAGTACTTGAAACCTCCACTAGAGGCACCTCTATCTCGTAACTGTTGTTAACACTTGAATTTCACTTAAATAAATGATGATATAAGTTGTATATGATTTACAATAAAAATAATAATATTCATAAAAATATCATAAAATTTAATTGTATCAATGTTAATATTTGATAATTATTTAGAAAGCAAAAATTTAAAAAAGTAACCTTAGTGTATTGTTAGGATGAATACGAAGAACACTTAATTGTGACACCAATGACGTCACATTAATTTCTAGTGACTTGAACTTTAAATGAATCCAAGCTGTGAAGTGCAAAAAGGTGCATAATGGAAATCAGATGCACTATTCTATATATTATAATTAATAAAATAATATGAAAGATTTCACCTAAATTTTCTTTGAAATTTTGTGAAGGTTTAGTTTGTATTATTATTGCATTTTTTATCGTCATATTATTGAAAATTTTATTAATTTCCACTCTTTGCGTATATTGTTATATTATATTAAAGAGAAATTTTTGTAAATGTATTTTAATGATGTGTGCATCCTTAAAAAAACAAAACAATAATATAGGTTATTTCTCTTGTATTTGCTATATAACCACAAAGTAAAAAGCATCTTAATGGATGAATGTCAACTTTTCAAAGTTTAAAAGCTTGATGAAATAACAAGAACAGTTGTATCAATATTGACTGTGGTTTTACATTGTTAAAAATAGCGTCTGCTTTTTTTTTTTTTTTTTCCTTTTCTTCTGTTAAAGTAGTATATAAATAAATTTATATTGTAATTTTAGTGAAATATGTTAGAACCATCTTGAAAAAATAGTGATAGGTATATGTAAATCACTTTTATGCTGAAAACATTTCAAGAATTAAAAAAAATATATATATTCTTTAATACGAATTGATATTATACATCCTAGAGGAAAATTGCTTTGAAAAGTCAGAAGTATTTTATTATTAATTTAATCTACTAGTCTATACCTTGTAACCTCCGATGCAAATTAAAAATTCATTTTAATATTATTTATAAATTGGACTTATCAGTGGAGCACATTAGCCAATCATAAGCGACGTGGGTAAAGGAAAAAAACAATTACAAATTTCGAATATTTTTATTGCGGGACCATTAAGTTTTTAAGAAAACGTCTGTACCACTACTAATGAGGGATACTAATTAAATACATGATTTAAGGCAGTAGAAAAATTAATAAAATTTTATACTTTTTCTGAACCGGTAACATTCATTTCTTACTTAGTCTACTTACACTTTTAAGAATTTCGTTAAAACTTCATACTTTAGTAACATTGTTGCAATATTTTAGGATTGTTGAGTTAACGGTTATGACGTCACTAAGTAAGCGTTAACATTTTTATGTAAACATGAAAACTTAAATTATGTCGCAAGCGTTAGGATCATATAATGAAATAAACGTTAAAGTTGGCCGTTAGAATTCTATATTTTTTCATTCGCTTGTAATATCAGTCTCTCTCTCTCTCTCTCTCTCTCTCTCTCTCTCTCTCTCGTTAGAAATTCAACTCTGTATGACGTCAAAACCGCTAATTCTACAATAATTAAAACATTGGAAAACTGCGTATCTTACAAGGTTTTCCAACCATTAACTGATAAAGTGAGTTTAAATTTTGCAATGCTATTCATTCAACATTATTCAATTTACAAAATCAACTTAAACATTCACAAATTATTTAATTAAATTAAGACTATAACAAGTGAATTTCACGCTTCAGATAACTAATGAACTTACCCCTATACATACAAGAAAATTAATTAAGTTTCTTTCAAAAAAATATTGTTATTTTTCAAGATTACTCGACTATAGAATTATACGTAAATGAATATTTAATTATTTTCTCAACCATAAATATAGATGTCTATAGAAAGTAATGAGAGAAGTTTTTAATCAATTATCAGATAAAACAATAATAATATTTTAATCAATAAATCGTGAAGGAGAAAATTTTTTATGTAAATTTCTCTACCTCTCACACGACACATGAATTGAAAAATTTTCAAGTGCACTTGATTTAGCTGACACCTTGCAAACTCACTTTCAACTTCAGCTACATGCATAAATACATTTAACTTTTAGATCCACGTATAGCTGGAAAAACCAGAATATTAATCTATAATCTAATAATCTTTCATGTCATTACAACTCAACTGAAAAAACTAGTTACAAAAGTTTCCCTATCTTATTTTAATACTCCTACAAAAAAAAAAAAAAAAAAAAAAAAAAAAAAAAGAGTATAATTTCTATTTTTTTTTTTCTATATACTAAAACATAATTACACAGTATAATGATAGTCATACATAATATATTGAATTGGAAGTCTTGTATTTAATTAAAAACCATATGTGCAACGAGTATACTCTTCATATACATTAATTAAATTTTCTTTATATCCAAAGATAATAAATGCCCTATTATGTATTAAAAACACAAAGAGGAAAAGTTCAATATAATGTCTATTAAAATGCATAGCTCATCTCATCATATTATTTTGCAATAAGGAACAGTAGTTCAATAGGTACACATATACCAATTATAGGTATAAAATCATATTTCAAGTTGTTGTTAAAGTGTATAAAATTACTCATACGTCTGTACGTAATGTTAATACAATTGGCCTTGGCCTTGGTGTATTGTTTTCAAAATAAGACCTATAATATTAATAGTTTTTAATAGTTTTTATATTACTTTTATGATTGTTTACTTGTTTTCTTGTATTGATATTCACGTCATAAAGCTGCCGGGTGACGAAGTCTGGAAAGTCCAGAAAGACTAGGTATATATATATATATATATATATATATATATATATATATATATATATATATATATATATATATATATATATATATATATATATATATATATATATATTAATTTTCTCACTCACGTCAGTCCCTCTGCTGCAAGCTGCACTACTTGATTTCAAGCGATGAATATAAATCATAAACTTTCAAGTCATGATGTTTAGCACTTATAAATAATAGCAATCGTGAACACTACAGAATAAACTTACAATTATCTGCAAATGTAATCAAAGCGTTTTTCTTTTTTAAACATATAAAATTATTCACATGATATTTATTTTCAATTCATTAAAATCCTATAATAATGAAAGTTATCCTATTTACATGCACATAAATATTTTAACCATGATTAACTTTAAAAAAAATATATTGTGTTAACGGTTTTGGAAATATACCCATAAAAAAATCTTATATAATTAATAAATATTTCATGATATATATATTATTATATATTATATAAATATTACCTAATAAAAGTTAGAAGAAAAAATTGCAAGCCCAATTAAATATATAGGTTGTATCCGTATGACATCATATTTAATGCGCTTGGAGGCCATACTGGAGTAGTGAATAACATTGCTCAG
Organism: Ecdyonurus torrentis; assembly: GCA_949318235.1. Taxonomy (NCBI): domain Eukaryota; kingdom Metazoa; phylum Arthropoda; class Insecta; order Ephemeroptera; family Heptageniidae; genus Ecdyonurus; species Ecdyonurus torrentis. The sequence goes on along the minus strand of OX439131.1, from coordinate 36,085,306 downwards.
CATAGAACAAACTTCGTTTAAGGCAATTTTCTTTGGGAAATTAGTTAATTTTTTGTTATTGTTATTTTTCTCACATACTTGAGATACTAATTCAACATATTTACAGCATCAATGCTCACAAAAATATTGTATAGAGTTTTTAAACTGAAATAAAAGTTATTTTCCTATGCCACCCATTTTATTGAGTGATCTAACATGGCGTTGACTTTAACATAAATGCATAGCCCCTATTTTTAAACTTGACTTGCCGCACACAGAACAGAAATATCACGTTTAGTTTAAAAAAAATGACTAGTTTAAAATTTATTGAGATAATTTTATTTTATTTTATTTAATTAGAGCAAGACATGTCACAAAATTTAATTTTCATATTATAATTATTAATTTTTTAGTTGTGTCTGGTATTATGTCAAGTCATTGGATACGTCATTTAAAGTAAAGCTCGTTGAAGCGAGAGTGAAGGAGAAAACTTGTATAGACAGACCTACAAACACGAATCCGGCTTGTCACGTGCATAATATTCCTGCAATATCTTGTAGTCTTTTGAGGTATAATTAATACCTTAAGTACAACGACAAAATTAAATATAATTGATTTTTGAGCTTTTTTTTAACAATAAATTAATGGAATTGTTATTTAAAATTTCCATTTTTGATTGTAAATATTTGTGATCTGGAATATTTTGTATTGACTTATATAATTAATGAACAACGTTCTATAATACACGTACAGATAGTAAAACTTTATTCTATTGCCACTATATAGATATATATATATATATCATAAATTACTAAACTAACGCACCATACAAGAAATTGTATTTTCATACGAACATAAAAATAAAAATTTAAAACACAGTATCAGCACAATTTATATATTATGCAGTAGTATTTGTATACACAAATAAGAATATGCATTATTTTAATTTCAATTTTGAATTAATTTCTGTGTTTTTTGTAGTAACATAACAAAATTTGAAATGAAAAACTATCCCATGTTTATATTTTTTTTTCCCAATATTATTTCATGATCCTGGACAAGATATCTGAAAAGACAGGTTGGTTACAAGGTAATTATATGAAAAGTAAATTTTAGATGACGAATCATTATATTCCTTAAAGATACAAAACTAATAATATCTCTAAAACTATTCTAACAATAAAAACTTTCACTATATGGTTACAGACTAGTGGTCAAATTCTATTAAATATTTGAAAATATGAAGCTAATTGTTGAAGTGGTAAAAAAAATATATATTTCTAGTTTTACTTTTTAAATTTCTACAATGTAAAATAATTTTCTAAATAACATCTCTTAAAAAAACTTTCATAGATGATCTCCGATCTTCTTATTTATATATATAATATGCTATATAATATATATATATATATAATATGGACGGGAAATTAATCCCAATATTACGAGACGAGAATTTTTATATGAATTAAACATCTAAGAAAATAATTATTTTCTTAGATGTTTAATTCGTATAATATTTATATATATATATATATATATATATATATATATATATATATATAATTTGGCTAATATTTTGTCTGAGTTACTAAAACAGATTTTACATTTAGGAATGATACCTAAAAGCAGAGATTAAACTTTATCTAAATAATAAATGCAATGATGTAAGAACATCATTATAAGTTTCACCATAATCACAAACAAGTTTCAAAATAAAAATTAGACTTAAATTCACTTTGAAAATACTGTAAAAAGTATTATAATATTCAAGTCTTATTTAATTTAATGTATTTAGTATTTATTATATTTCATATCATAATTAATATATATTTATATTGGTAGTTTGTTTCTATTTTTTTTTCTCAATTATTCAGAATCTTTTTTAACAACTATTTAACAAAATGTTGAAAAATAAATCACTCAATTAAAATAAGTGAATGTGTTAAATATGTTAAACTAGCAATTTACTTTTCTTGCCTTATTTCTAAACCGTTATGAGTTATTAATTATGAATTCTTCTATAGTAAAATTAAAAATATTGTTACTATTTTTGGCTAATTTGTGTTATACTATGTCGCAATACAGTCTTAAATATTTTACTTAATGCATTTTTTTGTTTTGTTAATTTTGTGCGATCAAGATTTTGTAAAATAGATTTGTGAAACTTTTAATAAGCTATCATTTATCAATCATTATTATTAAATGTCATGTAGTACAATTCATACATTGCAAAAATTAATTTGTTAGAAGACATCTATTGTATTTTTTATAAATATTTTTATTTTTAATATCATATAAAAAGTATAATATAATATTGGTGACAACATGTAAAACAAACACACACACATAATAAATGGAAGAGTTATTTAAGATGAAGTAACAACGTAACATGATAATAATAATTACTAGGCATAATTAATATTTGTTACATTAAGATTAGTGAAGATGAAAATTGAAAAGTCTCTCTCATACATTCTTCAATCACAGTTAACTGACAGTTCAGATAAGGAATGTACTGATAGGTACATTGGTGAGTAACTTATTGGCGATATCACTGAACATGGTGGAGATCTTACGTCTGAGTTGAGGCATCATGTGACGTAAAACTTCTTGACCGTTCTCACGTAAGAATAAATTGGTAGCCTCAGCTGAAATGTTTAAAGATTTGTTTTAATTTCCTGAAATATCATATAATCACAATCATATGCAGTACTAAACTGTAGTATCACAATTTAAACTTTTTATTTATTTATTTTTTTAGTTGAAAATATTTACTATATTGCTATGGAGTCAAATGATATAAAACGAATCTTTAAATTTTGAAACATAATAATTTTTTTTGAATAGCAGTTTACCGTACAGTTCTATAGAGAGAAAAGTAAATCTCTGAGCTATTCAAAATTATTATTATTGATTTACAATTGATACTGAATACTCACTAAGAATACGATTATTATTGAAGATTTTCTTGACGTTCATGTGAACCTTCTTGATATTAAGGTCTACCACGAGATCCTTAATCTGCAGGAACTCTTCGTCTTTGCGAGTCAGACCTCCCTTGCCGACCACACCGCGCTGACGGACACCTAATCCGTGAGCGGTGGCGTCCACATCATCTGAGAACAACACAGAAACGTTAGGAAATTAGCAACTGTGTGTCACTACTCTATAGAGATTCCATAAATTAAAAAGTAAATAATAAACTGAATTAGAATTTGCATACAATAATGTTTTATAACATACAAGATCAAGAACGGGTGTACTGATGTAAGAAAGAATTATTACTAAAAGACTTTAAAATTATTTTTTATAAAATAATGAAAATGACTTAAAACATATCGAATCCGGTTGATAATTTTATTATTATCATCACTATTTAATCAATTTATAGTTTTGATTTTTGGTTTTGAATTTTAATTACTTTCTAAACTATTAGTTTTAAACTTTATTTATTGGAGGTTATCGATTTAAAAAATTCTTGAAAATTTTTTATGGTTTAAAACACGTAAAAGTGTATCTAGTATTTCTTATTTAAATTTCTTTGAAATCGGTGAAGTAGTTTTCTCAAAAATTGCAAAAAAAAACGTATTTTTCCCCATAAGCGTAATGTTAAATTAAGGGACCCTTAGCTTTCTCCGCGTCTCCCCATGCGCTAAGCCCGTAAGCTTCATTAAAAAAATGAAGCAAAGTGTCTGTATCATACTGTATAATTAAGTAATATGTGTAAAATTATTTTTGGTATTTGCCGTATTTGGCTCGTCGTAACTTACAGAAATCAGCAAAGAAGTTTCCGTTGCCAGAAGCAGGCAAGATGATGAGAACTCCAGAGCTTGTGTAGCGTGCTGTGATGTGAAGTTGAGGAATCTTCAACTTAGCTTCGAATGGTGTCGTCTGGGTACCCAGCCTATATAAAGAAAGACGTCAAATATCATAAAATTGTCTTGAAATTCAAACTCAAATGATTTACTGTTAATTTATTCAGCAACGAATAATTCCAAATACACTGATTAAATTATAGAATATGGTACAAAACAAATACAAAAATAAAATATAGCTTAGAATAAAGACCAATTATGCATGTTATTATAGTAGGTAGGAAAAATGTACCAACAATGAACACTATAGAAATATACATCGTCGCCTTAGAGCACAAATCGTGTATCTACAAAAGCAGCTAAGTCAAATCTTATCTTTTTGTATATTGTTTTAACTTTGTTGCTTTTGCAGATACACGGTTTGTGCTCTAAAGCTAAGACATGTATAAGTTTATGCCTGAAAACAGACAATGTCATGTTAAAAATATAAATATCACAATTACTCCTATTCTCCTATTAGACAATTTAAATTGAAAAATTACGCTGTTACCTGTATACTTATTTCATCAAATTCTTAGTGTTTAAATTTGCTAAATTTAAATAATAATTAAATATTTAATACTAATTCAAAGTTCTTTCTTTTAAATAAGCGTTATTACTCAATAGATAAGTTTTTTTATTGATAAGAACAAAGGAGGTAAAAAAATACTGTGTACGTAATGTTGTCGTGTAAATTATTTCGTTGTATTTTTTAATTTATTTTTAATAACAATTTTTTTTTTTTTTTTTTTTTTTTTTGTAAAACAAAAAGGAAAAAAAGTAATGCATAATTGTTTTTATCATGATTGTAAAATGAAATAAATAAATAAAGAAATTTTGAATTTTGACTGCAGTTCTTACTTGATTTCTTCAATAGTAAAGTTGCTCACTCCAAATATTTCGAGATCCTTTAACACAATCTTGTAGCCATTAGGTCCCGAGGAAAGTGATAATGCTAACTGATCAGCGCGGAATGGCTCAATACTGGGCATCTCAATCTCAGGTATACCTGTAATTATTATTATTATTTTTTATAATAAGAAAGTATAATTAAGTTAGACAATACTATAAGGTAATGATAAAACAGCAATTAACTTCAATTACTTGTGATATCAAATACAAGGCTATATGTACTGCACTTATACTATTTAACTCTAAAAAAGAAAATTACTGTTGCATTTTTTTATATTTAATGAAAACACTTATGGTTAATTATCGTATTATTTAAACAATAGCTTTTGTCTGCGTCAGTATTTCTTCAGTGATTTTGAAAATAGTTAACATTTTTAATGATTATAATTTTTGACTTACCCTTGGTGAGCCATGGTCTGATATGCAGAACTCCTTTGATTATGCACTCTTTTAATTCAGGGTCATCTGCTCGACACTGATGAACATACTCAGCTGAGAAAAAACATTGTAGAAATATTATAAAATAATATTATATTTTTTTAACATAAAATATACATAATACGTAATATAAATGTATATAAAATACATTTACATTACATCGTTACATGTATTATAAAATAAATAGCTTCGTACATTTATAAATATTTCAGTTGAATAAATATTTTTTATTTTACATAATGGTATAATACAGTTAACAATAGTGATAATAATATTTACTCCTAAAGTAGACACAGTGGTAAAAATATCGCGTATTTATTGTGACAGCAATAGTAAACTAGGTCTGTGATTGGCTAGTGGCAACCCACTAACCAATCAGAGAGCTACTTTACTATCGCTGCCACAATAAAAACGCAATATTTTTTACCACTGTGTCTACTTTAGGAAACATATTTTTGACAAAGATTACAGACGTCATTATCTTTTAAATTCATTTAAATTATCAATTAATTTAACATTATTCTGAAGTGTATTATAGAGTTTGAAACCATTGACAGTTGAATGTGAGACAGTAGCCCCTGGTGAGTATGCAACTTTTTCAGCTTTCTTGTATTTCATGTTGCATAATTTACCATTTTATAATAACTAAAAACGTAAGAAAATATAATGAAATGCAGTTTTACGTTGTTAATTTTTTAATGTATTTCTTTTTATATATTTTTTCTATTACTATTTCTTTCAGGCTCTAATACAGTGAAATTATGCTATGCAGTGCTACCTGGATTATTATTATTATTTTAATATAGAAATTTATACTTTACATTCTTTGTCATTGAATGAAATATTATACTGTGCATGTCGGTGCACTCTAACGGTTACGGAGTGCTTGAATCTTGTGCAATATTATTTCATGCACATTATATGCATTGACATGTATATTGCAGCATAATAAAATATAATGGGTGGAGAATCCAACTTCTCTTTACAAACCAGGTTAACAGAAAATAATACTCAATTTCTTTATGGTAATAATATTATTCTTGCTTTGGAAAAATAAAGCTTTTGTATTACGTATTTTGTAGGTTAAAAAAAATTATATATAAAGTTTAATGTACTCTATTTAGGTATAATTGAATTGTAAAATTAAAATCTATGTCAATAAAAAAAAACTTTTGAACGTTAGTTCGAATATTTTTTTATATATTGCGTATAAAAATCAAATTAAACATTTTTATTGCAAAAATAAAATATTGTATTGCGTCATTTTTTTAAAATTTATACTAACAGCCGTTAAAAAATGAAAAAATTAATTTGTTTTAATATTTTTTTATGAATGAATATTTTGCAAAGAATTCCATAGGTCAACCAATACAAAAAAAAAAAAAAAAAAATCTATTATAGCACATAAACAATGAGAGTACTTAAATGTCAAAATTAGAAATGAAACAAAACAGTTACGAAAAATTATATAATATATTATTATTATATATAAAAAAAAAATAATTCTCTATAAAACTATAAAATAGGTTAGATAATAGTACTTGAGAAAAAAAATGATGTAATATATATAAATATAATGTAATAAAATATTAGTTATTAAGTAATTAGTTACCTACATTATATTGTGTTATATAAAAAGTGTATATATATGTGAAATTACATAACCAACTTATAAATCGGGAGATCTTAAAGAGTTGTTTGCATTTCCTTGAAGTTGTATTATGTATAAGTAAATTCAAATAGAGAAAGTTTATATTATATTCTGTCGTTCATTGCTCCGTAAACATAAATACGTGTACGTACGTATGTTACGTATACACTTAGTTATGTGTACACTTACATTAAACCAATCATCAACAGTTAACTAGATTAAGGAAGGTACTGTATTTCATTTTAAAGTAAAATGTATATTTCAAGGTAAAATCAGTGAAAGGAGTATTTTATACGTACAATTTTATTTTGTTTTAAAAATTGGAGGGGACATACTAAATTTAAAATAAAAATATTATTGTATTAAAATATAAACTTTTTTTTTTTTTTTCAAATTATTATTTATAATATCTTAAAATTGATTGCATGTTATTAAATTATGATATCCTTAATGTGCTGTATCCTTATATCCTTGTATCTTTAAGCAACTACATCACTGTTTTGTGACTGACTAATTATTTGAATATTTTTTATCTTGTTTAAATTGATAATTAAATCATTTTGTTCTTATTTTAATTTGGTGATGGTAGCTTAATATATATATATATTATATATATATATATATATATATATATATATATATATATATATATATATATATATATATATATATATATATATATATATATATATATAAATATATTTATATATATATATATATATATATATATTATGTCTGTATAATTTTCTTGCTGAATAAATCTATATTATTAATTATTATATTCTTATTTTAAAATTGTATATGTGCTGAAAAAAGAAAATATTCAATTTTAATTAAACTATTTATTAAATGAAACGCATAAAAAATGTAATATAATAATCTCCGTGAAGAAATCAAAAGTAACATTGGATGACTGGGTTATATATTATATCATTTAATGATTTTTTTTATATTATTATTATTTTTAATAAAATGAAAAGTCATGAAAATGTGTTCATTTTAGGGCGCTAAGCAATTAATGTAAACTTGACACATATTGGTTTAATAAAAAAAATAACAATAATAATTATAAGAAAAATTAAGAAATATAAAAACTACGTAATTAGAGAGCAATTTGTATAACTTATTAATATGACCACATGTCTGTTATTGACTTGCAATATTTCAATGTCAGTATGAAAATGTGCTAAATTACGTTGTTAATTTTTATGACTTAATTTTAAATGAAGATCAACTTTAATATTTAAAGTGCTTTTTTTTTTTTTTTTTTTTTTTTTTTTTGTACACGGAAAAATCAATTATACGTTATTTTAAATAACTACTATACTCTAGAACACAAATGTTGCTATATTTTTAGAGGAATAAAATAAGTAATTATGCTGAACATCTTAACTATTATTCTAATTAGTATCTAATTAATATACAATATGGTATAAATTTTGATGTTATAAAATGTTGATGCTTTGAGATATATATTTTGTCCGTGTATTATTAGCTTAAAAATGTAAGCAGTAAGTATAAAATGACTGTTATTACTTTTAATTATTTAAACTGCTTATATAAAGAATATATATGAAGGCTGCTGTTAAATAGATTGATTGCTTCGCAGATGCTATTAAGAAAACGTTTATTTTAAAATTAATTTCAAAAGATAAAAGATAAACTTTTTTAATCGAAAATTTCAATTCTTGGTCAACAGAGACTTAAATTTTAGGGAGCTTGTGTAGAGGTGACACATAAGCTTGTTCTGCAAAGTATAGTGAATCTCATTTACAGTGATTGGTTGACCAACAAAATAAAACACATTCATTGGTGGATCTTGTTTTTTTGAGCCGATAAATGTGAGTCGCATATTGCGAATACTTTTTTTTATGAATTTTCGTTCATTCTTATCAAGTTCAAAGTTCTAAACAAAGAAATAACAATGATCCACCATATATATATAAACGCAGTAACCAGGTAATAACGTCATGATCAGATGTTTTTAACGAAGGAAATTTTTCAAAGCTGGCGCAAGAGTTGTGTGTAGTTTATAGAACGAGCTATATTGGTTTAATAACAAAATAACAGTCAAACTTATTATATTAATTCTTTATATATCAATTTAGTAATTAATTTTAAGAAGTCTCAAAATTGCTTGGTGACAGATCTGTTGAGTTTGTTGTCCTTCAAACTATTCTTGACTTTGACCTTTCAATGTCAAAAATCCTATTTTGTAATAAGCAATACAAATACCACAAGATTATTTAACAAAACATATTTAAAACACTCTCTGTTCTTAGTTATTAAAAATAATTACAAAATATCTCACTTTTTAACTACCAAGCTCCCTAATTGGTCAACAAAATTCTGTATGTGCATACTCTTTATGGCGTAAGTAGAATCTTATGTTTAGTGATTAATTTTATAATTGAGGCAAAATTCTTTCTCACGATCATAGTTTAAACTTGGGCATTTTTTTACTTTAATTACTTGTAATTTGCTTCTTTTAAACTGCCTTATACTAAAATAATAATTTCAGTGTAAGTTGAAGTCCTACTAATTATTTAAATTAGTAAATCTTCTAGTAAAGTCTGCTTGGTTTAGCTCTTGCATTACAAATATTTAAAAATAGCTCATAGAGTTTGTTTAACCCCACCAAAGTAAACAGACTTTATGGAAATGACAAATAAATATGTTAATAATACAATTTCAAAAAGCATACAGATTTATACGATTCATTTTGTGTATTTTGCTTGATGTTCTAACTTTTCTAGAAAAAAAAATAGGTGGAATATTAATACACTAACAGAGAGAGAGAGAGAGAGAGAGAGAGAGAGAGAGAGAGAGAGAGAGAGAGAGAGAGAGAGAGAGAGAGAGAGAGAGAGAGAGAGAGAGAGAGAGAGAGAGAGAGAGAAACGAAATAATAATAATAAATAAAAAACGTTGTGATTATTTTCTGAATATAACTGCATTAAATTTGTTATTATTTTGTATAACCTTACAGCCAAAATTGTATTTCAATTTATAATTCTTTTTAAATAGCACATGTATAATTTTTAAAAATATAAAGAAAATTATTACAGCCTTCTATTTTCTCATTATTGGTATTTTAATTAATTCAGTAACTTTAAATTGTACCATATAATTTTTTTTCAATGATAATAATATTCACTAAAATTGCCTTGAAATAAATTATTTGTCTTCATTATTCATCATAATATGCACTGATCAGTTCTGAACCATACTTTGATTTCTGATGTCTGCAAATTTTTATTTAGTGACCCTATCCTTGAATACTTGAATACTATATAAAACTAATACAGAGGAAGTGCTGTATTTAATTAAAAATCATTTACAGCAGAGGAAGTGCTGTTTATTTAATAAGGAACAATTTACACCTTGAAAATTAGCTTTAAATAAATTACGCACATGCAACTCTGTTTTATTATGATAAAAAATGTATAACATGCAAATCAATGAATTTGACTAGAAAGTATCAGCGTTTAATATGAACTTGGCCTTGTCTCGTAATACGTGATTGTTATATCGTTTAGTTTACATTTTTTCAAATTTGAGGGAGAAAAATAAATAACTAACTTGAATTATTAACTAAAAAAAAAAAGAAAAAAGAAAAAGAAAAGAAAGAAAAGAAAGAGAAAAGAAAATAAAGTCAAGAAAATTAATACCTAACCTCAAGGATTGTTTTTGAGGTTTATCAAAGTATATTTTATATCGCATATTACGTAAGTTTCAATTTAATTGTAATACAGTATTTAATTTCTATTACTCCAAGCCAAACAGTGTCTTTGTATACTTTTTTTTTTTTTTTTTAGTTTAGTTTAAAAGTTGTTCATTTTTTCGCACATTTGAAAATTTTAGTACCTCAAAAAATTCTATAATTCTACAAAAAAGCAAATAAAAATAGGATACTTATGGCTTATTTTACTCGGAGCAATAAATTCCATTGAATAAAAATTTAATGGCTTTAATAGAGATTTGCATGCAATAAAATTTATTAAACATTAAAAATATTACTCTGCTAGAATAGGACTTTAGAGAGCGTAAAATATTTCTGCCATTTCATTAAGCTATAAAAATATAGCAATAAATGCTAATAGTTCAATTGTCATTTGAATATGAATAGTTGCTACACAAGCTTTACTGATTTATAAATTTGTTTATATTTTTTACAATGTTGAAAAATTAAGCTTTAGAAGATGAAATGCTTGACAATACACGCAAAAAAAAAAAATACTAAAAATATAATAGGTAGACATATAACCTAGAATATAGGTATTATTATACTACAATAATACCTAATGCAGGTGCAATATGCAACAATAAAGGTGTGACTCACTTTTATTAAGTGGTATTGTAGTTTATAACTACCTGTTCCAAATTCAAGTGTTATACCTATTGCAAAATACAGGATTCATGTACCTGCCATAGGTATAGTAATTATTTTCCGTGTATTTTAGTTCTTTAACTTAATTCATTAATTAATTAATTGAAAATAATGACTAGACCAACGCTTGTTGTAACAATGTTATACTATGAACTGCCTGGATCAATAAAATTTCTTATTTCTTATATCGACAATTATTTCAACCAGAATTTGGATGATAAAAAGGTGAGAAATCATAAAAAAAAATATATATATTATAAGAAAACAATCTAATGGTCTGCTCACACGTTACAATATTTACATCGTGCAAGTAATTTTATTACATGAAAATTCAATTAGAGATTCCATGTAATCAAATTATTAAAAAAAATATTGCACAATGTGAACTACACTAAGGGTAATACTCACGGACTGAGCTGTTCTGTGCTGCGGTGGCTGTTGCAAGGAAGAACAGCACGGTAAACAACGCTGACCTGATGGCGTGCATGGCTTCAACAACGAAAGTGAGAGTAGTGTTAAAGCCGCACACCGCACCACGTTTATATCACCTCTTGTATGGTGGCATTGAGTGACGTCACCACTACCCAGTCACAGCATCTTCAGCCAGTCAGTTATTATCACGCTCACCTACCTTAGCAAAATTCTCATTCCCTGCTGGGACAAAGTGTACAACTTTATCTTGATTAATTAATGTAAAAAAAAATAATAATAATAATAAAAAATAAAAAAAGGAAATACTGAAATAAATACGGAAATAAATAGCAACGTTCTTATCAAATCATAATTTATATTTCACGTATCAAACAATGCAACTATTAAAAATTGGCCTTTCATACATGCTTAATTTATGACGAGTAGATTTTATGACCCAATTTACTTCCAAAATTGTCTTTTAAGATAAGTTTATATATTGTATAATTAATGTTTTTGCAAGCTCTATAATATAGTCAACTTCATTGATTTTTACATGTTTATTTCATTTATTTTATTAACGTCTTTTTATTGGGCGAAATCAGGCTACAGACCTCTTAATTTAACCCAACTGTTTAACAGTACAGTCAGTTACAAACTTAATACAAATTCTTAGATTCATAATGTGAAACAAGTTTAAATAATTTTAATTTTAAATATTGTGTAATAGCTTGTTATACATTATAATTTTTCATAATGTATTTCAATATACAATTGATTTATATATATGTATATATATATATATATATATATATATATATATATATATATATATATATATATATATATATATATATATATATATATATATATATATATATATATATATATATATATATATATATATATATATATATATTTAAATTTATATACATGATAATATGTTTATTACAAATAAAAAATAATAAACTTAGTTTGTTTTTATAATTTGATTTGTTTTTATTATATTTAGATTTGTGATAATGGGATAATATATTTATATGAGAATTTGTTGTATTTTTTTATCATAATAAAACAGAGTTGCATGTGCGTAATGTATGTAAAACTAAGTTTCAAGGTGTAAATTGTTCCTAATTAAATATACAGCACTTCCTCTGTATTAGTTTTAATATATTTGTTAAATAAAATAATATATTATTATATAGTATAAACTCCTATATATAGGCAACTACAAAACAGTACACGTAATTCATTTCATTATTATGGACAGATATCATTAAAGTCAATAAAAACAAAGAAAATTTGGCAGTTTTACTTTAAACCCTAAATCATTTAATTGTAAAATCTTACTACTGATGGCTGATTTCAAAAATTAAGGGTTGTATATAGATGCCTTGTATCTCAAAATCTAAAAAGAAAACTTGCAAATTTTATGATGTCATTTGCAAGTTAATAGTAACAGCTACCTATGGTAAAAATTTTCAGAACCCGTAACCATCAGATAAGAGAGAAATTAATTATTGAAGTTAACATGTGCTCTTATGGGACTAAAACTTCATAAAATCAAAATTAAAAATCTAGCATGGTGACCCCTCAAAATTTTTACATTTTTGAAGATACTTAATCCTAATGTATCACTGTACAAAATTTCACTGTACAAATTTTTAGTCAAATCACGCAGTAGCTGATTTCTCGCCTTAAGCAAAATGTTAATTTTTTTTTTTAAATTTAATATTTAATTCTATTATTTACAAATCAGTTATTATAATACATATTAATTTAAAATTATAATAAGAAATAAGAAGTTAATATTGTTTTGTTTATATTATTAAATTTTATTGTTTATGATTTTAAAAAATAATAACATGAAATGAAAAATATATATTATATATAAATGTGCGGTAAATGTGCTTTTGTTCAAGGGTAAATATTAATTTTTAACAACATAACTTTCTATATGTATACATTGAAATTCTTGAAGTGACACCTCTATATTATATAATATTGCATTGCCTCAAATATCATGAAATTTGGAGTTTATGTATTACATGAATTTGATATGTGATTGAAATGCAGAAAATAATGTTGTGACAAAAAGCTTACTCTGCATACAGAGTATTCATAATATCACAAGTACAATAGAAAACTGTATACATAGTTACAAAATATTTTAACTTCAAATAAATCACTGAAAAAAATACCAACACGTAACATTTATGTATGAGATAATTCTAGTATATAAAAATGAATAATAACATAAAAAAATTAATTAAGAATGATGTATTTTTAATTTTAGTTTTTTGTAGCAATTTCTTTTGAAATTATTTTACCATCAAGACATGAAGAGTTTAAAAATGTAGTTACCTAAATAAAAAAACTAAACTTTTAACCTTTTTATATATTACAAAACTTAAAAATTGTCTACATAATATGTTTCTAAAATATTGCAAAAAACAAAATTATTACTTAATAATTTTTCTAGCGCAGTCAATAGAAATTTTAAACAGCAACTCACAAATATGATCTTTGTTTAAATAGAATGAATGAGTTTTATTTTTTAAATAGTACGTCATAGCTTTATAAAAAAAAAATCAAAAGTGAAATTTATCAAAAGTTTCCAAACAAACAAATGATTTACATATATACAGCATATAAAATTGTTTTCAACCAATACTTAAGTTATATAACTTAATTGTTACATAAAGTTGAGGATAATGCGAAGGTCTTGACATTGAACTTATTAGTCAGAATGAAGTTAATACTTAACTTTTATTTATATTTTTATAACATTTTGCAGCTTTAACTATATCTTTTAATTGCATACGATTGCAGCCATGCTCTTTGTAACTTATAGTTTTATGCATTTTTACTGCATTATTAACTAATACATATAAGACGTACACCTATTTGACGTATTCTGTGTAATTAAATAATTTAAAAAAGAAATATTATTTTTCAAATTATTTTAAAATGAATTAAAATAGAGATTTTATTTAATTCAGTTTAATGTCACGTTCTCTCTCTCTCTCTCTCTCTCTCTCTCTCTCTCTCTCTCTCTCTCTCTCTCTCTCTCTCTCTCTCTCTCTCTCTCTCTCTCTCTCTCTCTCTCTCTCTCTCTCTATCTATCTCTCTCTCAATTTCTCTATTTTTAATGCCATTCTATTTTGCTTATATTTTAAAAGTTATTTTACTTATTTTGATATTTAGCATTACTTCTGATTCACAGCGTGAGATCACAAAGTGTAGACTATTTTGCCTTTGTATTATCAACTGTTCGGCAATTTGTCACTTTTAATATGTTGTAGAGCCATCGATTATCTCAGTGTCTAAAATACGTGATTTCAACGCGTTCAGATTACGCGTTAAAAGTGATTTAGAGTCTGGAAGCTCACATACATACGTTTGTTAAGATATAACATTGTATGTAATACAGTATGTGTGTGCAATTTTTACTCTTAAGTAAGATATTGTTAGCATCGCAAATAACTATTATTGTTATTAAAAACACTTCCTATAAGGGGGTTTCATTCATGTTAAAGTTGACGCCATACGTGAGTGCTAAATAACATGGGCCAGTATATAGGAAAATGACTCATTTTGCCAGTTTAGAAATACTTCGCAATTTTTTTGAGAGCATTGATTCTGTTAACAAGTTGAATTAGTATCTCAAGTATGCACGAAAAATAATGATAACCAAAATATATATATATATAATTTTCCAAAGAAAATAGCCAAAAACTACATTTTTTTTTTCTATGCTGAGCAATGTTATTCATTGCTCAAGAAGAGAATCAAAAAGTGTTTAGAATGACGTCGTGCGCACACACCCTATTGTTCTGAACTTGAAAAATAAAATGATTTACTGTTTACAACGGCAGTTAGTACTCATGTTTTGTTCTTGTTTTAATCAACTTCAAAAAGTGTAATTAACATTGAGCTTCCTAGGTCATTGTATAATTACCTATATACCAAAATTTGAAAGTTATGTAAAACAAGATTATCATATATATTTTATTTGAATTATAAAATAACGTAAAAATTGAACTAAACCTTGCCTTAATGATATATAATCATTAATCTCAATATTTGGTCAATAGTTCTACAATTTGTGTTTTTTAAAGTAATTTACAACATTAACCTTCACGTTTTGTATTGACATCGCATTAAAATTTATTTTATATGAAAAAAAAGAGTAATTATTATTATTATTAATTATTATTTTTATAGAATTCCCATTTGTTTTTTAATACAGTATAAGTATAGAGCATGATTTGCAACTACCAAAGAGTACACAGCGTTTCACGTGATTTATTTTAATTGGTTAACATTTGGTCATCTTTTTTATTATTAATTTAGCCTCTAAAAGGTCAGACAGGTAAATCATTTAACACCTTGGTACATAAAATTCTCTTGTGTTAGCAGATTATTCAACAATATAAATTTATGTGTAATTTTAGTATAAAAACATAGAGACATGACTTATATATTTAATATTTTGCTAGTTTTTTTATTAATATTTTTTAAATTTGTTTATATTTATGTTTATAATTATTTATTGTGTTAAATAATGTTGGGTATTATTAAATTGACAGTATCACCAGTTAAAAAAAACTAGCTAAACGATAGCTGAGAATCTCTCTCTCTCTCTCTCTCTCTCTCTCTCTCTCTCTCTCTCTCTCTCTCTCTCTCTCTCTCCTTCCTTCAATTTACGTAGAAAAAAAAGTCGGAAATTCCTTATTAAAAAAAAAAAAAAAAAAACACGAAAACTTCATATGTCGCTGACGATTATAATAATATATGAAATACAACAATTTTTTAATACTTATAAGATAAGTAAATTTAATATACATACACATATTGTTGAGCTTTTATTGTTAACTTTTTTAAATTACAGCGCTTATTACAACAGACCTTGAATATTCCCACTGTCATTGTATTAGCATTTACATATTTTATTTTTTATCGTGCTACGAGATAAAAAAAATAATTTAAAATTTTCTCTTTGTTACTAGGAAATTTCAACTTTTTTAAATTAAATTATAAACTTGTATCGTAAATAATTGTAAAATTGCTGTGAATCAATCTTATTCTTTACATAGATGTTGAAGGAGTAAGAAAAAGCTTTGAGCTAAACATTGTTTTTGTTTGAAAATAATATACTGCGTAGATCTGAGTATAAAAATTAGAATTATAAGTCAATAATATTAACCAACATCTATACATTGTGGAAAAATATTCAATTTGAAACACATTTTGTGGACAAATATACTAATAATCTGCAGAACGTTGATGTTTTTGTAACGCTAAATTTAAAACAAAAAAATCAACAAACCATAAGAAATTACAAACGAAACAAAAATATTTATAAAATATAGTTATTTAATAGTATGATTGTTCTTATAAAAAAAAATCTGACAGTTTGAGCTTTTTGACTTTTATAGTCATATGAGATTTAAAAACATTGACTTAAGTTTTCCCAGAGCATCATAATAATTTTGGTCTTCCATAGTATAATATTTTTGTATTTGATTAAAATAATATCCAAACTTGACCTACAAAAACTGATTTAGTATATTATTTGTGTTGCAGCCTTGCTTCTGGTATACATTCCTATAAAAGGTCATCATTTTATTAAACGCTAAAAAAATATATAATAATATATTATGCTCCTATTCAAAAATTGTGTTTTTCATTCACTTATTTATTATTATTTTTTTTTTCATAGGCATATAAAACTTTTTCTTTTTAATGTTATAATCTTTTACACTTTGTTAATTCATTGTCAAGTTTTTAGTCATGATTATTAGTTTCTATTTTTATTTCATTGATTTCTTTTTTTTTTTTCAAATTAAATTACTCAATCTCACTATTATTATTATTTTTTTAATATAAAATCTCAATGTTTTTTATGGTATGACCACAAAATTGAGTTGAACGAGTGATTTACATAATAATATTATATAAAAATTATTACATCATAAATGTTTACAATTAAATGCATTAAAGTAGCTATTTATTAAATTAACTGACGTGATAACTGACCTATCACAATCTTGTTATGTAAACGTATCACGCATAATATTATTTCTAAAGCGAGGATAATATCAGTTGATATTTTGTTTATAAAAGTTTTACAGTTTCAACATTTGAAAACATAATATTCATTGACAACCTTAAAATGTTTTTATGAAAGTTTTTTTTTTTTTTTTTTTTTTCTTTTTAATTTAATAATTCAGTGGTTACTTACTGAATTGAAATAATCCTTGTAAAATACAAGTATAACCAGCAATATCAACCAGTATTGAAATTATGTTAATTTAGAATGTATCGTAATTAGTAATATTAGAAATATATAAAGAAAATAATCTAAAACTGGTTTCATTTTTTTTAAAGAATTTAATAAACTAAAATAACAAAATAATATTGAGGTGAAGGTCGATTTTAGTTTAATTTAGAGGAAATAAAAAAAATAATAACAACAGAGGAACATATCAATTTAATATTATTTAATTGTATAGCAAAAGGTCTACATGTCTACTTATAAATATTATATAAGATAGAATGACAAAGGAGTTCATTGGCATTAACTAAAGTTCTAATCGCTCACAGAATAAAGGTTACTACTATGTTGAAATAAAAATAAATTTATTATGACAATAATATTACATGACATTTTTTTTTTAATGCAATTTTTTTTGTCAACATAGTTTGATTTTATTTGTCAATTAATTTATGTTAAAGCCATAGACCACATAAAACAGCATGAGCTTTTTAATGAATAAACACGAAATGGGATCCTCAAAACTGATGACAATTTTAACCAGAATGTTAATGTAGCCCCACGAGAGAGCGTGAAAATACTATAAAGTATGCAATTTTTGTGAATATTTCTGTTTATGACGTCAGAAACATGCAAAAATTAGTAAGAAAATGTTGTGTGGGTTGCATAAATTGAATTTTCTGATCACTGCTACGGGCTATACTGTTGAGTTTTGAGACAAACTAAAGTTATTAATGTAAATCCCATCAAGTGTTTTGTGATATAAATGCTTATATTTTTCTCTGGTCTATTCCTATTCTTGGTCCAAGATTATTTTTTTAAAAGTCAAGTTTATGATTGGTATACGTGAACTTTTATTCAAGTGTATTTCAATATTTTTGATTTTATTTTTATTTTTTGCATTACCTGTGTAGACCATATGAAATTAAATGATATTATAATTACCATAGAGCTGTCAAGACTTACAGTGTTTTCAAAAAGTGTTATGGAATTACATACTCAGACCTGTCAAGTAGGTTTATGATTTTTTTTTTAATGGAATGCTATAAAGTGAAAACAGATTCAGAATTATGCATATGTACTTAAATGATGTCAATAAAACTTGCGCTTGGTCACGAGCAACGATTTGGTCAAAATCTGACTCATTAGGAGTCATTAGCATAATTAACTTTAAAATTAAAAATTCACAATTTGTAATTTTTTTTGGTATTTTGATTTAAAATAAAGGTATCATCAAAAATTCAAAAAAATTAAATAAAATAATAATAATAAAAATAAATAAATAAAACTACCAGAAACACGCTTTATAATTATGCAATCATTTCACGGAGGATGTTTATTTTTTCATTATTTATTAATCCTGTATAAACCCTGTTAATCCCACAGTGACAATGAGTGATAAGTAACGGTCACTCGTAGATTGGTCGAGATGTTTTTCGACAAGCTGTATTAAACCAACCAACTCTTTCGTTTTTGTCACTCCGCGGACTGATTAGTGGCTGCGGTACCTGAAGTAAGTGTAGTTTTAAATGAGATGAAAATAATGTTATTATCTTAACTAACTAACTTTAATGTTATTTAAAAATTATTCATTGATTACTTTTCCAGTGTCCTTTAATTATTAACAATTTAACTTCAGAGAATGACTTGGATTTGGAACATTTTTCTGGTTCACAGTTACCTTGATGATGCATTTGGATAAAAAAAAAAGTAATTTAAAATAAGAATAATAAAACACTAAAGTTTATTTGGAACAAAGTATATTTTTTTATATAAAAATAATATAACATACATACATGACATAAGGATTACAAAATATTTTTAATGTGCTGTGTACATCAAAATAATAAATTATTATTATAACGTTCAGTTTTGCGATTTCTTCTTACTCAGCATAATAAAGTGTGATCTTGATGCATGTAATATTATAAAGAATATGACTTGCATTTTGTTTTTAAATTTATAGTAAATCATAGAGAAATTGCAATCAGATGTTTATTGTTATTATTATTATGCATTATGTAAGAAAAAGTTCTTATCATGTCTTGAAAAACGCTTTTTTTTAACCTTGAAATATAAAGACAATTTAACTCCCTCCCTTTCTTTCCTTTGAAAAAACATACAATATAATTTTTGCAACTTTATATATATATATATATATATATATATATATATATATATATATATATATATATATAATATAGAAACTCCACAATGTAACATTCGTATGATTTTAAGCAAATCAATGTAAATTTCAAAATTAAAAACTAAAAAATAATTGTTATGCTCCTCAAGGTATTCTCAGAGTTATCCATGAATTTTAAATTCCTTGTTTACGAAAAAATAA
This sequence comes from Ecdyonurus torrentis, assembly GCA_949318235.1. NCBI lineage: Eukaryota > Metazoa > Arthropoda > Insecta > Ephemeroptera > Heptageniidae > Ecdyonurus > Ecdyonurus torrentis. Next base: position 36,065,047 of record OX439131.1, on the reverse strand, counting down.
TAATTTAATGAAACTGCATTCAATGATCATCAGACACACTAAATAGGATGGAAGGTCACAGAATTATAATGATGAGAACTTTTGTTAGAGAACTAAAAATGTTAAGTAGCGCCACCTGGTGCTCAATCGAACAACTCATCAAGAGGTAAGTTGTTCACCATGCGCTGTGCAGTATCGGTGAAAATCTCGCCGAATTTTTGGTTAAATTGTGGTAACATAAGACCTAAGATTTCTTGACTACTTGAAGATAAGAAGACATTGTAAAGCTCTGTAAACAGAATCAAATTTTGTTGTTGTTATAAAAGTGCCTGAAAGTTATGCAACCTGCTCAGCATTCTTGCTTAAAAAGTTGCATATATTACAGGAGTAGAATTTTTAATAATTTAAAAAATTATTCTGAAGGTTTTCTAAAGCTATTTTTGTTTTTCATTATCAGAAGGTTAATCACATTTTTGCATGCGTATAAATCTTTATGCAAAAGCTAGATAATGTTTTTTTAATGATAATAATAAAATGCAGAAGAAGAAAGAAGTCATTAGTACCTTGCTCATTAGTTAGATAAAGCAACAAACAGCTTTGATATTTACATTTTCTGAAAACATTTCTTTGTTATTTTCAAATTGATTAAATGAAGAAATATCTACATTCAATGCAATAAACTGGCTTGTTGTTGTTTTTATACTACTGTAGAATTTTAACTATTAACTCGACAACTTATATTGCTACTACCATAGAAAACATGTATAGTACCTACAGTACACTAATCGCTATAATCGCAATATTATATTAATCACTTTTATTGAAATAACATTTTATTGAGTAAGGTTGTTTACATAAATGAAGTTCGTAATCTTTTTTTTTTTTTTTTTTTTTTTTTTTTTTTTGCTCTAAACCACGAAAAAATGACGATCACCTAATGCGTTTTAAATGGAATTACACCTTTTTGAAGCAAGGGAACAGAGTTTACGAATATCATTATACAAGAATAGAAAACTCTGCTAAAATTCAAAATCCACATTCCTCTATTTAAATATCAAACTGTTTATAGCTTACTACCTATGGCAGGTGTACATGTATCCTGTATTTTGCAATAGATACACTTCACTTTAATTTGAAACAGGTAGTTATAAACTACAATACCACTTAATCTAAGTGAGTCACACCTTTATTGTAACATAGTGCAACTGCATTAGGTATTATTGTAATATAATAATATCTGTGTTCTTCTATGTTATATGTTTACCTATTGCATTTACTTGCCTTAAGTATTATTTATTTTTCCATGTACTAATAATATTAATGGACAATAAATTAAGGACAACTAATAATTCATAATTCTTACCTAGAGCAATAGCGTTACCACTGTTGAGCTTAACTACTCTCATATTGGATTTCTTGGATGCAAATCTAACATCAACTTTGGAGACAGTGGCGTATCTCTTGCCGTCTCTGGTCTCCACTCCATAAGGTACCTTCATTGCCAGGCTTACGTCCTCTGAAAACAAAAATTACTTTATTAAAAATTGAGAATTGTAACTTTTTTTTTCTCTCTCCTCGCACCAACTTTTGAGAGTTAATGTTAAAAATTATGAGTCAACCAATAAAAATAATATTAAAAGTTTCTATACAGTAAATTAACATTTTTTTATATTGATTATAAACCTTTAAAATATAATATCAATACTTAATAACTTACTTTCTAAACACGTTCAATTACGATAATAACTATAGTAACGAAATAATTACACACATAAAAGTTTATTAACGGAAATTAATTTTACAAACACGGTTTATAATTACGACTTACCGAATGTGTTAGTCATTGCACCGCCTCCTGAGGCTTTGATGATAATTAGACGACCAGAGTTTACATAAGGCGAGTACATCTTGAGCACTGGAACGTTCAGGGTAAACTGGAGGGGGTTACTAACGCTGTGGAAATAATGAAGAATTAATTTATATGTCTACATATCTATTTAAAATTACAATGTAGTACATTGCGTAAAATAATTGTATGAAAGAAGCATAAATGGCTTATAGTCTTTTATCACTCACAATCATAGTTAATTATAAAGGTTAATGTTTTAACATAATTGTAATATTAATGGTCCGTTTACTAGGTGCAATATTTTTATCAAGGAATTAATTTAATCGTATGCTAAAATTAAAATAAATAAATAAAAAATAATAAATAAATAAATAAAAAAAAAAAAAAAAAAAAGGAAACGAAATGAAATAACTTGGATTGCAATGATACAAAATATTAAATGGCATTCAATTTTCATGCAATCAAATTTGCTGCACATCAAAAATATTGCACCATGTGAATAGACCTTTGCTATACTGTCAGGGTTGTGAGCGAGTGCTATTGTTGAGTATAAGATGTTTTTTGTTTTTGTTTTTTTATTGTAATCCTTATTTCCATTTAACTTCTTGCTAAAATTATATATAATATAAAAAGAAGAAAAAAAAAACGATTATTTAATTGCTTTGATTGTAGTATGTTCTATTTAATTTGATCCCTTATAGGTTAAAAGCTTTCACAATGAATGCAACATTCTGAGTAATTTTACGTATAATTGTTGCAACAATGCAATTACATCAATTTAAGTGCAGATTATTACGTTCATTGTGGAAAAGGTCTTTAAGAACACGCCATACAATTGTTACATAATATTTTTTGTTATTTCTTTGCAGTTTGAACTAAATATAAGACTTAAAAAAGGGGGTTTATTTGGAAATGAAACTAACTCGTACCCCAATAATATTAGCAAAGTGTTTGCAGATGACTTTGCGGTCCTCTTGATTTACCATGCTTTCTTATAAAGGAATACTTCTCAATACTGACATTTTAACTGTAGATTTTAAAGCTATTTATTTCATGAATTTAAGTTCAATTGGATTAAAACAATAACCAATTTGGTTGAAATTCTGAAAAAAATAAGCGTGGAGTCTCAGGCCATTTTCTCAAAAAGCTTAATTGAAACAGGAATATAATATTGTCTTCTAGCGTTTTGTTAGTATTCTAGGGCTCTGAATTTGTTTATTTTTTATTAAACCCCCTTTTGCAAGTCTTCTATTGGTAAATACTGCATTGATACGAGATTTGATTTTATAAGAAATTAATCAATTATCTTTGTTACTTTCAAGCTTTTATTAAGTCTGCCAATCTCTATTCTATCTCCAATGGCATTATGTTACTATTTTGTTCTTCGTGAATTGATTTTATCACATTATTAAGTGTTAGTTACTTAACACTATTTGAAACAACAATATTTCACCATACTTGACTTTACTTTTTGGTTTCAATCATAAAAATTGATAGGATTATTTTTCTTTTCCCAACGAGTACAATAAAATGACAAATAAAAATTTGTAAATCTTAATGTAAAATTTAAAATGTAAAAATTAAATTAATCCTAATATTTGTAAATAAAAAAAATTTGGTACTTCTAAGATATACTTAAAAACTTAGGAACGGTAAGAAATATTAAAATTAATGGATAGGAGTCACTTAGGGTAATAGCCTGATAAAGAAAAGTGATCGTCTTAAAAAACTGATTTTTTTTATCGGAATAATAGAAACCCAAATTTATAACTATTATAGAATGTCATTATGCCATTGAATTACGTGAGTGTGACATTTTGTGCCCATAAGGCTCTATGTAAATTACAACCAAGATGTTCACCCTTATTTCAATTATTTCAATGACTTATCGTATAAATGTGACCAGGGCTATCTAACTTAATGAACTTAATAATTATATCATATTTAAAAGCAATAGACTATCAGGGTCCAGAACTTCTTCAGGCCCTGTACACAATGTAGTGGACATCACATAATTCAATAAAAAATCAATGGAAGAAGTTAATATAAAAAAGAACCCAAAAACACCCTTAAACTTACGCATTTTTAAAAGCTATTTTAAGCATTCTAGAGTGGGTAGGGGGTCCGCAAAATTAACAAAACGTTTTTGACAAAAGAGACACAGTTTTGCTTTTCTGAGAGCCGCACAAAAACGTGTTTAAAATTTACGACAGAAATAATTTTTTAAAAAGTTCGAGAACTGAAGAGGAAGTTTTCTTTGACTTCTCTTATTACCTGGAGTATTTTTTATTGAATATAGTCCCTAATTTCTTTTACTTAAAAAACATATTATACTTCTTACACCATGTTTGTAACGCGGGCCTTGGCCAATCCAGTGAAGTTTGGTGTGAGGAAGTTCATTCTGAACTGATCTGACCCGGCATTGACTGATAAATTCAAAGCTCCAGTCACGAAGGGGTCCATCACATCAAATCCCAGCTCTGGTATTCCTGAGAATTCAAATCATATATCAGTAAATTAATATATCATATTTTTCTTTGTAATCACCCTATAGCCTACATAGTTTAGTTGCAATGAAGCTACTTTCACAAGTAATAAACAAAATAAATATGTTAAACAAGAGTGTGTCGCTCAAACATAACCCAACATAATGAAAACTTAATGAAGAACTTATTTGCACATCGTGCTGACACAAAACTAATATTGTCACATAACTTTTTTCATACACATGTTATGTTGAATAGTTAATATGACGAGTCACACATCTTTCACAATATACTTGTCTATTGTTTCCTTATATTTGGAAACCATTAGAAATTTCAAAATACAAAGTTTACAAATAATGTTAGATGAATCATAATATTTTGAAGCTATGTAAAGTATTGTACATTTTTTTTATCATTATTATTATTTTTTTTTTATCCATGGACCATGAAAACACTAAGTGTTCTGTTTACCTGTAAAAACAAAAATTTTACAAAAGATTTTAAATTTTATTTTAAAAATGTTTTTTTTTATGAAGTGTTAATTTGATTATGTCTCCTAAAAATATGAGAGTAACGAAAAATATATTGAGAATAAAATAACATAATTGAGAAATATTTTTACTCTTTCAATATAAATAGTATTGTGTTAAATATTAAATTCGAAATGTTTTTTTTTTTTTATTATTATTATTTTTTTTTTTATAGAAATTTTCTTAACAGTTTTCTTTTGAAAACTGATTTCTCTATTGCATTATAATTTTTTTGATTTGTATTTTGTGGTTATACTGATAGTATGTGATAACACTTTTGTTAAAACATTAATAAGTTTATTACTACGCAACTATTTATTATGTATGTTTGTTTTTTTAAATATTTTGTTACTGAACTCCTTAAGATGTGTTATATTTATGAAATAGTTGATAAACAAATTTAGAGGTCATTAATAGCGACTTCTATACGATCAATGAATTTATTAACACCTATATATATTTTGCCCACAAGGGTATTTAATGGTCTGTTCACAATGACGCGTAATACCACGTAACTCTTACGTGAAGATACGACAATCAATGTGATTTGGATTATTACGTCAAAGTTACGTAAACTTACGTCATTTTTAACAGCCCATAAGACCACGAGAAACCCAAATATCTAAGAATTATGGCGTATCAAAACACAAAATTTTGAATTACGGGTTTTTGAAATTTTAGATATATTTTTAAGTACTTATTTCAGTAATGATTAACCCAATATGAGACGACATAATAAGCTTTTTGATTCTACCAAATGTAATGAAAATTGACGAGCAATATATGAATATATTGAATCCCTCATCTTTTCCTTTATATAGGATACCATTTTTTTTAACATTAATTTTGTACCATTGCGATTTTAATAATAATAATAAATGGTTTTTATTAGAGGCCAAAAAAGGTATAAACCCACTTACATGGTCCTCTGACTTTCTTAGAAACAATTTGCATTAGTCAGAGTATTTCTTCATTACATCTAAATATATATTATACTGTCAGATATTGTAGTATCATTTATAATAATACTGTACACGAAAGGAGCAATATGATTTTAATACAATATATTTTTTTTATCAATTTAAGTTAATTTATTAGAGAGTTAACTCTACAAAACAAAAATTTATTTCTTGGTCTTGAAAATTTACACTAAAAACTAATGACTGTCAGTAACACCTCAATGGCAATACACAAAATTGTTGTTTGTTTTTGTTGTTATTTTAATTACATTAAAAGGTCAAATATTAAAAGTAGATTTCTTAGTATGATTATTAAAATATACAATGAAGTTCAAGGCGAAGTAATATTCAAACATTTTTAAAACGGAAGAAACTAATATAGAAAATTACTTTAGTTGCGTAACTTAATAATTATAATTATGAATTAAATTTTTTGACCTTTTCTTACTAAAAAATAAATTTATATTTTCTTATAATCTTTGACATTTTCTTTTTTCTAAATAATTTTGTCGAGGCAATACATATAATTTGTCTGAAAAAAAAAATCTACAAGGTGGGTCACTTTAATTTTTTTTCTTCTTTTCATATACTGATGCATATAATATATCACTTGTATTTCTATATATGGATTTTTTCCTTTCCTTTTTCACTTGATTTAAATGGCAGTCGTGGTCATTTCAATTGCGTACTCCAATTTAATATTTTACAAAATCTCACCTATTTTTTTAATTTTCTATCATTTAGTAAGAAATTATTTCATGGCTCATAGAATATACGAATTAAATAAAAAGTACTTCAATATGATAAGAAGTAATAACAAAAGTCATCGAACTTTAACTGAAAACACTATTAGAGGTTTTATACATTAAACATTTCTTTACTTTTAATTCACGTTATATAAGTTATAGGTAAATAAACTTTTTATTTATTATTATTTTTTTTTGCTTGCCTTATTGTGTTATTGTGCTACACCCATATCCTATTCCCAGTCAAGATATTGTCTTATCGACAGGTAAGGACTTTCCTATTAATGGATAAGCACACACGGACCGGCCACTTCCTAAGTACACAGCCCGGCATTCAGCTGTACTTGTATTTGCTTGCTTTGCTCTCAATCCTTACTTTATAGAAAAATCCTTAAGACTTTCTTTATATGTAAGTAAGGATGGTTTTGAGTAAACAGCCAGAGTGGATATATATAAGAGAATAAAATTGTTTTTGTGTACAAGAGCGTTAGCCGCTGGCCTTACCCTTAGATAAACCTTGGATGAGGTCGGTAAGTTGTTTGCTGTAGCATGCTGCTGATTCCTGGCCGCTTTCAGGACATTTCTTTTGGATTAATGACGCTGTAACACACAATTACATGCAACCGTTAATTATCTTCCACATTTCCTTCATACATCTGTTATTGAAATTAAATTAAAACTTCTTTTTATAATCATAGGTATAAAAATACATCCTGAATAAGCCGGTGTAGTCTAATCATATTTTTTTAATGATTTTAATAATTGAATGTGTAATAAATGCGCATATTTTTTTTTAATTCTATTTTAAATTAGATATAATTATATTATTTGCTCCTCTCTCTCTCTATATATATCTCTCTCTCTCTCTCTCTCTGTCTCTCTCTCTGGGAAGAAAATTGCCATTGAAACATTTTATTTTTATTTTTTATTTATAATTTATAGAAGTAAAAGAGTGACAAAATATTACTAGCAATTTTCCTTGTAAAGCTTTCAGAATAATATCACCCATAAATTGAATTTTAAATTAATGCAAAATATAGAGGTCATTGAAATTTCATTCATTTAGTATAACTAATAAAAAGAGACGCAGAATTTACAATTTATTGAGTTAGTTCCACGAAATCATAATTTTTATTTTTTATTTACAAAATATCCTTGGCATAAAATTCTAATTTTTCATATTACTTTAATATGCAGATTTTTCAGTTTGAATATGAATTCATGTTTATTAATAATTAAATAACCGTATATAATTTTTGTTTTGTTTAATTCTATATGTAAAAAAATGAATGACATGTTATTTAATGTACACATTATTAAATAATCTCACTAGAATATATAATAAAAAAGAAATTGTATTAAAATAAGAAATTGCACTTTTTTTTTTCCTTATTGAAAATTGTCTTATGTTGTTCATTACGCAACGCAATAGCTTTAGCTTGCGAGAAACTAGTTTATGAAGTTAATAAATAATTAATACCTTTTACATTAAAAAAAAAGTAATCATGAAACATTTATTTTAAAAACGTTGATATGTACTTTTATGTCTTTCAATTTTTAAATTTATACAAGTTCCAATTTGAAAACTGGAACTGTAAATTAAAATTAATATTCTTTTTTTTAAAGTTATTTTGGAACCATTCTATAATGCTCATGAGTATGTGAAAATAAACTGCAAAATGTTGAATTGAATTGCTTTTTAATTCTCACTAGATAATTTTAACTTAGCAACAAGAAGTCAAGAAATAATTTTACATCTTTGGTTGAAGACCAGTTTTTGGTAAATCCATAACCTTGAAAACTCGTTCGGAAGACAATAATGTCATTGAATTCTACTCTTCATGTAAAATTTAAAATTGTTAATAACTTCGATGAGTTATTTGAATTCTATATTTATGTATCAATTCAAGGATTTCAAGTTTTTTTTTTTTCTTTCTTTTTTTTTTGGTGTCTTGTACTATAAAATGTTATTTTTAACTTCAACTGTACCAATAAAAGCTTAAATAGTAGGCTTTAGAACATAAGAATAAATTTTATTGTTGCAACAAGCGTATAATAAATCAAATATTTTGTTGTATTATATTTTATATATTGAAAACTAAAGAAGATCAAATCAATGGACCACTTGCAATAAACATTAAAATCATTAAAATCATTTGAAATATTCTTAATGCATTTCTTATGGAAAAATCGTTTTCACTTACTTGTTGCAACAATTAAAAACATTTTATTGTGAGTGGTCCATTCCTCATTAACGTTAAAATTAAAAAAAAAAAAAAAAAAAAAAAAAAAAGGAGAGAAGAAAATGTGTAAATATGTTGTACATGTCATAAAAAATATGTGAACATTAATGAATGATCAAAAAGTAACGTATTGAAAAGCCTTAACCTGTCATTAGCTCAATATCAAATCAGGAACAGTGAGGAGTTTATGGTACATGATTTGCATTCTCAACGAATATTTCACTGAAAGACATTCTCACACACACGTGGGATAGATTTGCAAAATATCGATGCTGAACAAACCAGTTTTTGAAAACAAAATTATGTAAGATCTCTGCTACTTTATTATGTCAAACCTCCCTTTCTAAACTTTTTTTTTTTTTTTTTTTTAATTTAATTTGTGATTGAAATTTTGTAAAGATTTTTCTTTTAGAAAACTGATTTCTCTATTTCATTATACTTTTTGATTTATATTTTGTGGTTACTGATAATATTTTTGTTAAGACATTAAACTTATTATTATGTAATTATTTATGCATTTTCCAATATTTTTTATCACTAAACTCCTTATAGAATTTGTACATATATGATTATATTTGGTTCATATTAATAATAATACATATAACATAAAAAGGAAATCTAACATTAACTTTCCAATGATTGCATGGCCAAAAATTAAGCTCCCTAGATATGTCATTAAGTCATTTTAATACGTAATTGTAAAGTATTTAGTATTTACGCAAAAATAGTTCATTATTACTTTCCCTGTATATGACCTTCCAAAATTTGGAAATACCTTTTAAGAAGTTTATTATTATAATCAAAATATTTGGTGCGTACTTATGATAATAATAATATTGTGAATGAAATGGTAAGTTTTGCTGGTAGATAAATTGTAACATTTTATTTTTTTATTTGCTTGAAAATAATGTTTATAATACGTTATATAATTTAAAAGTCTTTATATAGGAGAGAGAGAGAGAGAGAGAGAGAGAGAGAGAGAGAGAGAGAGAGAGAGAGAGAGAGAGAGAGAACGATGAAACTAAAAAATATATAAAATTTATGGCAATAAACGTTACTACTTTAAGACAGAAAATTAATCGCAAATTAACTTCTATAAAAAAAATTCCACACAGACTTGTATATTAATTACTTAATCAACTATTTAAATCAAATTTAAAGAGCAAAGAAATGAAAGTGGAAATAAGCGTATAACTAAATTTTCATAGAACAATAAAGAAATATCGAATATTTATGTTTAAAATATGTTTATAAATTAAAAAATTACGTAAGTATTAAATTGCTCTACACTTTTTCTCAAATAATTTTGATATGAGAATTTACTATAACAACAATAAAAATAATAAAAAATTGATTTAAGTTAAAATAATCGAGTAGCACAAATGAAGTGTGGAATAACTTTTTGATAACATTTAAGAAAAGGATAATTTTGCTGGCACCTAAGTCGCTTAATATTTTGGGCTTAGGCAAACTAAAATAATAGCTACATAAAAATGAAATATTAGCAATTTTAAAACAATATACTTACATAATTGAGCTGCATAAGTCGATGCAATGATGACCAAGAAGACTCCAGTTCGAATCATGATAGTAACACTTGTAATTGATTCTAAGACAGAAGAAAGCTGTTGTTCACTTGTCGGTTGTTCCCTTCCTTATGGTGAGACTTGCTGGACCCACCGCACTTTTCAGCTTTCTACCCGGCCTTCGCTCCCCGCACTCGCTATCGACACCGGAGCCGCGGGCGGAGTGGGGATGTCTAAATGACATGATAACAACAAGTACACGAGTAAAATGTAGATACATTTTGAATCCTTGCATGTTTAGCATGTAACAGATTATATTGATAGATAAAATAAAGGAAGAAGGTCTTTCTATGGGACATACAAAAAACAAACAAACAAAAACTTCCGGAGTCTTTATATTAAGTTTCATGTTAAAGGTTAAATTATAACGGTATGATAAAAAAAAAATCAAAATCACATCTTCTATCAATGAACGATAATCTAATACCTAGGAAGTATCATTTACAAAGTTCATAATGTTATTAATATTGGTTGTTATTTTAAATAGCTAGAAGGATATATATAGTATGACCTTAATCAAAATAAAAGAAGTATATAAAGTGACAATGGACAAAATATAAAAAATTAAAAACACGTCGACAGAAAATGTAATAAGATAATAAATTATCATCTCTACTTCCCGTAAGTACCATTTTAGTACACGGAAATGTACAAAATTTGTTTTCATGGATGTTGACATTGCTTGTAAAATATCACAACTAACAATTGTTAGATCAACATTAAGGGGTGTAGGTGCCCGACTGATATCTTGCAAACTAGACGGTCGTGAATTATAATATAAACACAAAATAAAGAAGAAATGATACTTAAAAGTTTAGTTACGGCAAACATGTACTGTACGATCAAATATTTAAGTTATTCCACTTTAGAGATGCATGTAAATGTGGAAATTCAAATTTAAGTCGCAAATTTTAGTCAAATTAGAAACTTTTTTAAATTTAAAAATATTAATAAAACTTTTTTCGGAACAATTTTTTTTGTTTTAATTTACTTGATTTTATTTGAAAATTATAAATAAATAATGTATACAAAAAATTATTGTGAAAATATAGTTCTTCTTTTAGTGATTTCCGGTCGAAGTCGGTCACCTTCCACATTAATTAAAATGCATTTTTTTATTATTATTATTATTTTTTATACAGTATGTGTTGTTTATATTGTTGCAAAATTTTGACTCGCTTTTTCAATATATTCATTTTGTTCTCTTCTTATGAGTATATTATTATAAAATGCATAATATGTTTTTTTCCTATGCATAATAGCGCTAGTAAATATAACGGTATAAGCCAAATTTGTGTAAGGATAGAAACAAGAATATTATAAATTTGAGATAATATTTACACAACCATAATATCAATATTATGTTTAAATAAAGTTACAACTTATATGTCAGAAACACATAATTATACGTTAAATTACCGTAAGTTTGTCTCTGCAACTTTGTAATTTTATAGTCATATTGCGTACTGTACGTCTGTTGCAGGTGACACTATCATTTTTTTTTTAATTCCAAAAAATATTATGTTATTAAACATTTCACTTTAAGGTCAAAAACGTAGTATATTATTATTATTATTTTTTTTTTCATACAGAGTTATGAAGGTGCTGAAATTTATTATAACTGTTATTAAAACTTTAAATCAAAGGAAATAGACAGTACTATATAATAGTGGACATTGCAACTTAGATAGTAATATACAATATTAATTTATCCCACTTAAAGCCATAAGCCACATAAAACAGCATGTGCTTTTTAATGAATAAACACAAAACGGTATCTTCAAAACTGATGACAATTTTTACCAGAATGTTAATGTAGCTCCTCGATAAAGCGTGAAAAAACTGTAAAGTATGCAATTTGCGTGAAAATTCATGTTTATGACATCAGAAACATGCAAAAATTAGTATGAAAATGTTGTACGGGTTGCATAAATTGAATTTTCTAATCACTGCTACGGGGGGGTACTGTTGGGTTTTGAGTCAAACTATAATGTTATTTATGTAAATCCCATCAAGTGTTTTGTGGTATAAATGCTTATGTTTTTCTCTGGTCTATTCCTTTAATAATACAGAATAAAAAAAAAGTATACTTGTTAATTTATTTTTATCTTCATTTTTTTTTCTTATAAATAAAGATGTGTTATTATTATTATTTTTTTTTCCTTCAAAAAGATAAGAACCTTAAAATACACAAATTTATATTATGTCCTTCACCTTCTAGTTCCTATGTTTATATCAAAGCTTTATAAAACAAATTAAAAACTAAAAATAGATATTCACGTAAAACCATAATAAAATTCCTTGAATTATGCGTAAGTAAATATATAAAACCTAGTCGGGCAATTATATTTAATTAAAATTAAGTTAAAAACTAACATTAATTGTTCAAAACTTAAAGTTACCTTGAACCATAACAGACGATCACGAAAATTAGATTTTCCTAGTTGATAAAATATCTAAGTGAAGTATATTGTTGAAAATTGATTAAACTTCATAGCATAACCGCATGCAAGGAGTAAATAAAAACGTTTATTTAAAAAAAAAAAGTATATATATTACGTATACAATGAAGGATTTTTCATAACAAATGGCAGAAGATAAAAGATTCAAGTAAAGTGTATTTTGCATAAAATAAAACGATACTTATAGATAAAAATAATAATAATTATACTGTGCAATAGCGGAAATAAACATGTGGAATGAGAGAAAGGGAGAAGCTCAAGGGTGGAAATGAAAGTGAAATTTAATAATTAGTAGTCGACCCTCTCATCATTTGTAATTCAGGGATAGCAGCATTGTTTTAACACTTATGTTCTATTAACGATGATGAGATCTCTGTGAAATTTAATAACTTAGTTTTTTTTTACTGTCAATATGGACCTTGTATGTGTCACAAACATTCACCAAAAAAAAAAAAAAAAAAAAAAAAAAAAAAAAAAAAAAAAAAACGAGGAAAAACAACAACATAGGACTCAACTTTTTCCTGTGATGTATTTGGGATTATTTCTTCAATACACGTGGAACGTGGATACTTTTTTCATAGTTAAAACATATTACTCTTCAGAATTAACGATTACAACAATATTGTATGTTTAACAAGGACACAAACTAAAAAAAAAAAAAGATAGTAAAAATAATGAAGATGATTTTACCTCATTATAATCTTTCTATGTGGTTACACGCTTAATCGTATCAAGATATAATCTTCATAGTGTGATACTCAGGATATACACACAAAAACCGGAAAAATTACCTGTAAACTTCTTAAAGTAATAAAAATGACTGAAATTTTTATTTTTGTGTTGTTTTTGACCATGAAAAGTGCGTTATGGACATGGATTACTTGTTTTTTTTATTTACGAATCAAATATTAAGTTTTGAAAAAAAATTGATTATATTTAGTTCTGAAACATTAAAGAAAATGAGTCATGGCGCGAATTCTGTCATTACAATTTCGTAGTTTCTTTCTCGTAGTATGCACAAAGTTTTAGATGCAAGCGTAACTATAACAATTTACCGGTTAATTGAGTTTTAAATTATAATAAGATAACATTATACATATTGTTTTAAGTTTACTGAGCAAAATTATATCCAAAACATACTTTTATATTATATTTCATGGAATACTTTCACAATGGGTAAAATATAAATTGATTATAATAAAAGTATTCAGTTAAATACATTTTGTTTTATTGCGAGTCAATTAAATTGTACTCCATTATATAAATACGATGCAATGATGTCATCATAGTAGTATAGTATATTACAGTATAATGTATTATCTCGCGGCCACGTGACTGTGACGGTGATTCGCGAGCTCCTTGGTGTGCATGTGCTCCTAGCCAGCATCTTTTCTCAAACACACTTTGCGCAGGATGCACGCTCACCAACCAGTTTTAATGAGACTCCTTACTCCCTCCGTACTCTATACTCGAATCAAGCGCAAAATCTTATAGCAGTAAACTTTCACCAAATTTTTTTTTTTTAATCAAATAAGGGTCACTCTTATTACATTACAGTTTACTTTTACATAATTATACATTTTTTATTAATTAACTTTTTAGACTCTTTCAGCACTCTTTTCTATTAATTATAATAATTATGAATATACTAAATATTTTGTATGCTTATTCTTATCAAATGTAAGAACAACATAAAAAAGTGCCCTATATACGTGGTGACATAAATGGCCTGTTCACACGACGTAATTATTTATAATGTATAAAAAATTTGATTGCATCAAAAATGTAATGGCTTCATAGAGATTGCATTAAATTAAACAACAAGGTAAACAGAAAAAATCATTTCACAAAAGAAAGATGGAAGCCTAGAAAATAATATGTATATTATCATAAATATTGTATTTAATATTATAAAAAAAATTATTTTTTTTGTTTATCAAACAAATTTATTTCCATGAAAACAAATTACGTATGTTACGTTTAATGGATGCCATTTTTGTTTGTGTCTTAGGTCAAAAACACTTAATTTAACCTTACGGGGAAATAGGGGGCATTTTTAACCCTATTTCTAGTAGATTAACTTCTTTTTATATTTACTTTAATGTTTTTTACAACTAATAAGAAACGCACTCATAAATAATTTTATTCAAAATTCTTTATTCATTTCTTTCATCCTACATCAGTCGCGTCGTAATACAATAAAAACAAATTAGCTTAGGTTATGATGAGACAATGCAGGAATGATTTTCAATAAAATATTTACAAGAACATACTGTTAATACATGTAAAACAAACCCACAGTCAATAACAATAAACTCAATACGTCAGTTTACAATTTACATGCAAATTTATTTTATTTGTAAAATTTTGAAAATTTACCTAACACTAATTTAAATGTTTCCAATCAGAAAATAAAAATAACTTGTAACTTTTAATATACCTGTATGTGCTATTGAATGTATGAAAAAGCTATTATCATAACAAAGGCTAAAAAAAACTTTTCATGAACCTAATATTTGCAATATGACTTATATAATGCAAGAAAAATACATAATAATATTATATAATAATATATAACATGCTTTTATCACTTAAGTGTGTATTTAGATTTATGTTAACCTATGATTATTATATTTATCTCTTTATGTATTGTAATTGCATGTAATTTATATGTATTTATTCTTATACTAATGAATGAATCAAGAAACAGACGTTGTTTGTATAATAAACACTAAATAAATTATAAATTGCAAAGCAAGATAGCGTATACGTAAATAGATGTGTGTTTAAAAAAAAATCAACAACTGAAATCTCTCAAGAATTCTCACATCCTCACTAGAAGACGTAGGTAATTTATTTAACAAGTAATAAATGATTACATGTCCTTACTAGATAAATGTTTACTTCCCCTTGATTCACGAATTTAAAAAAAAAATTAAATTGAAAAATTGAAAAAAATAATTCAACAAATTATAATAATAATTAAACAATATTTAATTACTACAACCTTCGTTATATTATAATATTTAAGAAAAAATAGACGCATTAGACATACAAAAAAAAAATGCACGAAAAAATTAAACGTGACTTTATAGATAGTTAGGAGGTAGTGCCTACGTATTTCTGTTTTCCTGATCCAAGAAGAAACTCTTATACTCTCTTCTTCGCGAGCACCATGAGGCACCGCCCTCCTGCTTACGTCATAACTGGTGCTTACAAGCAAGCTAACTCTAACGTTGAATCGAAACAACATAGAAAAATCTTTGTTTTGAAATCAACTTTAAATTATATACTCATTATATTATCAACATTATTATTTTATGAAATCGTAAACCAAAAAATTATGTATATTATAAATTAACCTTAACTTTATACATATAATAAGGTTAAGAAATGCAATTCATAAAAAAATATTCTATTTGAATTTTTTTCCCTGATGTTGTAATTTAAATTATGACATATAAGAGAGTGACAGGTATATCAAAATAATATGAGTTTAAAACAAAGGTAATAATGAAATTGAGGGTAATGTTCGTAAGAGTAATCATTTAAGTTCAGTATTAATGATTAGCTTTTGTATGCTCTACATAGGAAACTATGTTTGGAAAAAAAAATTGCAAAATCAAGATTAATATATAATTTTCAAACAAATTGTAGTTTGAAAATTGCCAACAGTAATTATTTCATCAGTTTTCAAGTCTATTAACCTTTTGCAGTAAATGTCATTTGCCATGCAATCAATAACCCTGTACATACGTTTAAGATTGAAAATTAATAGCAAGAAAAAGAAAACAAATTTAGTACATTTTTATAACATCCCTTTTTGCAAGTATGTATTTTATTCTTATTTTTATCTCATGCAGGAACGAAACTGATTCACTTGTTAATTTTTCTACAGAATCACATTTTTTTTTCTTTTTTTGCGGCTCTGTTATGACAACTCAAAAATGAAATAATTATTTTTACTATCGTCACAATTTTACATGTTGATCAAAACTGGTGGATTTTTTTTTTTTTTTTTTTTTTGGCACCGTCATATTTTGAGCTTTATATACGTCAAATTAAGATGATGCAATAAAAATTATAGTATAATTATAATAATAAATTTCTTTGAATATTACAGAAATTTTCTTCCTCTTCTTTTATTATTATTTTTATATTTTAAGTACTTAATTTCCAGTTTATCAATAAGTTTTTGCTATGTGAACATTGTCATGAGAAATTTCTACATAGATACCTTTTTCTTTGTTTTTCTTTCTCATTTTCAACAACTCATGTCTATAAGTCAAGTTCAACTCGATCGATCTTTCAAGATCAGCAACTTTTTTTTCCTTCTTTCACACACATTTCATCAATATATAACCAACGTCATCTGACACGTACTTATATCTTTGTTCTGTGATACAAAGAAATAATATGCTACTCCATGACATCGCAAACCTACACCTCGCCCAAGATATTTACATCATTTCTATATGTGATGTAGTCATTAGGTTACTAGGTCTAAATGAAGAGGAAGTAATAATATTATTCTACCTTATATTACACAATCCACTCCTTGTAATGTAACTTGACATGACTAATTTCTAAAGTCACTTTTTATGTCAAACATATCATTATAACTACGATTAAAATAAACACTTTTGTTTTTATTGCTTTCTCACTATCTCGTGATCTGTTTTTAGTCACAAAAAATGAAATAATAATACACTCGCAAAGTATTTAGGTATTTTAAATAAATTTATATTTGTAATTAAAAATAATAAACGTAGAAAAAAAATGTCTCAAACCCGAAAAAAAAACACACACTAACGATTGACAATGCATTCCATAATTCATGACCAAGCATTCGCTACGTTGACGACAAAGGTGACTGTGTTATAAAAATGACAACTGCAGATGAATCAGCTATAATTATCCAAACGGTTGTAAGTGTCGTAATTATATAATTATATCATAAAATTCACTTTTCTAGCAAACGTTTGGTGCTCATACAACAATCGTGTTCGTAAACTGTGTTCTCTCTCTCTCTCTCTCCAAACCACGAAAAAAATGACAATTACCTAATGCATTTTAAATGCAATTGCGCATTTTTTAGAGCCAGTAAACAGGGTTAACAAACAGCATTTATGTGTAATGTAAGCTAATTCATAATATGCAGTTGTCATTTAAATGTATATCATAAAACTCACTTTTTGTGGCGAACATTTGGTGTGCACTACGTGTATATTATAGCTGATTCATCTGCAGTTGTCAATTTTACAAGACAACGTTGCGAATGCTTGGTCATGAAGTATGGAATATGCGTTGTTAATCGTAAGTGATTTTTTTCGTGATTTTGAGACCTTTTTTCTTATACATTTATTATTTTTAATTACAAATAAAGATTTATTTAAAATTTATTTCAATCCTCAAAATATCAAAAATACCCAAATATTCAAATATTTATTTTCTTCTTTGTGACTGAAACCAAACCACGAGATAGAGAGTACGTGAGAGAGGTTTAAAAACAAAAGTAGTTAATCATAGTTGTAAAGATTATTTTTGTCCTAAAAAGTTACTCTAATAAGTACAGTACTTTACTATACATCATATAGTACAGTTGATGCACAGTCAGCTAATTTTTATTTATATATGGGATAGGTATAAATGCGTATTCAAGTGATAATTAATATGAAATACAGGTATTTTTATTGTATTACTTATCAGTTACTCATGAAATTAATTTAAATCATTGTAGTTCAATCGTCAAATAAAATTATTAAAAAAAAATACGATTGAGTTCTTTGAGACTTAAAAACTATAATACTAATACTAATAAACCAAGCTTTTCTTGTCATTAAAACTTAATTTACCCTGATGTGATGAATAAGCCTGAAAGTATTAAAGAGACACCTTGTGCCAACCTTTGTAACTTTTTTGTATAATTCTCAGCGGAGAACTTTGAAAGTTTTAAAGAATATTTTGTTGAGAAGTTATAAAAATAAAACAATCATACTTTCTACTAGAGCTGTAAATTTAAGCCGGTACGAGCATCAGCAAGGGTAAGAATCTTCGGGTGCTCTTCTTCTTCTTCTTCTTTTTTATTATTATCATAATTATTTTTTTGACCCAGGTTTCAAGATTTAAGCTCAAAGACGAGCTAGCTAGACTTAAGTCTGAGGATGATCGTCAAAAAAGAGAGCTTTTGAAAAGAATACAATCTAAAAAGATGGAATTTTTTTTTTTAAGAATGCAAAGATACTTTTTTTTATTATTATTATTTTCAATTTTTAGTTTATATGATGTTTTTAATTTACTATCATGCAAAATCCATTGTTTTTAATAATAGTTTTAAGAATTATTGATATAATTCATGACTTTTGTCTTTAAAAAAAGTTTGTTTGTTTGTTTTGTTTTTCTTTTTTTAAGAAAAACGAGAAAACAAGCTTTTTCCCTCATATGTTCGAGAGCTTGTTTGCAAATTTCAGCTCAAATATTAAGCCCTTCAAGCTTTGCCTCGTTTTTCGGGTTTTTATTTTAAGCTAAACCCGGGTGTCAAGTCAAGATTGTCTAAAAATATTCCACTCTGGCTACAAATATTTTGAGTTTTTCAAGTCCCTAATTTTTAATAGTAATTTAAACTCATTCTTGTGGTAAAATTATTCGCGACAAATGTTTCATATTTTAAAATAGAAACAAAATATAGAAATATCATAACTTGTAAAAACTAGTGAATTTTCTTTAATTTTTTACTTTGAAAAAATAGAGTAAATTAAAAATATCAAGTATTTTTAACGCAGTAATGGAACACATTCTTGCACTAAAATTATTCTCTTAAGATGCTTTAGATTTTAATATACGTAGAAATAATCTAGAAATATTTTGTTACTTGTAAGAAAATGCGAATTTTTATTATACTATCATGTTACAAAAGTAGAGTAAATTAAATAATCCAAAGTATTTTGCTATTTATACTATTCATGATTCAAAAATTAAAGTATTATAACACTTTTATCCTTGAAGTTAGGCTAATTGTTTGTCCATTATGCTCTCCAGGCTGCCTATGGTGCAAATTGCCAGGGGCAAAAGCAAAACATTGCAAGATCTAATCAAAAGGTTCCTTCTGAATTTACAATTGAAATGTACAGTGCAACATACAACAGGTCATTTATTTTACTACGTTTATTATCATTACTATTTTGACATTATTTTCAACTTGGATTTGGAGAGAATATATTTTGTCATTTCTGAAGGTAAAAGTTTGAAAACAGTTGGAAAAGAATAAGCAAACGGCTAATTATTTTTACAAATTTTTAGGTAGCATAAAGGTGAGTTCCTTGAAATAAAAAAAAGCATGCTTATTTATATATTACATTATTATTATTATTATTATTATTATAAGAATAAGAATTTTTATGGACACAGGCAGTTCATTATTTTCACACACAAATTAGAAATTACCAATGTCATGGATTCAAATAGCCGATATCAATATCTTTGATATTGAAATAAGATACAATACTGATATTTTTTTGAAACATTTTTGAGAAATTTGATATGTTATTTCATCATGTGCTGTGTGTAAAATGTTATAATAAATTTATATTTTTATGTCTGTTTTAGAGTTTGATCTTTAAAAAAAATTGTTGCAAACTGAAGTGACTTTGTGTTTGATCAATATATCGTAATTTTTACTCATATTCTTATTTAAAATATTAAAAAAGTATCGGAATATTATTATATTTTGACAAAGTCAAGATCGATACGATATCTCTGATACTGTCGATACCCCAAGAGTCAGCGATACAATAGCTGTATAATTCAATTATCGGTATCAAATCGAATATTGTAATGAACTCGATACTAATACTCCATGACAGCTTAATATAACAATTACAAAACTGTATAATGATGTTAGCAGTAATTATGTTTGATCATCTTGTACCTTGTACATCTATCTGCTGCTGCTGCTGTATCAATCTTGACATAATCTGGAAATACAAAAATAAATCAAACAACAAATAGAAAATAAGAAAACAAATATTACCATTAAAACTATTTCAGTTTCAGTCTATTTATTTATTTTTTTCTTCATATTTATTTAATACTTATTATTGGATTTAAAAAATTATTTTACTCGAAGAAAAAAAAATGTTGAAACGTAATACTCATTTGAAACATAAAATAGAAAACACGTATATATTTACAAACAAAAGCAATCTCAAAAAATGGTAAAAAAAAAAAAAAAACGTTTGTTTGATTAATATGACTTTGTTATAGAATTTCCAATCATATTATTCGACATTGCCACCAATACGATAAATAATCTTATACCTGTCTTGAACTTTTAATAACATTAAAAGTAGCTTAAAATTTGGTTTGCATGCAAAGCTATGCACAATTTATACATGCCAAAGTATTATAATTAGTTTATAAGTATAATTATTATATAAACTTGGGTTAGATTTATTACCATGAAAATTTTAAAATCTATTGGTTATTTATTGTTGGATGTATTTTAATATATATTTTTTTTAATGAATGAGCAAGGTTAAGAAATTTGAAGGTCACTTTCTAACAGCATAATATTCAGATGTGCCATAACCTTGTCCAAATTTCATTTTAGTATATTATAGAAGCATAAGAAATAAAATCTTGAAAATCAACTTATTTTAAATACTGGATTAAAATTTATGCTTATATTTATGGTTTATGTGATACAGTATGATATATTTTATTTTACTAATTAATTACTTCTTTTAAATAAAATTTAAATATTTTTGACATTCACAGTTTAAAAAAAAAAATACAAAATAACTGTATGCCACTTTCCTCTCATATGATTTTTTTATATTTTTATTAAATTTATATATATACCAATACAGAGTAAAAATTATAATTATGATGAGGCACACAATTGTTCTTTGATTTTGATACTTTACCTATTAATTGCCACTTGCATACTTACTTTAGGCTGAGACTGAATGTCTAATAATTAAGTCCACAGAAACATTCAGTTTGAGCATTAAACATTTGAGCAAATACAGTTTATACAAAGGCAAAGCGTAATATTCCCAAGCTTCATATTTACAAAAATCAAGATGTTTTTCAGCAATATCTCGAAGTTGATATGAATCCACATAATCAGGTATAATTTCTTTAAACATATTCACAGAATCTGCAAAACTAATAGAACCAATTTTTTCAATAAATCTATTCACTAATCCATAATTTTTTATTTCACTTTTTATAAATTTTTCTTGAAGTTTTATATTATGACCAACTA
This sequence comes from Ecdyonurus torrentis, assembly GCA_949318235.1. NCBI lineage: Eukaryota > Metazoa > Arthropoda > Insecta > Ephemeroptera > Heptageniidae > Ecdyonurus > Ecdyonurus torrentis. Next base: position 36,042,939 of record OX439131.1, on the reverse strand, counting down.
AAATTGGATTTTGATTATTAGAAATATAATTTATAAAGTCTATCCAAGCTTGTCGACGTTTAACAATATTATTTACTATTAAATCACATTCATAATATAAACATCCATCTACAACTGATAGATGATTGATTTCATTAGCATCAGGCTTGATTGGCACAGTTGGGATGATTTTTCTTGAAAATTCTGAATCTTCTGTTTCAGCAGCAATTATAATTACTTGATCTACTTGAGGATCAAATCCTGTAGTTTCAATTTGCACAAATATCAGTGTTTTCTTATTTTCTTCCATACCGTATGTACATATAACGCACAAGGTAGATACTAAACAAAACCCATGTGATTTTTGCTGGGCCGCGTAATAGAAAGTGATAGTGGTGACCTTCGCTGTTGCAACTGTGCCAGATTATTATGTAAGACCATGCCATGCTTTAACTTGTTATTGAATCAAAATAAATAATATTATATCATGTAGAACTGTAAACATTTTATTTAAAAAAATCATTAACTAGTTTTCCGAGAGAAACAAACTTTTCACAATGAAATTTTTTAAATTTTATTTTGTTTAAGTTTCTAAAATTTAATATCACATAATTATAATATATATTTACATATATATAATATATTAAAATGTTATTGCGGTCGTAATTAATGTATATTTGAATACTGTAAATGATTTTATTATATATAAAAAAAATCCACTCTTGGTACTTGAATAATTCATATCAATTTTTCGGTCGAGGCTGGTCAGTCTTTACTAACTGAAAATTTAAAATCACAAATATATCACGTACTCAAGCTTTAAACATACAGTAGGGTGCAGCAAAAAAAATGTAATTTGATTTTTTAGTACCTTCATGTTGAAAGAAAATCTTAATTTATATTACATCTACTCTAAATTGTAAGTTGCACTGTGAGATATAGTCACGTACTGATATTGCACACTCTAAATTTTACGTGAGTGTAACAATTTCTAGATTTCCTACATCTCAAAATAAATTACTTATATATTAGTACATATTATTATATAATAATATATATCTTTTTGCTTTGGTACGTGCAGAAAACAAAACAAATCCTGCAGCTACAGTTTTATATCGTATAAATATATTATTACTATCCCACACACTTTTGTTATGGAAATGACATGTAATTATTTAGATAAATATTTTAGTTCAAGTCTTTATATAGGAATACATTATATTTATTATATTAATTCCATGAGGTAATATACATATAGTAAAGTTTTGTAACACAGTGTTTGTCCGTAATACCTTGAGATTTGAAGTTTCTGTGTAATGAATGCCATCTGGTGCGAAAGGCAAAAATCTCATGTATAAAACTTTTTTCTTTTATTTTCAATCGTATATTAATTTATATTTTATCAAAAAACTAAGGAAATGACGCTGAACTAATGCAATTTTTTTTTCTCTCTCTACAAATGATGCAGATTTTTATTTAAAATATTTTCACATGAATTTCTTTTACGCAAAACACACTAGAGCATAAAAATGATAGATTTTCAATAATATATATATATATATATATATATATATATATATATATATATATATATATATATATATATAATATAATATATATGTGTATATATATAATGTATCAAAGTACTTGTATATTTATTTAAAACATTGGTCGCATACTTCATTTTTGCAATCAGCGAGCAGTGCTAATTTGAAAGCATTATATAAACACAAGGAATACAAAAATTAAGAAAGAAAAAAGAAGCTATATAATATTAAAAAAAAAAACTCAATTTATATCATGACTGAAACTTATTTTACAAACTAACGTATTATATTATATAGCATAAACATAGCCTTTTAATGGATTTACGATTCTTAACATTTTCTTCATATTGAATTAATTTTTTTTTCCAAGTAATACAATTTCGAAAATAATTTATAAAAAATTTTATAAGGAGTTCATAATTATATTAAATGTATAATTATTGTCGTATGTCATTGAAATTGTTGTGTTTGTTTGTTTTTCCTATAATTATTATTCTAATTTTTATAACTATGCTAATATACGTGTGCTTTCAAGGTTTTTTTTAAATTAATTTATGATGTGTTTGTTATACCTATTGGTATAGGTTATTACAGTATATAAATTATCCCCCTAGTTCAAATTGCTATTTTCCTAACAATTTCCTTGAATATTTTACAGTTTCTAATTGCATAGAAATAAAAATAATCAATATTTTATAAAATTTTAAAAAGTTAACAACTTCTATTAAAAATCACAATATGCTCTATTGTGCTTTGCGTAAAAGAAATTCGCATGAAAATATTTGCAAGAAATTTAAAAATGTTCATTTTTAAATTTGAAAGAAATGCATGCAAATAATAATAATACTAATAAAGCTGTTTCCTCGGTACGAACAAATATCGTTCTTATAATATTACTTCAATTTGTAAATATATTTAAGTATCGATAATAAAAATAAAAAAGTGAGCCATAAAAATTCATTTTATTTAAATATATAATGTTATTATTTAAATTCTATAAATTTAGATTTGGTGAAATAAATTTAAACTGGAACAATATTAAATTTAAATGGATTGATAAAATTATATCATGCATCGGGAGTGTCAAACACGCGGCCCGCGAGGTCATTTTGAGCGGCTAGCGGAATCCCCGCATAAAAAAAATAAATAAAAGAAATATATCAGATGATTAAAAATATATTGTTGCATATACAGTAATTAAAGTTTTAGCCCCCCCCCCCCCCCTCCTTTTATAGTTACGTATATTAATGATGTTAATATTTTTAGTAAAACGTAAATTATTTGCGTGAAACTAAAAATTAATAGCCAAACCAAAAAAAAAAAAAAAAAAAAAAAAAACTCCAGCGGGGCTCTAAGCCTCTTCAAGTAGGCCCTTTGCGGCCCGCAAATAATTTCTAGAATCGGATTTGGCCCGGCTTGCGAAAAGAGTTTGACACCCCTGATATACATAATAAATGCTTCCTGTAATCAAGAACCAAAACAATAATAATTTCATTAGCAATTAAAACATAATTGCAAAAACGTCATGAGAAAATACGGATATTATTTCTCTCTTAATAAAATAGAAATGTTAGCATAAACTATTGTAGGTGAGATGAATGAATGTGAGGAAAAAGTGATCTGTGTTTGTCAGAGAATGGCGCAACCCGACAGCATGGCAAAGCACGGCGCGCCAAGAAGTACTGCGGTGAGCACCAGTTGCGCACCACCAGTGCAGCTTGCAGTGCGCAACTTAACAGACCTGCATTAAGCGAGCTTGTAAAGATTGATTACTTGAATGTTATGTGTATCAAGTTCAGCATTACTTAACAGACTGTCCTTCCGTGTACTAGTGACATTACTCCAATTTTGTAACACCTTACTTCACCATGGTAAGTCACATTACGTATAAATTTAATTATAAATCTACAATTTAATATAAAAATATAATATAATATTGAATCATAATCATTCATATATATTTCATTAGTTAATTAGTAAAAATTAAATTTTATTTGATGATTTTTTATGATATTTGTAAGTTGCATTTATTTGAGTAATATTAAATTTATTTAACTAGCTTTACGTCAATATTATGTTTAATAATTTGACATTTATTTCAATGGTATTTTATGGTTATTTTAAAAGATAGTGATTTAACCATGTGATTTTAAATTTAAAAACTTAAATTAATGTACAATTATATTCATATTTTATTTCCGATATTAAATACACCACCTTCTTCTTTGATTTTTTTGTAAGAATTACGTACAATGTAATTAGGTAATTAATTAAGTAATTAAATTTAAGTAATTTATGTAATAATTTAAGTAACAAAGTTTTATTTAATTCTTTTATGAAGCGAGTAAAATTAATATAAAAAATTGTACGGCAATAAAATTTGACTAATATTTGGTTAACAAATTTACAAGTTTGCAGACGGAATGAAAAGTTGTACGTAACGTAAATAACAATTATTCCTTATCTAATTTTATTTTATTAAAACATGCGGAATTCAGTCAATGCTTATAGTTTACCCCAGGTAAACAAAAGCTCTTAAAATCCAATTATTTTTTAAAAAATTAATTAGGTTTTAATTTTTTTTTTCAGGGTGATAAACTTGCATTAGCGTTGTTATTTTACTTAGGAATTATATATCCAACTTGTTCTCAAGTTCTCACACTTCAAGAGATAGCTAAAAATTTTGGTAACAAAACACAACAAATTTTACACCAATATGATACGGACACTCTACAACTGCACAGTGATATGCAAGATATATTTAAAACTCCACAACAATCATCATATCCTCAAACATCCATAGCACAATATCCAGTACAGAATAAAATAAGAAGCCCATTCATCCCTTATCAACAGCAGCCATATAATGCACCTCAAATGCATATATTTCAGGGCGCACCTCAAAGTCTTATATATCAAGGTGCACCTCAAGTACTGACGTATCAACCTGCACAACACATTACTTTGCCATATGTAACACAAGATAATATTCCACAATCTCAAATTCAGGGACCTCTTACCTACCAGGATCAAAATAATATTCAGAATTTTGTGCAAGATATATCACAAAAGCATCCTCAGAATTACGTGCCATCGCAAAATCTCCCCCAGAATTATGTGCAAGATATATCACAAAATCAACCCCAGAATAACGTGCAAGATATATCACAAAATCGCCCCCAGAATTACGTGCCAGATGTATCGCAAAATCACCCCCAAAATTACATGCCAGGAATATCACAAAATCACCCCCAAAATTATGTGCCAGATGTATCACAAAATCAACAGTTCAATTCATTACAAGATCAAGAAAATGAACTTCATCCACAGTTATCATTTCAAACTCAAATTAAGCAACAGAATATACAAAAACAATCAAAAGATCTCGGTAAGTATTTTTTTCTTTGAATTTTTCACAAATAAAAAGCATGCTCTTATTTACAGCATAAACACTCTATTTTCAGAATTAGTGCATTTAAAAGTAAAGTTCTGTCATAACTAAGAAAATAATATAATATAATAGTTGTATGTTATTAAACAATATAATATTATTATACGAGTAGTACAAGAAAGCTCATTTTGTACTTATAATATACTTTATAGTTATATGGCAAGCAATTTTCCTTTGAATACGTTTGTTGCAAAATATTGGAGTTCAAGAACTTTTGACTAAATATTTTAAGGGGGCGTATGGTTTAAATTTGAAAAACATTCTCTGGAAAGTCATAGTATACATTTTTTTTTTGTTAACAATTGCATAATACTTTCTTTAGAAATGACTGGCCAAAAAATCATGGTTGATAGTATTTATCCTTGGCAAACTCACTTTATAAAAATGAAGTAATATATGCATAGAAAGAACTTTAAGAAGAGTTGTCGTAAAATTATATTGATTAACTTTTTTCCCCGGTATAATGAAAAGAACAATAATAAATTATAGGCTACGGATTTAAAGTTTTCGAAAATACAACTCCGTAATGCAAATATTAGTATTAATATTTTACGTAAAGACACTTAATATGTACTTTAGAATGGATGTTGAAATTGTTGTTTGTAAGTGACAAAATATTAGTAAAGATGAAATTAATTTTAAATTATAGTCAACAACCTTTGTTCACAAGCATCACGAAATTTTCTAATTACAATCATGTTGAAAGAATAATAAAATAAATTTCAGATATAAATCTGTGCTCAACTTTCAAAAGTTATAATATCTTTGTTCAAAATCATTATTTACTCGATATCAATTTAGAGTAAAATTAATGTTAATGTCATCGTGATATAATCAGCAATTAAATTATTAATTTGAGCAATCAACCAAATGACAAGATTATACTGCTTTACTAACTTTACATCTTTTTGTTACACCAACTCACGAAACATAATAATCAATTTCAACAGAGCATAACCATGTCCTTGAAGAAATCGAGGGTAGTATAGTAATACAGAACTTTTTTGTTTCTAAAATACAAATAAGTTTAAAATATTTAACTTTAAAAAAAATTAGATTAATATTGTGTGGTTTTCATTATTGTAAAATAGATAACTACTTTATTCTGCTGCTAATAATAAAGATGTTGTAAAATAATAATAGCATTTCCTTACTTTGAAGGACATAATGGTTGAAGATTTAAGCTAGTTAAGTAACGAATTTCAATAAAAAAAAGATGATTGCTCTCTTTAAAATAGATATTAAAAAAAAAAAAAAAAAAAAAGATAATGAAACAAAAGATACAAACCACAAATATAAGATACATTTTTTCTAAAAGTTTAAAGATTTGTACTTTTACAATAGTTATCTAATACAAATCTAAATTATTAAAGTGGACAAATTTTAGTTTTTTGAATGTGGTTTGTGAAGAAAAAAAAATGACATGATTATGTACCTTTTCCTTTTTCCGTGTTTTCTTAACATGATTTTTACTTTAATTCAAGATTTGTGTTTATTTAAATTTATTCGTTATGTTTCAGCTGAATATTTCCACCAGTGTCACTATCTCTCGACAGAATTTGATTCCTGCATCAAGGACGCACTGAACCAACTAAATCATCTTTTCCCCACTGGTAAGCATTAAGCGAGTAGGTAACCGGCTGATATCTCACAAACTGAACGATCATGAATTATAAAATTAACTCTAAGTAAAGATGAAATGTAACTCAAAAGTAGAGTTACGTCAAACACATGCAAACACGATCAATTATTTAAGTTATTCCACTTTAAAGATAATACGTAAATGTAAAAATTCAAATTTTGCGCTAACTTTAAGACAAATTAGAACAAAAACTAATGCTGTTCGTAAACCCTGTTATCTGCTACTCCTAAAATGACAATCAACTTTGGTTATTCAAATGGAATGCGCATTCTTTGGTGCAAGAGAACAGGGTTTACGAACAACATTCGTACAATTAAAAATATTACTAAAACATTTTTCAGGACATTTTTTTTTTAATTTATTTAATTTCATTTGAAATTATTCTATTATTTTGTTTTACTATGGATATAAATCACGTAGAAAGAATTATTGTCAAAATATATAGTTCCTCTTTTGACTATGTCCGCTCTAAGTCGGTCACTCTCTTCGTTAAGTAGCTTCACAATTGATTTTATACGTCTTCCTTAGGGGAAATAGAACAAAATTGGAATTTTTATCATTTAAATTCAATAGTAAATAAAATTACAGTCAATTTAATATGACTTCGTAAAAATTAAGACAAAATTGATGACATGAAAATATACATGAAGTTTATGATCAAGTATCCATCTTTCAATTTTGCAAATAATCCTTTACACAATAACTATGAGACAACAATTTGGAATCTTATATTATAATGATTAACATGCATATAATATGCCTACTAATTCTTATGTCATTGTTTAGTACAAAAAATATTAAATCTATTGTTTTTATTTTCATTGCATATAAACACTCTATGAATGGAACATAATTCACATTTAATACAAAAACGTTTTTATCAACATTTTAATAAACTCATACCATGTCATGTAAAAAAAAAAAAAAAGCAATATTTAAGAATACAAAGTTTACTGTACGAAATTAATTCAAATCATTAAATTTTCATATCATCATAATTGTTGTGAATGCAATTAACGCTCCGTATGGACAGGCCATATAAAATATAAACTTTAGGGATGAAACCGCACGTGCATGTACTGTACAGGGTTTCAGAAGATTCGGGGTGCTTAAATGCAGTTGGAAAACTGCCAGTACCTTACTGAGCTTTAGTCAAAACACACAAAAAAAAAAATAATAATAAATAGAATAGAATAGAATATTTAAAAATGCAATATGCATTTAGTATAGTGCATATAATATAATGTTCCTATTATCAACTCAATAACTATTCAACTATTGCTATTTGATGCTACTTGCAATAATTAATAAATAAAATATACATCAGCTCTAAACGCGGAAAACTCGTTACAGACGTGTGAATTATGTAAAAAAAAAAAAAAAAGTGCAACAGAAGTGCGGTTGTAGATGACGACTTTACTTTCCCTCAGAAAAGTCAAGAACTGCATTCACTTTCTCTAAACGGCACAGGCGCCAAATACAAAAATTTTAAACTAAAAATGATTAGTCACACCTTCACGCTATAATAGCTAGGACATTTTTTTTTGTTAGTTGACCACTATTATAAAATTGAATAGAGCTCTTTTATGTAATACTTTATTATTACTTTTTTTTTAATAAATGTTATGTAACGTTGGTAAATTATTTATTTATTGTAAAGTAATTTTATATAACTATATGACTTTCACAATAAATAATGTGTACATACATACAGTGAAGTAAGATTAATAGAAAAATATTTCATTAGTTTTAATAATACACGTAATACCAAACTATTAACAATATCGATCAATTTTATTCTATACGAAATGTTACATAAAAAGTAATGAATTTCAGACATATTAGGCAATATTTTTTCTATGCATGTCAAAAATAATAATAGATATTATAAAAAGTGTAACCATGAAGATATTAAAAAAATAAAATAAAAATGTTGTAGCTTCAGATTTCAATAGACATGTATGATTAAAAAATATTTCTGCTTATGCGCTGCATACACACGAAACGTTCTATTTTACGTCATGTATAAAATTTCTCCTATCATTTCTTTTATTAAATTGCATGTTAAAAAATGAGAGTGCAATGAAATGAAATTACGTTTTGCTCATAGATATCACTATAATAACAGCAGTTGTTTTTATAATAACAACATTTATTACCATTTTATATTACTTAGATAAATTAATTGTCCCTTTCGTATAACATGTAAGCTTGCAATGTGAACTAATGTATGTAAAAATTGATGTGATATTCCAGGTGTTCCAGAGTATGATATTCCCTCCTTTGATCCTTTCTTTGCAAGCGAAGTGGAAACTATGGAGAAAACCTCTTTACTTTCAACGAAGATTAAATTGACAAACGTATATGAGAGTGGATGGGCCATGTCAACTGTCACAGGTTTCAAGTAAGTTTTGATTAATTATTATTTTGATTATTTGTGCGTGTCACACCGAATGTCAACTCAATGTTTGTTGAAGAGGAATTTTCGGGAGAGATAGAGATAGGAATGAAAGGTATTGACCTATATAGACATTATAGTATATCATCACAAGAACACAAGGACCCGACTACACTTATAGGGTTGATAATGATAAGATGTTTGAGGAGGTTGAAGATCGAGCAAGGATGGGAAGATGATGGCTCTGACCTGTTAGTTGGTGGTACTGTCAAGCAGTTAGGTATACGCCAGAGAGGTGTATGCAATAGGAAATTAGGAAATCACAGAAAACTACATGCGTAAACGCAGCCAACATTCAAGTACTACCTTGAAAGTTTATAAAAGTTGCATTACTCTATACAATTATTGAATTAATCAAAAGTTACAACAGTATTAAGTTATTAAATTGTAAAACAAATTTAAGAATTTAAGGAATTTCAATTAAAAATTTACTTGACCAATTAAATTGCATTTTATTTAATTCAGAAGATAAAAAATTGTAAATGTGTTTCATTTTAATTGCATTAAAAATTGGTTGAATTTAAACATATATTTTAATCTTTGTCACCTGAATAAAAGTAATTTAAAGGTGTTATAATTTTTATACCGCACAAAATGTGTTAAAAAGCAAAAACCAGCCAAAGTTACAACCTCTTGTTAAACTTCAATTATCTTTTTTTTTTTTTTTTTAATTTGCAACAACCAAAACAAAAAATTGAATATGGTTTAACTAATTAGTGTTGGAACTTTACGAAGGTATGTTGTCGTTTTTGTTTGTTTTCTCTTACGAGAATTCTTAATAATATATATCTGTTATCATTTTAAATTTTACAGGAGTGATCTACAGAACAACCGAGTGACGATAGACCAAACTTGGCCAGACAAGCGACTTGCTGGAGGTTACGAATTTCAAGTAAAATTATTTGGACAAGTTGTGCTCAAAAATAAGGGCTATTTTAATCTGACTCTCCGTACGTATATGTGCAGTATATACAGTATATATATTGAGAATAATGCTATAGGTAAAATTAAACAATTTTAATAAAATGTTTTATTTGGTGTTGATTTTATAGTTGGTTTCAACCAAACTACTCAATTGACACGCCCGACTGGAGAGTACGATGATCAAAATCAACCATTAGTGCGGTGTAATGTAGAAATTCAAGGTGTTCGCGATCTGCGTTTGCATATCACAAACTTGCTGTTTGGAGCACGACATATTGGTAAGATTTTTGTAGCTTTGCAAGGGAGAATATGCGCATACTAAATCCTTGATCAAATTAAAGATGAGAAAATATGTTTTTTTTAATGTGCAATATATTGAAAGATACAGAGAGAGAGAGAGAGAGAGAGAGAGAGAGAGAGAGAGAGAGAGAGAGAGAGAGAGAGAGAGAGAGTAAAATGAATAAAAGATACTTCTCTCAGATTTTTTTTATTATATATTAAAACCAACCAAACAAAATCCACCCACAAAAAAATAATTGCATCATTATACTTGAGACCACAGTTATCAATTTATGTTGTCTAATTTTGCAGAGTACGTGCTGGATGGTATTATTAACGCAACGTGGCGTCCATTCTACCCCCTCACCAAGCCACTAGTAAACGAATTGGTCAGCAAAGCATTTACCAAGATTTTTACAAGAGCTTTCCGCAAAGTGCCATTTGAATACTTTTTCGTTGCATAATTATAATACAATCAAATTAATGTTTTAATATATATTTTTTTTCTGAAACGAAAAATACTGCTATTATCTCTTTTAAAGTTGTTACAATATTGCTCAATCAGTTAAAACTGAAATAGTTATATATTTAATATAGTTCTTAAATGACATAGTTTTAACTATATCAAAGTAACATTATAAATTAGAGCTCAAAGCTTTAGTTATTATTATTTGAATCTTTCAGTTAGAGTTCCTAAAATAGGAAAGTAATAACTATGAGGAACTCCATTGAGAGATATAGTTTTCAAAAAACAAAGGTAAATTTAACTTTTAATGATGTTCTAATTATGAAAAATTTGCAACAAATTAATTTGTCAGTGCAAAACAATCTATATGTGTCAGACATACATTGGTGTAAATTATGTTTTTATTATCACTTAAGCTCACTCAGAGTGTTGTCACAGATAATTAGGATAGATTTTTATATGTGTGTTTTTTAAACTTGAGTGTGTGTAACCATAGTATACTATGGTGTAATTAAGCAAACCTATTTATTACTGAGCTTTATTTTGATATATATATATATATATATATATATATATATATATATATATATATATATATATATATATATATATATATATATATATATATATATATATATATATATATATATATATATATACAGTACACATATGATATGATACACACAGTGGTAAAAAATAAGAATGAAAATTATTTTTTTAAATAAAATTAATATTTTGTTTTCTTGTTGAACAATGCTACTGTATTGTATACCCAAACCCTACCCCCTTGTAATGTAATTTATAAGTTAGCTAATATTTAGATAATGTAATATTTTTTATAAATAAATTAATATTACTAAATATTGATAGCTATTAATGAATGTTATCGTTCTGATCAATTACATGCATGAAAGTTCAATCAGAAATTTTCCATCATTGCATAAATTTTGTATTATAATCTTAAAGACAGCTAATATAGTGACTACTTGCAATGAACGTTTTTTTAATTGTTTTAAAGTTTTTATGATAACGATTTTTCCATAAGAAATACATTAAGAATGTTTAAATTGCTTTTAAATAGTTCGTTCATTGCAAGTGGTTTATTGGTTTTCTTTATTTCTGAACTGATGTAACAATAAACGAATATTTCCCTCTCTTTCAATACTCAACGGTCACTTTTCATTATTATTATTTTTTATTGTTGAGGGTGTTTACCAGTTTGAAAATAGTATCAAGAGAGAATTTTTAGTCAAGATAATTAAAAACATAAATTTTTTGGTTCAAGTAAGTTAACTTAAGTTAAAATTTTGAAGAATTGAAATACAAGAAAAAATGGAAGAAAATAATTTAGTCAATAATATTACAGAGCAAGAAGAAAGTAAAATTATTCCTACAATTATTTTTGATAAATTTAAAGAAAAACTTGTTTGTCCTATATGTAATGAAGTAATAGATGAAGATAGTGCAGAATTTTGTCAAGAAATTCAACAACTAAAAGTATGTAAAACTTGTGAAAGTAGATTTAGTCCACTCCAAGCTAGGTGGAAAAATCAAATTACTATAGTAACTGAAGATAAATGTGAATTAGATCGTCAATTAAATGCAGTAAAAAATTTACTTCAAGAAAAAACTCAAAAATTATTTGCTCTTCAAAAACAAGTAGAAGAAAGAGAAAATAAAATTTATGAACTCAAATCTGAGTCTTATAAAAAATCAGTAGAAAATCAAATAAGTATTGATACTTTAAAAAGTGAAAATTCAAATTTATCAAATCATATTAAAAATTTAGAAAAAATTATTAAAAACTTAGAAAAAGTTAAAATAGATATTCTACAATCTTTTGAGAGCAAAAATGATAATTTTATTAAGTTAGAAAAAGAAAATGTAAAGCAACAAGAAGATTTTAAAAAATTAAATGAAAAGTATGATCAAACCGTAAAAACTCTTAATGAAACACGTACAAAATGTTCAGAAATGATGGAGAAAATGACTTCAGAAGAAACAGAAAAACACATTCTTAAAAGACAGGTAAATGAATTGATAAAATTAATAGATAGTAAAGAAAACAGCATTCTTAATCTCAATAAAAAAGTAAGCACTTTATCAGAAGCAGTAGCTGCAGTAAAGAAAACTCATTTAAAATTGGAATATACTTGGAATGATTTATCATTAAAAATAATAAAAGAAGCTGAAAAGAAGAAAGAGCATGAACGTGAATTAGAAGAAATTGTTAAGAAATTAGGAACGAAAAACAATACCCAAGTAGATTTAGAAAATGTTAAAACTAAAATTCAAAAAATTGAGACTGATTTTACACTTGTTTACAGAGAATATGTATATATAAGTTTATTATTATTAACAGAGGATACATCTATAGAAAAAATAAAGATTTACTTGGACAATTCATTTGATAAAATAAGAAGTCATATTGAAAATAAAGAAATTATAAGTAATCTTGAAACATTAGATCATGAAAAAATAAAAAATCATCCTTTATATCGAGATTTAAATAACAATTTAAACAGTGTAATCATAAAAAATGCAGAACTTATTAAAAATTCAGAACATTTAGAAAATGCTATTGAAATGTTAAAAAAAGAAATAAAAAATCAAGATGAAAATTTTGAAGAAATTAAAATATTAAATGAATTTTTAGAAACTGAAAATAAATTATTACAAGAACAAATTTCATTATTAACAACTCAAACAAAATTACTAGATGGTGAAAATAAAAAAATAAGAAAAATAATTCAAAATAAAACAAAAAATTTCAGTAAAAGTCAAATAATTTCTATTGATATAAAACCAGAAAGTGATGAACATTTGAGTGACTCTAGACCACTTGAGCATCGATTTGACGTGGACATCGATGAAAATCGTACTCGTGATGAGATATCGTCGCTCGAGCCATCCACTTCAGATTTCAACCCTTCAAGATGAATGTGCATCAACATTATTTTATAAAAATTAATTCTGAAACTTCTTATAAAAATAAATTAAAATTCAAGCATAACTCCTTATCCTTATTTATTATTACATACTTAACTATAGATTTATATACATATATATACAGCTCAAGACAGCGGTTGTTTCTTATCGAAATTCTTATCCCACCCCTGCGATAGCGTCCATAAAGTTAGCATGGTCCAAACTTTATCGCTGAGCTAAGAAAGTCACTATAAAGGACCGCTGTCCTAGGCTTAAAAGAAAGGGATAGAGGAAACCAGCATGCGAGGCTTTACTATCGTGGAGAGAGTCAAATTCATATAAGTCATTTATTCATTTCTTTCATCCTACATTCATAATACAATGAAAATGCATTAGCTTAGTCTCATAGTTTGTCGAAAATGATGCTAGCACATTTAAAGCTAGCGCATGTTTTTCTCATAAGAATAGCATTGCAAATTTAGCGCGTTTTTGACTGGTAAAATATATTATCGTGTACTATGTGTACTATAATTATGTAGTGTTTTTTTTGTTTTTTTATCTCTGTGCTAAAAAGATTTTCGACAAGCTATGGGACTATCTTCACTATGGTAAGGCCCTTGCTGGTTTCCTCTATCCCTTTCTTTTATATCATCAACCTACCCGCGATTGTTTTACTTTCCTTAATTTCAATAATTTTGGATGATTTGGTATTATTTATTATATTACAATCTTAAAAAAACTAATAAATAAGTTTTCTATTACAATTAGTTTTACGATTAGAGTTACATACTATTTGAATGTTTAGAATTAATTACTTGAAAACACTTTAACTACAAAAGAAAAAAAATTATCTGCTATATATTTGGATTATTTTCTGATAACAATAAAAGGCGTAGGTTTTTATTTTAAATATATAAGCTTTATTACCTACGTATAGCTGGCGCTGACTTTAAAATCAAAGTACTTTTGCTGCTGGAAAAAGTTTTAAAAATGACTTTTTCTCTCAACAGATGACTCTAGCTTTAATATTAATTAAAGATCTCTAATATTAATTTTCGATAAGCATCTTTTAGTAAAATATGTTCCTGAATGTTCCTGAACATTTTTTGCAAAATCGCAGGAATGGAATATAATTAGAACAACACTAGAATGGTGAACACTATTACACTAGAGCTCCATCCCTTTAAAATATTGTTTCCATTCTTGTCAATTCTAACTTTTTAAACTGCGTTGCAGTATCATTGATTTCATTATCTCTCTTGCTCATGTGCCTAATATTGATCATTCAATTTTATTAATTATTATTTTTAAATTTCTTAAATATTAGCTTATTTTCTATGCATGATGATGGTAAAATTACATTGAAAAGTGTGTTAAATCAAGTTAATTATGATAATTTCTTCTTCTTCTTCTTCTTCTTCAAAATTAATCCATTTGATTTTTCTCAAAAATTAGCTGTGTGCAAACACCAATATACATAATATATATATTTTTTTAAATATATATCTGCATAATTATTATACAATAATTATTATTCTCATAAAGTTACAGGGTGAATAAAAATAAACAAATTTTTCACATAATGAGATTTTCTTTATTACTTTCTTTTCAAAAATATTTTAACTAATTAATTATTATCATAACATAGGATATACTGTTGATATATGAATCTGATTTTTTTTTTATAATAATATATTTAATAAGTATAATATGTTTGATCATTTTGAAATTTATTATTTGCAAAGAGGTTATAATACATTTTAAATATACACATACATATAACAGATAAATATTTTTCTATAAGTTATTTACATATACCCTGGTTTTATTATTATTACGGAATAAACACGTTATATGAAAACTATTTTGAATATATGACAGTCTTAATTTTTTTATATAATATTATTATGCCAATTTCAATTCACATTGCTATCATTAATTAGACAGCTAATATTATCACCAATTAACATGAATATATTATTATATATTTTTTCTTTTAATTTTAAAACGATCTATTTAATATTATAATAATAACTATACAAGTGAAATATAAATTTATATTAAATTCTGTAAGTATTGTTTTCAGAACAGTATTTTTCGTGATCCATGTAGGCACTGCTAGGATTATATTAAGCTCTTGTAAAGAAGTTAAATTTTTTTTTTTAACTTTTCTATTAAAATGTTTGGTTTTTATTGCAGTGATTCGACTCGCATTACGTACTTTATAATCAAGTCATCATTTCGTCCATAAAGACGGAACGGCTTACATCTCAAAGAGAAGTGTTGGTTTGTCGTATTAGTATTACTGATAAGACAGTGCCGTAAATTACTACATTCATGTGCATGTGACTTATGTGTATCACGGTGCATCATGAAGTGTGATTTAGAGAAAAAATTAATTTAATCAATCAGATAATTGAAAATAACTGTCACTTAAATTTTCAAAAAATTCAAAGTCCATTTTTTTTTTAAATAGTTAAAATAATAAAATATCAGAATCATTGTTTATTAAACAGATCTACAAGATATTAAACTAATTTTTGAATATTCATCAGTTTGTTATAGACCCCTTGCGCTTTGTTGCCATGTTTGTGGTGCCTAATCCACTGTCCAGCATAGGGGAAACATAATTTCTCCTAATTTTTCAACTGAACAAATTTTTCTCATATTCTTCGAGCTTATTAGGAGCTAGAAATAAGGCTTTGATTGAGGTTTGAATCTTTTTTTGCTATTAAAAAATTAAATTAAATGACGGTTTTCCTATGCTGGCCTATGTACGTATTCTTGACCAACAAAATGGCGGCTATTAAATATGAATGCGACCGGTCTATAGCTATATAAAGACTAGTTTAAAATTTAATATCATCAGAAAATTATTGTTTTCACACTAAAAGTGAGTAAATGCAGACGATATCATATTTTATTATAATGAATATGTTTTTTTAAAGTGATGAGATTAATATTTCCATAAAATACAGTTTCTATAGGGCGCTTATTATAATTCTATCATTAATATATCAGTTTTATTTATATTAAATATTTGATCTGAAATCTATATCTTCTTTCCTATTTTTTGAACTGTTATATTATTATGTGATGATATAATGTAATTCTATATATATATATATATATATATAACAACAATACAGTTCATTAATTATTATAACATACATATTTTTACTATAAATACACACAGTATAATATGATTTGATTTATATAATAATGTACTATATCAGGACTTACGATATAATATATTCAGGGATACGAAATATTTAGCGCTTTTACATGTGGATATAAATTTTAGTTTACATGAAGAGGTGAGTGGAAAAAAGTTTCACACTATTGTTTTTAAATTATACAATAATAATAAGAAAATCAATCTATCAATAAATTTTTTAATAATTATGCGGAACTTTTTGATTCAGATTTTTTGTTAACTGCATATTTTTTAACATTTAAGTGTTAAGGAGTGCAGTTTACACTAAATTAAATCTAAACAAAAGTTCACCACTATCTCTTTCTTTTTGCTTTACATTATACTGTATAATATAAGATTTACATTGATTAAAAACCATTGAGCGCTAAATTATTGATATTATAGATAGCTTTCAGTGTTATTTCTGTACTGTACTTGGATATTTTAATAAAATACAACTCTATATTGACCGTAGTTAAATTTACGGGAAAAAAGGATAATTCCAACAAGATTGTATAAACTATTAAGTGTTTTATACTATGAACTGTGTATCTATGGTTTTAAGACGTGTATTATATTTAAAATGTGTTTAAAAGAATAAAATTTACTACGTTTTTAAGACTTAATTCATGACTTGCTTTAGAATTTAATCATAAAAAAGTTTGCAACAATTGAAAAAAAAAAAAAAAAAAAAAAAAAAAAAAAACTGAAGTCTTGAAATGCATAAAAAAAATACAACTTTGCAATAATGTGAGATTTCTATTTTCTTAATTATTATATATGAATACGATTCAAATCAAAATTGATTCAGACTATTTTAAATATATATTTAAATACACAGGTAAACCGCAGTCTGAAAAGTCATGATTTTTATTGTATATATAATTACAGTCTACTGGGGTGACTTTGAACACCTAAGTTCTCCGTCTTGGGAGCCTATTTCAGAACTCTGAAGTATGTTACTACAGTTCAAATTTGTTCTTCATTTTATAATGACATCTCCAGTTTTAGAAATGGTGTTGAAAGTTATCCCAGGCGTTCAAAGTCACCCCGGTCGACTGCACTAAAGTGTATTTAGAGTATTGTAATTTAAAGTAGTTTTCACAATGGACATTTAAGCAACTGATCGTATAATTTCACGTAGATTTTATGTAGAATCAATTTGTGTTTATTGTGAAAACACGCATTGTTTATAGTTTACATTGTCCTTTCAATAAGATTTTAAAAACTCTTTGATAATCAACAATTTAATAATTTCTATATTGACGAAATTTCTAAAAACTTTTATATTATATAATTTGAGGTAATAATAAAGTATTTAAATATAATTATCCAGGGTAGAAACATATGAGTAAAAATTAAATAATAGTATTATAATATACAACAATAAGATAATAAAAATTGTCTCTTAAAAACAATAATAAAAATTTGTGCTAAAATTGGATAAAAATATACATTTTAAACTTCAACGTATGAGGAATCAACGGTTGCACCTTTGAATGTGTGAAGTCTTGGCTGAGCACCAAGTAGCGATTCACTTGTTATTTTTTTAGGTAACAATGGAGAAGATGGCCTCTTAGTTGGAGATTTAATCATTGCAGCACATTCCATATTGCACACACTGTTGAATGTCTCATTGTTATTATCAGTGGTATTATTTTCAGGTGAAGAAGCGATACACTTAAGAACACTAGCAAGTAAATCTTCATTTGATGAAGAATTATTTAAACAAGATGATTCTGAATTTGATTTTTTCATATTATTACTTATACTACTAAAATCTTTATTTTTTGGTAATTTTGATGAGTATTTTTTACTTGTTGGAATATATTCTGATGATAATATTTCAACATTTTCATATGAATTTTCACTTAATGAATCTTCATTTTGAATTGTATTATTACGTTGAGGTAATATTCTACTATTACTACTACTATCATTATTAGTACAAGATTCATTTTGAATATTATTTTTAATACTATTTGAGATTCTATCATTATTATCATCTGAACTTTCTGAAATATCATCTCTAAATGAGACTTGATTTTTAATTATTTTTCTATTTCCACCAGATTTTCTTTTCATAGCTGATGAGGTTGAGGTTTCACGGAAAGAGACTCGAGTTTCTCGGACAAAGCCAGGTGGATCTCTGTCTTCATCATAACCACTCTCATCGCTATCTTCGTCTTCTTCAACTCGTGCAGAAGGTGACGAGCAAATGTCGAGTTCAGTCAGGGGTAACTCGGAGTTTGAGGGGATCTCGTCATCACAAGAGGATGCAGGGTGCAAAGAGGAGGCCAACACGACGCCAGACTCGCTGCTCAAGCTACCACCCTCGCGATGTTCCTCCTCTTCTTCTTCTTCCTCATCTAGGACGACGCTCTCCTAAAAGTATTCACACATTTAGTCATCATGTTAAACAAATAAAAAAAAGTAGTTAACAAATTCTATTGTACTATTGTGTTATTATTTTTTTAGTTGTACACTCAGTAGCGTCGCAGTAAAACTTACGTCACTAGGAATTTATGTTGAAAATATTGATTAAAAAGTAAAATAACTTCTAGCCAATAATATCCTCTATTATTATTACACACTGACACTTCGTAAATTTTAA
This sequence comes from Ecdyonurus torrentis, assembly GCA_949318235.1. Classification (NCBI taxonomy): domain Eukaryota; kingdom Metazoa; phylum Arthropoda; class Insecta; order Ephemeroptera; family Heptageniidae; genus Ecdyonurus; species Ecdyonurus torrentis. The sequence goes on along the minus strand of OX439131.1, from coordinate 36,023,455 downwards.
GTATCATTCTTCAGACCAGATTTGCATAAAAGATAATTGACAATTTTTATAGTTACCTCCTCTGATATTTCATCAATAGGACCAAGTTTTGGTGCTGATTTTGATCGTTCAAGAGGTGGTCTATAATTTGAAGCTCCAGTACTCAGCAGTATACGACGCCTAGGTAGACTTGGTTGAGCGTATACAGAATTTGCAAGTGAGAGACGTGCTTGCTGGCGCCCCAACTTGTCCCTCTTGAACTCTCTTAGCGCCTCACCTAACCTTGCCTGGAGTTGAGTAGCCATATTGCGAGCTACACTAGCCTGCAAATCAAACAATCACCTTTAGAAAAACATGACCTCAGCAACATTATTAGAGTTTCTATAAGTATCACTCGTATCTATATGACATGTATCTTACATCAGCTTAAAAAATAATAAAAAAAATTTAAATGAGTGTGATGAAAGAGATTATCTATATACACTTGGTTGAATAATTAATTAAGTTTATATAATATGCTTTGAGTTGGAAACTTCATTACAAGCTTAGGGGAAGAGATTTGCAGAGATGAGAAGACATAGATGAAGAGAAAAACTAAGATTTTAAAATAAGCAGTGCAATTTCTAAAAGCATTAGATAACACTGATTATAATTATATTGAGTAAAATTTTTAAGTTAAAGTATGGATTATAACCGGACATAACATTACTTACTGAAAATATAATTAGAATTCATGGTTTTTACAGACAACAATGCCTCCACTGTTACGTCCAAACTAAACAAGATTCATAATCTAGACTGATCCGCTTATTTAATTTGTTGAGGTTTAAATTTACTTAGCCTTTCAGATAATAAGAATAAAAATAGCAAATCCTTGAATAATTTAGCAGAACTTTTTTTTCTGTCTGTAAATTTAGAACAAATAGATAAGCAAGTCAAAAAAGTTAAGGAATATAATATTTTTTTTTTTTATCATTTAAGTCAATGCCGTAACCATGATCTTGGGTGAATGCCAGAAACGATACGATTTACTTATTGCGTATAATAGAATTATCTTTTTTTTTTCTTTTTTTTTTTTCATTAATTTTTGAAATATAATTTTCTTTGAACTATATTGCTTGCGACATAATATGGTGTATAGTATGCTGGTTCTGGTTACCTTAGAACAGAGCACAGCATGGCAGCGTAGTTCTTGCTTGAGTCTACGTCCCTCATGGCGGTAGACCCAACAGAAGACCCGCGGGAAAGCTGGGGGTGCGGCACAAAAGGTAATACGATGACTCCAATACTCCGTGAGTCCATGCTCGCGGGTCACGGCACGCAGACCTCCGGCACTCACTGTCACGGTCATCGACACGTCAGCACGCGAGCTAGCACAGTAGTTACGCCACAAAGTGCCCACTGGCTTCTCAGCACATCCCTCACCTGCAACAAAATACCAATAGGGAACACTTTAATTTTTAATTCATTTCTAAAGAAATTCTTACATAATGGGTAATAAAGAAGAAGAAGAAAAAAAAAATTCCGAGGAAAATGTTACAATATAAATTACATTTTTAAGTAACTATACATTATAGAAGGAACTAACTTCAAAGACCACATTAATAAAGCTTTAGAAAAAATTCAAGGGTATTTTTACGCCCATATTAAATTTGTCATTATTTGTCGTGTGTCTAAATAAAATCCCTCACGTGTGCAAATTTATGCGGAATCGAAAGTGACATTATGTTATTTGTGATGTGATACGTGCACCGCATGTGTTTGGGACAAAATAACACCACGAGTACACACACACGTACACACAACTTTCTTCTACGCAGAATAAAATAAAGCATCTTTATTGAGATTAATTTAAATGCAAAAAGAAAAAAAACATCATGCCAATTATTATGAGCAATTCACTGGAAATTTTTTTTGTATAGGCTTGAGGGAGTTGTTTGTTTTGTAACGCAATATGAGCGATATGTAAGGAAGGAGCACGCAAAATTCTCTATGTATTTATGCTGTGCTGTGTATAATATAATAAGTCACGATGACGCGATAATGTAATGTTTTACGTAATGTAGCATTAACTTAATAAGAAGGTTAATTATCATATATTATGAAGCATCACATTCAATGTTCTTAGATTCACGACATATTATAATTTTTTATAGTTATTTTTAACGCGTTTTTTTTCTCTCACCATTTTTTTGGAAATACCAAAGCAAAATAAAGCACCTGACTTTAGATATAATTGTTATTTACAGAATTAATAAACAACTGGATTACGTGTAAGAGTGGGCCAGATATTTGTCAGGTCTAAACCTCGCCTTTTCAATTCTATAACATAATATTTTTTTTTAATAAAGAAGAATATTGATTTATTGCTGATTTTTTTTAACACTTAAATTTAGATATTTCAGAAACAAATATTTAAATGTAAACGCCAAGAAAAAACAACAACATATTTTATATAATTTTGTATTCAAATTGTGTATTTTTAGAACAGTTTCCAGCATGAAAACATAAGCATATGCATGTAACTGACAAGATAAACAAAAATAAGAAGATGAAGAAGAAATCTGGAGAACAAACTTAAGACAGATATTTTATATGTGACATTTTTGTAACATGTGAGCGACCTCTTCAGACTTCACTTCACGTCAGCTTGCAGTTGTTGTCAAACCCTTTTCTCGCGGAGCCGCGTGTTAATCTTATACAGTTAGAAAACACACTATATTATAGCGTGCTGCTTTACAAGATTGCAAAATTTTGAACTTCACGAAATGTGAAGTCAGAAAAAAAAAAAAAAAAAAAAAAAAAGTGACATTGAGAAAACGAAAAAAAAAAAAGTTTATAATTTCCTGAGCTAAAATAAAGCAACCGTTTTGAATTTTATGAAGATTTCTGTACAAAAATTGCATTTAAATCAATATATTTTATAAATATTGAACGCTCTTTTTGTCCTACAATTTTACATTTTTTACATATATATAGAGACTAAAAGCAGCTGCGTGGAAAACTGTATAGTAAATAATTAGGTATCAATTAGCATATCCTCTAATGAACCGGATGGCTTACGTGGATTGAACTAAAAATTTTAATTTCCTTTTACTTTTTTTTTTTTTCGTTCTGAACAAACAACGTTTATTATTACTATCCGCATGTGTATTGATTTGGTAATTCGATTATACAAAAATAGACCTGTGTTCAGAATAATAACACTTGTTTTTGTACAATATATAACAACTTTCATTTTGGCACTTTCATATTATATTTTAACCCACACAATCACATAAATCACTTTTATTTTAATATTATTGATCCAGTTTTATTGAAATCACATATTATAAAAATCATAAGTCGTGAGTCGCAATTGATATTATTCATAGTATAGGTCAATATACACAGAACATATTATCACTAAAAAACTAAAGAGCTAACATATTCATATTAAAATTAGCACCTTAATTATTACGTAAACAAGCAAAATTTGTAAGGAAAAGAAAAAAAATGTAAAATTCAGTTCAGCACGAAGTCCAAATTATTTCAAAATATTTAGAAATGAAATTTATTTCAATAATTTGGTGGCGGGATTTAAAAAAAATTATATGTGAAAAGTACTAATTATGATATTTATTATAAATAAGAGAAAGTATAAAGAAATAATAATAATTACTAAAGTAATTTGCAACTGACAACTGTGTTGTCTTATGGTATGACAGACAGAAATGTTAATAAGATACATGTGTTCGTTCTTCTGTTTTATACTCAACGAGGGGAATTCTCATTTTTTTTAACAACCAATTCATCCAAAATAATAACAAAGTATGTTACACTATACACTTTTACTTTTTTTTTTTTTTCCTTCTTTTTCTATTGTTTAAACATATACAATAAAAAAAATGCATATTATATATTATATAATTTCAAAGAATATTATGTATTTAAAATTGTAACTTTTTCTTAAATATAAAACACGAATCTGTGGTTTTATAAACAAAATATAAATTACATAATTGTATAGTAATTATTTCATTGTATACGATTATGAAAGTAATTTGAATGATGATAGTAATTAAGTTGTAAACGTATATATATATAAACATAAAATGTGGCTTACTGTATTCAAACATAATATAACTTTTCTTGGTATATATATAATACGATAATATAAAGTTATAAAGACACTTTATAAAAGAGTGGGCAAAATTTGTCATACCCACAAACCTTGCTTTGTTCTTTGAAACTAGATATAAATTATGATTTTGATTATCCGAATTCAATATCACGAAAAATAATTGCTTTCTGAATGTTTTTATAAAAATATTTCAATACTGTAAAACACTCTAATTGAGTTATATTTTATTATATTATTTACCAGGAAACTCCTAAGTTTTTTTTTTAACAATGTAACTATATTTTGATTTTGAAACGCATCAGAGAAATAAATTTTAATTATAAATAACCGTTATATAACTCAATAAAGTAAATTAAATGAGAAATATAATAATTCAATACTTTTTTTTTAATAAATTTATAATGATTATATAAAGAAGCTAAAAAGTGATGAACTTTTTCTATATCATTAACAATAAAATCACAGAACAATACAAGTCTACTAATTTTCCGGCAGGTTTTGTTTAAGATTTATTATGATATTGTGGGGGTCCTACTTAAAAATTATAATTAAGTGGGCATTAATGGTGAACACGGGTGAGTGATTACACCAACATACTTTTTTCTTTGTACAAGAATTTAAAGAAAAACAAAACACACATGCCGAGCTGTGACGTATTGAAGATGGACATATAATGACGTACATAATTTATTTATTTATCTATATACTATGTAATAAAAGTTAAATAAATAATGTATATGCTTTTTAATACGTTTAACGTCCTGAATTTTGTGTATATTATATACTTTAAGTCACAGACACCTCCTACTGTTTAGAATTTTGCAAATTATGGGCCAAGGTTTAAAAAATGTCATTTCTATTACTTCAGTGACGTAATGTGTAAATAGACCTATTTTTAAATATATATTAATTTTATATCCTGTTCTATTTAATTTTATTATAATCATATAAGACTTCCCTCAAAAATTATAAAAATAATTTTAAAAGCTTTTATTGGGAGAAATCAGGTTTATGCACCCTTTTTATTTTAACGATTAGATGATATAAATAAAACATAAAATATAAATTGAATCTATCACCAATCTCAATCCTATAAGATTTAGGGGGTGATTAACCCCTGGACTCTCACCAAACACGTAGTTTTGAGTCCCCTATAAAACCTCTGCAAAATGACCAAACTATTCCTGTCACGGTTTATTCGCTATCGGTCATCTTTTATAAACCATTTGACGACCCTATCGATTCGGACAGTTTTGAAAAATTATTTATAAATAAAATATATCAAAAACTATTTTTGAAGAAGTATATCGATTATTATAGTTCATGGGGAATACTTATAATAGAAAAATATTTATTTTTATTTTTGTTAAGTATAGGATATAAATCTATTTAGGTCAGTGCCTTGTTGTACACTAGTACTAAAGATCGCGTTTATTACCCACTTGTAAGTTATAGACTGGTACCACAATAAAATTTTGAAATGGTCATTGATCTAAATATCCTATATGTGAGGTCTACTTTGATATTGTTATATGTGGTCTATGCATAGGATACACATACACATGGTCATATTAATCAAGGATAATGATTTGCAAACATTTTATATCTTGGCATATAATTTTCTATATTAAAATTAAATGATTATGAAAGCTATCTAATAATTCAGCTGCTTAATTAACATATAACTGATTTTCAAAAATAATTGCACAATTACCGTACCAAGATATAAAAATTAAATGTATTAAAGAAGTGCTGATTAATGAAAACCATTATTCTATTTTATAAAAAAAAAAAGCAATTAATATACTTTTTAATAACTTTACAAATACTAAAAGCACTGTAAGTTACATTATATCATAATTAATAGTATTTTTAAATATTTTTCTTTATTATAACATTTAACAGCAATTTTTACGTTTAATCTTTCGTTACTAAAATTTTCACTTTATATATTTTTTTAATTTCATTTTCACCTTCATATATTACGTTTCTCATGTCATTTTATATAAATAAGTACTACAGAAATAATATAATTAACTTTTTATTATATGCATGCATGCATAAAAAATAAATGAATCATTTTTTCTTATTATGTACCAAATAAGATAAGCATGACACGTCTTTACGTATAAATTGTGAATATGATATTATACCAAAGTTTTACAGCCTTGTGTGATTTGTTATGTTTACATAACTTTATAAATTACGATATTCAATTGAGTAAAATAATAATAATAATAAAAAAAAAAAACTTGCTGACTTTATGTAAAAGGGATTCATACACGAGTTTTAATAATATTAATAATATGAAAGGTTTCATGGTCGTGTAAATTGTCGACCAAGTTCAAAGTCATTAAAGGGCGCATCACTCAACAAATAATAAATATTGCACTCTACCACAGTTTGTTCTCTCTTCTCTCGCAATATAATAATGTATATTAGAATAGATTAATAACCGGAGCACAGTTGTATATTATATATAAATTGCTTACATAACCTTAATTAAATCAACAATCAAGTTTAATAATACTATAATACGCTGATGACTTTTTTTACATATAGTTTTAACTGTATAATATTTAAAACAATGTAATATATTTTGAAATTTATAATTTTTATTTTTTAGTGTTTTATCTCTATTCTAAATTTATTTTTAGCTTTTTTGTATTTTAAAATAACAACAACTTGTGTAAAAATAGAACATTTAAATTAACAAATTTAAATTCAGAGTTTTTTTCTTCTAATCTTCATTTTTCATGTATATTTGCTTGTTCATTATATACAGTATAACAGTTATCTGTATATTATAAATTTATTCAGTATTTTAATGGCCCAGTAAATACTTTATGTATAAAACTTCAATTACAAACGTATACAATTTAAAAATATTGAGAAAGAAAAAAAGTACTGTACTCTAATTCACATACAATGAAAAAAGAGGATTGAAATGTTCACAGCTAACTAAGTTTGTTTGATAATAATAATAACGTTATTTTATACTTTGTGAAGAAGCTTTTTTAAAATTTATAATAATATAAAATTCAATGCCAATTTTACCGCAGTAAATAGTTTTCAATGTCTATGAAGTATAAATTGATTATTTGAAATCCTGATTGCAAATCTTGTACGTTACATCCGACAATAATAAAGTCTTTTATTAAAAGGAAATAACATTTTGAGGTTAATGAATTGAACAGATTGAGGAGTTAATGAGAAAATGTAACCAATCAATTCGAAACAGATGAATACTTTTGCTTGAGAATTTTTACAATGACAACCAATTGAAATTAACTATGATTATTGATGCGTTTAAAAAAAAAAGTATATAGTATTCCAATTTATAAAATTACTTTTTATAATTACTGTACTTGTCGGAAATTCATCCTGTAAAGATTTTTTCTATTATTATTATAATAATAATAAAAAAAAACTTTATAATAAAATCAATGAAGTATTATATCAAAACTATATATTATGTTAGAAAATTTATTATATAAAATAATATTAATTATATACTTTAAGAAAATAGAAATTTTCTTGTTAAGAAGTAATTATACAAAGTTAACGTTGTGTAACAATATAATATTTTGATGAATTTTAATTAGCACGACAGGAAGAAACAGAAGTTAACTTCCTACAAAATATATTTCATTATAATATAGGATGTGTGATGATGTCCCGCGGGATTTATTATGAGTTAAGGAAGCTGTGACAATATTGAACCTATATAGAGTCAGGATATAAAAATATATAATAGTGAGGGGCCCTTTATCCCGTCCCCATCATGTCAAAGACATAATAACGTCATCAGTACAGGTCATTCAACTTATCCACATGAGTTCATTAAAATATTAGGTGATAAAACAAGGAAACGTGCAAATAAAATCATCCCCTTTATTAAATATTCACTTCAATAATCAAAGCTAAGCATATTTAAAGTTTACAAGAGGAAAACACACGTAATAAAAACTTACTTTCCTTATATAATGTACATAGTTATATAGTTTCCTTGTTACCATATACAAAGGTAGATTAAACTTTGATCTATATAATAACTTGTCTATATACATACTCTGTTCTATACACAGTTTTCAAAGTCTGTGAGAATTAATTAATATTTGCAATATAATAATCTAATGCCATTATTTCTATTAAAACACTGGAATCAAGCACTATAATTACGAATGTTTTAGTATAAATACGAAATAATGATTTTAGTCAAATTAACATGTATATATAAATAGAACCAAGAATATAAGCATATAGTAAATAAGCCATCCTTCATCCTTTTATAATGTTCAGTTCTTTAATCTTTCATTACGGTAAGTAACTTTGATTCCTAAGGGTACCTTGTTTAATCCAAGAGCTATTTTTGGAGTCAAAAGTCTCTCTGCAAATGGATTTGTTTAATTTTCCAACATATAATTCTAAAAGCTATTTTGGTTAATATATATTATTACATTTTCATTTTAGTGTATAATGTGAAATTTAATTCAAGTTACATGGCTTAAAAATCCTTGATAAATTTGAATTTTAAACTGATATAAACCTTATTTATTTACAACCTTTTTATAATTTAATTAAAATTTCAATGAAATATATACTCTCATTTTTGTTTTAAGTGCAATATCATAAAAGTAATAAAAATTTTATTAAAACAAAATGTGATGCGTGGGTTTTTAAATTTAAAAAATCAAATTAAATGTGAATGAGTAATCTTGTGCGATATAAAAGTTTTATTGATATAATATATAAGAAGCACACAAGATTGCGCTGGAGTTAAAATATCAATCTTGTATATTATTATACGAATTCGATTTCACAATCTAAATCACGCACTAACTATCAACATTATATGATGCGGTCATTTGACTTATAAAAATATATAATGATTTTTTTTATATATTTCTAATTTAAAATATAAAATTTTATTACATCATAATATTTAAGTGATGTAACTTTATTTTAGGTTTTGTACTCTATATAACATGATTAATAACAAGAAAAATAAGAAAGGAATAAAAACATTTGATTTGCTTCAGTAAATCAGTTATAAGAGACTTTTTGCTTCTATACTTACATAAAAAATATATATAAAAGAAAAGAATTTACTTCCAAGGTAAATTCCCGTTAATGAGTGCTAAATAATTTGTTATTAAAAACCTTTTTATCATAATAAGGAAAGAAAATAATGTACTTTATATTTTTGAATATATAATAAAGTTTAATAGTTATAGTTTACCTTTAGCCCAGCCTGTGAGTACATTGCCGAGATATGCAACCTTGTAACTAGGGTCGTATTCAGTGATGGTAACTGATTGTCGTTTCCATAGTTTGCCCAAGCCTAATTTGAGCACCCGCAGCGTACGTGCTAGGTATTCTGCTTGACGTTTTGCTGCGGCCTCCTCTCGTTCCTCAGCTAAACCAGCAACTTCCTCACTCATTTTGTATATATGAAGAGAGACTCTCTGAAAACATTCAAGGTTCACAAGTTAGTGTCAATACAAGGGCAACAAATTTGTCATCTTAACTGTCAAATACGATCTATTACACAAAATAATTAAAAATTTATATATATACAAGGGCACATTTTGGAGACATTTTTTTTTTATTAAGAGTATGGTAGGTATACTGTATATAACAAAAATAATAAGGTTTCATTTCGATCTGTCTGGATAGAACCAGAGAGAATAGGAGAACAAGGTGATCGAAATAAAGCCCTGCAAGCATCTCTCTCTCTCTCTCTCTCTCTCTCTCTTACTATTATTCAGGCTCTTGCAAAATTCTTTACTTTGAAAACTAAATTGACGAAAATTGAAAAAAAAAAAAAAAAAGCTATTGAGTGTTCTATTTCTTATCAGCATGAAAAAAAAAATCTTCCTTTCAATATTGGTGGATAATTTTAGAAACCAGAACCAGTACAAAAGCTATACACTCTTCAAGAAGATATTGATTAAAATACAAGGAATAAAACCTTTTGAAAAAAAAAATCTCTTTATAATACTATACTTTATTCTGTACTTGAATTTTCAACACGCACATGACAAGTAAATCATGACTATAATGACGATAATGACTTATTACTTTTTATTTTTATAATAATCAAATATATAAGTGAAGGCATGTTAAATAATGCATAACAAACTTTGTTTTCAAGGGTAAATAAAAAAAATGATATTAATCTTAAAAAGCTTAATACATTTTGTGTGTAACGAAATAATCATTATAAAAATTACATTACTTTAAAAGCTTTGACAATAATATATAAAAAAAATTACGTGACAACAGTATAACATTCTTTTCATTTTAACTGATCAATAATAGAAAAGTATTGATATAGAAAGGGTTTAGAAAGAACTGATAGTAAAGTTTTATAAATCAATATTTTATGTTCTATACCTAGTCTACTGGGAACATTGTGAGCTATCAACAACGTCGCGTGAGCTATGCAGCCATGAGTAGCTTCATCGTATTTATGTATGAATACTAAATCAACTAATCTATATAATACAGTATAAAATATATAAATAAATACCCACGCCATTGATTTAAACATATAATACAAGGACGATAATATATTAAATATTCAAACATTGTATCTCTTGCAACCTTTTGGGGATTTAAAGTTTTACTTCGTGTGGACACCATAAAATTCTTAGAAAAGTTTCTTAGTTGTATGAAGAAACAAACAAAACAAAACAAAAAAAGTATCAATTTTTGCAAAAAAATATTTTTAACTGATAATGTGATAATATATTTGAATTTGGCTACTATTGAGTAAGTACTTAGTAACTGCTAAGCAAATGTATATCTATATACCAAGTTATAAAAAAAATGTTGCAAAGGTAAATTGATTACTCCCTATTGAGAAATATTGCCAAAGTATACAAGGATTTTTGAGTTGAAGTTCAAAAACAAAAAGCCAATATCGGATTTATTTATATAATATGATTTTTTTTTTTTTTTTTTTTTTTTTTTGCGTAGTAAATAAAAGAATTTGTTAGTCAATTCTTACGCAAACGTCCTGTCTAAATACAAAAATATACTTCAACACGCTATCATTATATTTAAAATAAATTATACCAATTTTCCCATATGTTACTCAATTTTTATATTGTACAAATTAATGAAATGTGGGAAAATTGAAATACATTCTTTTTGTTAAAACAGATTGAGGTTGACATGCAATATACTTTATTAAATTTGACGAATAGATGACTATAGAAATTTTGCATAATTATATTATTATATAATACATTAGAACAGTATCTATTTGAATTTCCATGCAATTAAAATTTCCCTATTTTTAATTAGTTAAAGCATAATACTATTATATTAATGATATACTTTTTATTATATATCTTTAAATTTAATAAGTGCATCTACATTAAGAAAAAAATAATTTAATTTTATACTTAAACAAAAGGAACAACGAGGAAAAAAGTACAGTAGTAAAATTACATCGTGTGTGGTGTAACAGTATACCCTTCATGGTATATGTATGCACATACAGTGAGCGATGTATAAGCAGTGTATAAGAACAAAAAAAGAAGAAGAAATCATGTATTCTACTCACATAAGCTTCAAGGATCAAATACCAATCTAGTTTTCTAATGCTTACTCACTCATACATGAACATACAAACTATAACTTCTTATATACACACAAATATGGTAGTAACATACCTTATTTTTTTATTATACTTATATAATATAGATATTGTTTTGCACTAATATAACATAGAACTAATATTACATTTTCTGAGCACAATATCTATAGAAAGCGAATTATAACTGGTGCGACTTTACGACTCCACTTTGATATCAACAGGAATTTGCGGTTGACTATACATCCTTTGAACAAAACTAAAATACTAGATACATGAATTCTATATTTGTACAACGTAATATGTTTAATATATTTTATACTGTATAGCTATATAAAATCATACTACGACATTATAATCATCAAAGCTTCTTATGTGACAAAAACAGATATACCAAAGTTATTGATTAACTCTCTTCTTTCCAATCAGTAACAATCAATGAAAAATAATAATAACAAAATCTTTTATTAGTATAATATTATTATAGAAGTATTTTATTATTATTATTAGAAATTTTAAGAAAACTTTAAAATTTACTGTACTTAATTTTAAATAATTTCAGCTTTTTAGTTAATAAAAATTACAACTCTACGCCTATGTATATATAAAACAATAAGGTTCAATAATATATTTTCTTCCTTGTTTTACTTTATATAAGTTTACGTGTTTTATGTCCCTTTAAATAGTTCGTATAAATACACATACGTATATGTATAAAATATGCTTTCCTAATATTTGCATTAGTTTTAATATATTTTAATATGTGTATAGGTAACAAGCAGCATAATACAAAAAGTAAACTAAAGATATTAATAAGAGTTAACTTTTACAATTTTAAGTAATAGAATTCATTAAATAATTTAAAGGCTCTTAGATACGCCTGATATGCATATTTATGTGTATACGACCTATTTAAAGGGACAAAAAACACGAACCTAGAAATAATAATAAAAAAAAGGCAGATGAAGAAGAAGAAGAAAAATAAAAAAACGTTAATAAACAATTGAAATGTACACACCGTTTGATACTAAAATAGAGAGTACACAAAGCTGCAGATTTAAAGCAATAACATATTTGAAATGAGGTTATTATTTTCGTGCGAATCTATAAACATGAAAAATTTGACCATTGATAAGTGTAATAACTGGACAGTACTTTTACATCAATTTTGTGTAATTTTAAAAGAAAGTAATATAGTTTAAATTTTATTATTTCATTCAATCATTTTTGTCAACCTACTTGTAAAATATAAAAATAATAAATTATATTCTAAGTATATTAAAAAGTATGTGAAATTTTAAAATGATTTCGTGGATTAAAAAACAAATTATTGTAAAAGTTTCATTATTATTATTATTATTATTTTAACAGATGCGCAGACAATGTAATTTTACAGAAATTATAAATTTGTTTTTGTTGATTATCATGCGATTGTGTTTTGTTATTAAAGAGAGTGAATGAATCAGACAGATAAAGATTGTATTTTCCATGATGCATGTGACAAAAGAAAAAACCGTCCGTGACCGCAACATTACACCAGTATAGTACATCAATTTCCTTTTCTTTCTCTCGTATATGTATATATATCTCACACATTTAAGCATCACGTACCATTCATCAAGAGAGTGAAATTATTTCAGTTAGTGAAAAGTCACACGAAAATATATTAATATTTCCCATTGTTTTTGTTCGTGAACTTGATAGGACGACAATCACAATACTCAAAAATAATATTATTATTAAAAAAAATATAAAAACTTTCATATCATTATCCAAAAAAATTAAGAAATATGAAACGTTAAATTCTATAATGTCAAGACAAAAAGAATTTTTTAGACCGTAAAAATAAGATAACGTTCTACCATAACAAAATCATCATAAGTATTATTATTTCTCTTTCTTCAATACTTAAATGCAAAGCAAATATAAATTGTTGATTTGTCTTACTTTAAAAGAATAAATACTGTTAATTTTTAAATATTCAAAAAAAAAAAAAAAAATGATGCTAATATGTAAATAAAATAAATTAACAAAAAAAACAACAGTTTTTTCTACGTAGTTTGTTGTAGTTATATAAAAATTATTATAATAATAATCATTGCTCTAATTTTGTATACACAGCAAGCAAGTGTTAATGCACTTGTTACATACGCTACACAGTCCATTTTTATTTATTTATTTTATGTTAACCAAGCACCCAAGCATGATGGGGACCCAAGCTTGAAAGGTTGCATTCCTAAGCACAACTAAATATTATATTACATGACGAGTTATAAATAATATCAAAGTCTACGAATAATTTTACCGTTAAATGCGTATTTTTTTTTATTTTAAATATTTTAATGTATACTGATTTAAATTTATATATTATGAAATTTAAAAAAAAAAATGTGAAATTAATTTTATTGTTTTTAAGTATAACACCATAAAATTAAAATATTATTTGTTTCGTGGTTTTGTATTAAAAAAACCGTTACAAAACAATCTAGAATAAATATTTTTATATAATATAAATTAATTAAAAATATATATATTATGTAAAAAAAAATTATATAAATTTTTTGTATTCACTGTGAGATTCATGGAATATGAAAGGATATAATCGATTTTTAATATTTTTGAAGTTTTTCTAATATATAAACATGATGGTATTTTGATTTATTGGCAGCCGCAAGTGCCAAAATGTAAATTTTATATTGATGTCGTTACGAGATTAAAAAAAATAATGCCTTGATGTAAGCTACTTAAATCCAACTGTAATAATAAAGTTGCGTTTAAACAGACATGAAATAAAGTATTCAGTTTACGTTTCAATAAATCACCGTTTAATTTAATATACTTATTATTTAATATGACTACATTTTAATTTGAGATTTCAAAATAAAATTAATATAAATTGCACAGTTGTGTGTAATTGCAATAAAAAAATATAGGTAAATAAAAAATATATATTGATTTGAAGAATACATAGATTGTATCATAATAGAGAAGAACAAAAGATAATATAATCTAAAAGAAAACACAATTACTCAAACAATTCTTAGTTTTAATTTTTTGAAACAGTATTATATTAAAGCCATAGACCACATAAAACAACATGTGCTTTTTAATGAATAAACACGAAATGGGATCTTCAAAACTGATGACAATTTTTACCAGAATGCTAAAATGTAGCCCCACGAGAGAGCGTGAAAATACTGTAAAGTATGCAATTTACGTGGCTATTCATGTTTCTGACGTCAGAAACATGCAAAAATTAACATGAAAATGTTGTGTGGGTTGCATAAATCGAAATTTTATAATCACTGCTACGGAGCTATCGGGTTTTGAGACAAACTAAAGTTATTTATTAAAGTCCCATCAAGTGTTTTGTGATATAAATGCTTATGTTTTTCACTGGTCTATTCCTGTAGTATTATTTTTCTTGTCTCTTGCAAAACATGCAAGCAATAATAGCTATAGGTTATAAGGTACATTTTAAATAGTTTTAATTCCTCTGACTATACATTATTATACAAGTAAGTAGAGTGTCTTATGTAAACATTGACTTCAAAATATTACCAGCATCACAATATTGACTAATAATATTTTTTATGCATAACGATATTCTTATGAGACATCGTATTTAACAATAGCATTATACGTTTTAAAAAAAAATTAAATATAGCACACGACAGATATGCGACCTATATTTTAAGAGCGTTCTTTATAGCTATACGCTCTGCATAACATTTGTGGATTATCTAATTTATTTTTATCATCTATATTAATTAAATCATCTCCGGAAATACAATTAGTAAAAATTTAAATTTTTAAACATGTTATTGTATTATAAGAATATAGAACATCATCCTTTCTTTATCTTAATTGTTTTATATTTTAAAATTGAATCGTAAGGTTAAAAAAAATGTAATTAAGATTATTCTATTAAATGATAATAAAATATGAACCCAAAACCTCATAAATGTTTGTTTAAAAAAAAAATGAAGAAATTTTTTCGTGAGTAAATACATGAAAAAAAAAAAAAAAAAAAAAAAACTACAACTAATGATAATTTGTTATTATTTTTGCAAAAATATTTTTGTTCATACAGTAACTAAAATTTCAAGCAAACTTTGTTTGTATCAGTTCTATATTTAAAAGCTTATTTCACAACCTAAACTATCAATATATTTTAAGGAGCGACACTATACTCTAATTTTGCTACATCAGAAGAAACTTTAAATTTTCTCACATAATATTTTAAGATGAGAGCGGAAAAAAAAAAGAGTGTACTAGATTTACACTAATTACTGTGATATCAAACCGTCACCGTATACGTCTCGTATATTATATACTTTCTTTTGTTTCATTTTCAGTGAGTGCAAATTTTAGTTTTGACCCACGCCTTTCACTTTAAGTACAAAAATAAGAGAGCAAAATTTTGTATAAAATTCATAACGTGACTGAGCAGCATTTTATCTTTCTGTGACAAATTATAATTTAATGTCACAAGCTAAAGATAAAAAAAAAATCTCTACTTATTTTAATCCTTTTAAAAAGTATACGTTTCTCCTAATTAAAATAATTTTTAAAATACAATGATTTTAGATTGAACTTATTTAATTTTACAATGGAAAAATATAAAATAAAATGTATATCAATAAAATATTGGAGTGTTTATGATAATTTTCCTAATTTTATTATTAAAGTACAAAGTCCATAAATTAGCAATTATATTCAGTGACATAAATTAACATGTTAAGTGTACTTAACGTTCAGCCAGAAGCCACAATATACACTACACAAAATAAATACAAGTTACTTCATTTTATATTACTTTCAGTACTTTAACATGAATCGCAAGCTATATACTGTCAGCTTAATAATATCATTATAAATAATTCTAATATAAAAGTATTTAAAGAAAGATCCAGCATTTAATTTTTAAATATTAGACTTAAAAGTGATCATAACTCATTTATTTTATGATCAGTGAAAGTTGAAATTCAACAGTAATATTAATAATATGATAATGAGCAATAATATGTATATTATACTTTGTAGGCGTTATAGAACAGGTCAATGTCTTTTTTACTGTCCGGAGTTGAACTACTGACCTTACCATGTACAGACAGAGAGACAGATACATATTATTATAATGTGTGAGTTTGCATCATAAAAATTGTCAATCCAATATCTGTCACATGAAACATGCAATGACGTAAAAACAAAATGTAACATGAAACTTAACATTTAAAGCCATAGACCACATAAAACAACATGTGCTTTTTAATGAATAAACACAAAATGGGATCTTCAAAACTGTTGACAATTTTTACCAGAATGTTAATGTAGTCAGTTTCAGTCCCACGAAAGAGCGTGAAAATACTGTAAAGTATGCATTTTTCTTGACTATTCATGTTTATGACGTCAGAAACATGCAAAAATTATAGTATGAAAATGTTGTGCGGGTTACATAAATCGAAATTTCTGATCACTGCTACGGAGCTACAGTTGCGTTTTGAGACAAACTAAAGTTATTTGTGTAAGTCCCATCAAGTGTTTTGTGATATAAATGCTTACAGTATGTTTTTCTCTGGTCTATTCCTTTAAGAGAGAGAGAGAGAGAAAAAATGTAAAACAAGGGACAATTTTTGTTTTACATCACGTCATAATATATATTCTCTAACTAAATGTGTATTTTCTATTTACATTGTAAACGTCAATTTCATGAGCTACGTATAATAAAATGTCGTGGGAAGAGGAAAATGAAATAAAAAGAGAAGAAAATTAAATCTGATTCAAAAAGTTGGCACCTGACCCTCTAGGATCGCTCTGAAAAAAATAATGTGTATTAAGGGAGTAATTCTAAGAATCATGACCAAGTTTGAGCATCGTAGGTTGATAACTCGAATTTTGGTGGCGCCAAAACCAAAAGTGGTAATTGCGAGCGCTGGAGCGGCGGAGCGCTTGTAGGGACATTTGAGTACTCATATCTCGTAAAATATTAAAGGTAGACGTTTGAAACTTTTTTTAATAAAAGAAAACTTACATGTAGTTATAATGAAATCTTTAATTAGTGATTTCAAAAATTATTGCTTCCATTAAAAATTTCTCAAAATGGTAAAAATCAATATATTTTTTCTTTTATAAAGTCGTGCTACACATCGTTAAAAATTATTTTTGACTCATTTACGGTCTATGTGTATCAACCATGTTTATTTAAACATGAAAAAGTGATTATCAAAATTTTTGAAAATTTTGGTGACCTACAAATCAAGTCCCCAAAATGACGCTTTTTCTAAAATTCGACATGTTCGTGAGCAAATAAACCGGGTCCTTCCTAATTTTTAAAATATTTTATGCATATGAGACGAAAGCTAAGAATGTGTACTTTAAGAAACTGCAATAAAAGTTTTGCTTTTTTGCGTCTGTTATTTTTTACAGCGGTTTCTGTAGAGGCCTCTGCGCGGGGTCAGCGCGCCGCGTAGCACCGCTTACCGGCTCATCGCAGTAACTTTGCGAGCCTATAAAACTATATCTGCTACCCCAAACTTGATGTTACTTTACATCAATGTAACTGGCATATTATGAAGAGTTATAATCCAAAATAAAAATGGTGCTTTTTTATTTCCATGAATTATGTTCGAGTGCCGCGTGTGAGAATGCAATACGAGGGCTTGGAGCTTGGAGTATGGCTTGTGTATAACATGCATCTCTCTTATTCAAACATGAAGTGATTTCTGCAGTAAGTTATCACTATTTTATACTTCGCAACTTTAACTAGGATAATTTGTCTACCCCCCCCCCCCCAAATCAAATTCTTATCCTCCTCCGCCTCCCCCCCCCCCTTAATGGGTTTTTACAAAAATGCGAATTGCAAAATAAGCCTAAACTCAAACATGATGTACACGTGACATTTGCGGGTCTAGTTACTAAACTCACAAATTTCACTTACTTAAGTTTTAGTTTGAATCAAGTTTTTAATTAGTATATTTCAAAAAAAAAAAAAAAAAAAAAAAACGAGGGGGAAAAATGTTTAACTTTTTTTTTTTTAGTTGCGAGGCTTAAATTGGCAATAATATGTGGCGGAACGTCATATTCGAAAATGAGTGATGCAGCTTACAAACAAGTTATACTTTAGGTCTTATTATCGTATTGAATATTATTTACACGGGCAAAAAAATCCTTAAAAAATAGGTAACACTGATTTTTTTTTTTAAGGCAAATTATCCTAGTTAAAGTTGCGAAGTATAAAATAGTGATAACTTACTGCAGAAATCACTTCATGTTTGAATAAGAGAGATGCATGTTATACACAAGCCATACTCCAAGCTCCAAGCCCTCGTATTGCATTCTCACACGCGGCACTCGAACATAATTCATGGAAATAAAAAAGCACCATTTTTATTTTGGATTATAACTCTTCATAATATGCCAGTTACATTGATGTAAAGTAACATCAAGTTTGGGGTAGCAGATATAGTTTTATAGGCTCGCAAAGTTACTGCGATGAGCCGGTAAGCGGTGCTACGCGGCGCGCTGACCCCGCGCAGAGGCCTCTACAGAAACCGCTGTAAAAAATAACAGACGCAAAAAAGCAAAACTTTTATTGCAGTTTCTTAAAGTACACATTCTTAGCTTTCGTCTCATATGCATAAAATATTTTAAAAATTAGGAAGGACCCGGTTTATTTGCTCACGAACATGTCGAATTTTAGAAAAAGCGTCATTTTGGGGACTTGATTTGTAGGTCACCAAAATTTTCAAAAATTTTGATAATCACTTTTTCATGTTTAAATAAACATGGTTGATACACATAGACCGTAAATGAGTCAAAAATAATTTTTAACGATGTGTAGCACGACTTTATAAAAGAAAAAATATATTGATTTTTACCATTTTGAGAAATTTTTAATGGAAGCAATAATTTTTGAAATCACTAATTAAAGATTTCATTATAACTACATGTAAGTTTTCTTTTATTAAAAAAAGTTTCAAACGTCTACCTTTAATATTTTACGAGATATGAGTACTCAAATGTCCCTACAAGCGCTCCGCCGCTCCAGCGCTCGCAATTACCACTTTTGGTTTTGGCGCCACCAAAATTCGAGTTATCAACCTACGATGCTCAAACTTGGTCATGATTCTTAGAATTACTCCCTTAATACACATTATTTTTTTCAGAGCGATCCTAGAGGGTCAGGTGCCAACTTTTTGAATCAGATTTAATTTTCTTGATCATGGAAAAAAAAAAAAGATGACATATAAAATAGATCACAATTAACTGACCCACTTTT
Source organism: Ecdyonurus torrentis (assembly GCA_949318235.1). NCBI lineage: Eukaryota > Metazoa > Arthropoda > Insecta > Ephemeroptera > Heptageniidae > Ecdyonurus > Ecdyonurus torrentis. The sequence continues at coordinate 36,003,466 of OX439131.1, read as the reverse complement.
TTAAACTAATTTTTATTGACAATACAATATATAAAATCAGGTCAAATTGTTTAAGCTTTGTTGACATTTATTAAAACCTAATAAATTTTTATTTAATATTATATAATAATAATAAAAAAAAAAGGAATGATTGATTTAAAAAAAAATAGAGATAGAATTTTATCTTTCTCTTTTTAACAATTGATCTATACGTGAAAATTTTGGTTTATCAATTTTGCATGTTTTAGATGACATGTATGTTGAAAAGAGATTGATGTTTAAGAATGTTTGTCGTCTAGAGTAAATAGGACACAATCTTGGAATGGGGTGAGCTGAGAATAAACTCCTCTTACTGATTTTTAGAAGCACAAGAAAGTAAAAATACAAAATAAACAATCAGTTCTATAAAGAAGAGCGAAATCTATGTCAACTCATCATGTAAACAATTAACATTTAATATTAATTGAAGTAATTAAGTTTCTTATAATTACTACTATAACGTTATACATATTTAAAATCAAGTACTTATATATTTTTCTTGTAATTATAAAGTAATACATAAGATAGAACACTATAACATATATTATATTGTTTTATATATTTCCTGATAATAATATTTGAAGTATTAAATTATTCTTTTATGGTAATTACATGATAATATAAATAATATAAAAAGAAAGTATAGTATTGTACTTTTTTTTATATATATATTTACATTCATAAAATAAATCAAAGGGGATATTGGAGAATAGAAATTTTATTATTTTATATGTGAGATTTGAGAAATTGTATTATCTTTCATTATATTAAACTTCCCATGAAATTTTAGTGTGTGGTGTTGTTATTGTTTGCATGATGCTACTAAACCATACATTTTTCTACATTCCGTGCATTACAATAAAGTATAAGGGAGAGTGAGGTGTATAACATTACCAATTATGCATCGCTGAATACGCCTTCTTTTCCTGTCAATATGTAAATACGCCTTTATTTAGCTATATCCCATCCTTATGAGTATACATTAAAATTACATGTATAAATTTTTACATCATGACATTCAATACACATTATCAATATAATTAAAATGAACAAGGAAAATATGTTTGAAATTTCTTTATAATGGTTGCTATATTAAATTTTCAATAATGGTAATAAGGAAAAAGACATCATATTTCATTATAATCAATCATTGTTATCATATGTCACTAAAGCTTTATTTTTTCTTATAATAATAATAATAATTGACAACACGTTGATGATTTATAATAAAAAAATGTCACGTATTTTTGTATAATTTGCACATTCGCAAAAAAAAAAAAAAAAAAAAAAAAGTTCGAAAGCTTATTATATATACACATGATTTTTTATATTTCTAATTTTAATATAACGAATCTAAGTTTGTTTCATTTAATAACGTGATGTTTTTTTAAGACGTGATTTTTACTTCATTTTTATTAAATATGTGCAAAATTAATGAAGCCATCTTAATTACAGACTCAATAACACACACACACACACACATATATATATATATATATATATATATATATATATATATATATATATATATATATAGAGAGAGAGAGAGAGAGAGAGAGAGAGAGAGAGAGAGAGAGAGAGAGAGAGAGAGAGAGAACAAAATCAAAACTGTATAGAAAGTCATTCATTTATGAAAGAAAAAATAATGTTGAAAAATATAAGAAAAAAATAATAATATACTCCATATACGGTAACTTGCATATTATACAAAAAGGAAATTGAAATTTATGTAATTAAAACATATAGTGATCCAACAAGTGACATTTTCGTAAACTATCTGCAGTATATAATTAAGAAATCTGATTCAATGTATTAGCTAATTATCACTTTACATTCTTTACAAGTATGCATAAGATATACATGACCTCAAAAACAAAAGTAAATAATTTAAAATTTTGCTCACTTCCTCTTGTATTACAAATATACACTTTTTTTTTTTCGTTCTTCGAAACCAAAGCAATATATTTCTCTTCTTCAAATAAACATATAATAAAAAATAAAGTTAAAAGGAATATTACAAAATCTAAAAATAAATATAAAATACTTCATTTAAAAAATAAAAATATAAAATGAAACGAACCGTATCAATTTGCTAATAAAATATAAAAAAGAGAATCTTTTATAGTTTTGACTTTTGTAAAAAAAAGATAAGAAGCTAAAAAATGAAAGTAGACCCATAAAAATATTATGAAATTTTTTGTTTTGATTTAAACAAAATATTTTTAATTAACTTCTTCTAAAAAAATATAATTTAGTATCATTTTAGTTTACAAGAGAAAGTTACAACAATGTAAAGTGAATTCCGAAAAACTGTAATTTAAAAAATATATTATATATATTATAAAATATTTGAATATATTTGGTCCACTAATTTTATTACTGCTATGCATTTTTTTTAACGTAAATTTACTATAAACTATAAAAACGATTATACCGTAAGCAGCAAAACAATTTTTTTTTACTATTGTTTTTATATAGCAATATATTATTACGGATATTATCACGCTTATTTGAACTTTTTAACCTCCTATATCATAATGTCATTGATGAATTAGTTATGCTAAAATGACGTAACAATATATATAAACATAAATAGAATTTTTGATTATGCAATATTAATCAATGCGTTATACTACAACATAATCGAAAGGTTGAATGATATAAATTTAGATTGATCATTAAATATATAGCATTCAAATGTCAACTACATACAACTTATGCATGTGCAATTTATATATAATTTTTCCCCTCCATTATATACTATTTCAACTACAACTATAGTATTTAAGTTTAATAAACCAAGTGACACATAATTAAGTAAATAAAATGTTTGCCATAGACATAGTGTATGACAAAGCTACTGTGTAATTAAAAGAATTTATAGGCGACGCGCCAAGATAACGTACTTACATAAATATACAACTTATTTTTCATAATATTGTTATGTCTTTCATTCTAACTGTTTCGCATTTCAAATAAAAAAAAAGGAGAAAAAGGGGGGGGGGGAATCTATTACATTTTATTATATTGACGTTGCTGCTTTTTTGTTTTTTTAATTCTCCTGAATCTGGAATATTTATTATTAATGCGCGCACTAGGAATGTAATTTCAAATTTTACAATGTATACTGTATATTTTGTAATTTTTTTACAAGTAATTTTTGTTTATATGATAAATATAAAATCTAATAGTAATATTACTCTACATGAGTATTAGTTTGCAGAAACAAATGGTTCTCCTTAATTTCTGAATCAGAATAACTTAAAATAGATACGAGAATTTCATTAAGAACGCAGTTCACCCATTTACAAAGCGGAAATTATATACAAACTCCATTCGTTTCTTGTCTGTTAAAAAAAAAAAAAACAAGCTCTTCTTCTTCTTCTTGAATCTAGCTTGAGGGTATTATAAGAGTCGGCTGTTTGAATCATTGCAAATTTTTATTTTATATCCTCGTTACTATAAACTTTGGCCACGTATTTGGGTCTAAAAAAATATTTGTAATAATTTATTTTTATAGCCAAAGGGTATATAATATTTTCAGAATATACCCTTTTACATCAAGGTCATAGAAATTGTGTCAATAAATTTACATTTCTTTTTTTCTTTTTTTTTTAAATAAAATATCATATAGATTTTCAAGGATTACTGGGTGTAAAATTCTCACGACATTTTCACCTTCATTTATTATTAACTGTGAAAATTACGTAAAAACGGAAATACATACATAATCAACGCACTAATATTTTTTTTACATAGATAAATGTTAGATATTTTATTGTATCACAAAAGTATTTGTTTCCAATTTAATCGTTGACATCCAAGGTTCCAGTTTTTTTTTTTTTTTTGTCAGTTTTGAAGTTTAAAAGTGTTGAATTTGAATATAAACAGTTTATATTTACAAATTATATATTTTTTGTTCTCAAGGTAATGAATTACCATGCACTTTTTTCTCATAATAATAAATATTTTAGTGCTAGACCTTCATTCTATTACAAAGTTTAAAATAAAAACTTACTGGAAAATGGAAGAAAATCTTGAAAATATTATTAAAAAATATGTATAAGAAGATGAAGAAATTGAAAATAATGACTCTTCAATGTTTTTATGGCTATTTTGTCATTCAGGATTGAAACCTCTCTTATTGCAAAACAGAAAAAAGAAATACGTATCTTAGCTTTTTACTATAAATTTAAAGCCATAGACCACATAAAACAACATGTGATTTTTAATGAACAAACACGAAATAAGATCTTCAAAACTGATGAAAATTTTTACCAGAATGTTAATGTTAATAGCCCCACGAGGAAGCGTGAAAATACTGTAAAGTATGCAATTCGCATGAAAATTCATGTTTATGACGTCAGAAACATGCAAAAATTAGTATGAAAATGTTGTGCTGGTTGCATAAATCGAAATTTCTGATCACTGCTACGGCGTTACTGTTGGGTTTTGAGACAAACTAATGTTATTTATGTAAATCCCATCAAGTGTTTTGTGATATAAATACTTACGTTTTTCTCTGGTCTATTCCTTTGAGTCTATTTGCTTTTCACGTGTACAGTAATATAATTAAAAAAACAAAACGTAATGCTTTATTCAAAACTAAACTAACACACTACATCCTATTATAAATTAGACTTACATATAAGTTGTATGCATATGATATTATATTTAAAAAAAAAAATAGGTCTACAATTTAAGTCTCACGTATTACGATGGTCACAATAAGGAGATACGGAAAAGGTCAAATTTTATGTCACATACAACACCATATTAAAATTTTAGAGTAGAGAAGAGAAGTACTTATTACTTTTTAAGTTCAAGGTTAATTGAATATTCAGTTCACCCAATGTACTGTATAAGTTTAAAAAAGGATCATATATACATATTATAAAGTCTTTTGGTATGCAAAATCTATGACGTCATTTAAAAATATTTTATATAAAGGTTTACTGTCTTTTAATTTAGTTGGTTATATAGCCTTAATAACGGTTGTCTTTCAATCAATATATATATATATATATATATATATATATATAAAATATTATACTGTTGATACATCGTTAAATATTTTTTAATTAATCAATATATGACATTATATTACATATTGTTTAAAACGTCAAAAACAATATTTTGCCTTCGGTAATTTATATCAATAGCAATTATTTATATATATATATATATATATATATATATATATATATATATATATATATATATATATATATATATATATATATTATATATGTGTGTGTATATATATATATATATATAATTTTTCATATTTTTCGTTTACCTTCCTTAAGGGCTAGTAAATAAAATCAATTTTTATATTTAAAAAAAAATGTAGCATTAATTTGTTATGAACCATCAGCAAAACTTTATTATTTTTAAATACTCACAATTTGTACTTGAATATACAAATTTTTTTAACTGTATTTCAGTTACTTAATTAAGTTTTAAAATAAACAAGTCTACTATTACTAAATTATTCTCTTTTTTTTATATTAATTGAATAAAATACAATGATCCATATAATATTATTAATTTTTTATTTTCGATGCTTTTTCTTTTACTAAGCTGACACAATCATATTTTAAGCACAGACTTTAAAAATAATAATAACTCCTTGAGGCAGCACACATATTCAAGCTAAAACCCCTCAGAGTATGTACTTGAAAAATGTGCCACTTATTCTTGTTGTTAATAATTCTATACCTTGCAAGGAAGAGCCTTCTACAAAAAAAAAAAAAAAAAAAAAAAAAAAAAAAAAAAAAAAAACGTGGTATAAGCTGAACCACATATATTTTCAAACTGTAGTACGCAAATTTCTTTTAGGTTCTCTCTGGTATAAGGTATAACTTTACAAAATTACTTTGAGATATATTTTTAGAAACTTTCTATTTATGAAACAAAATAATTAGTATAATAATGATATTTTTTTCTTCTTTTTTGGTAATTTGTCTATTCATACTATAAGTATATCATTTTACGAAAATTATATCATCCCACTCTGTATATTATAAATACCATCATTAGTCCCTTTTATAATACGTATAACTATATGTTTTTACCATGCTGTGTTAAGAGGAAACATCATACAGTAATGAAATATTTAGTAAAGCATATTGATTATAATGAGATGTGAGGTTTCATATGTAATTGCGGGGGTGGTTGTGGTAGGTAACGCCCACTTTGGTGAGCTAAATGCTATACCCCTTTGACATTTTATCATCTGTGCGTACTAAACTCACGTTTTGATTTGATTTGACGGTGCTCCCGTGTAAGATTAACTCAAATATATGATTTATAGATTTTTCTATTTCTTTTTTATTATATATATATATATATATATATATATATATATATATATATATATATGTATGTATATAATATATAAAATGTACCCCTTGGCGTTGAATTCAGCGTATGCTTCAAAAATAAAAATATTTATAAGATAGTTTTTTAATACTTTTGCAGATAGAAATGATGATAAAAAATTAATTTACATTAAATAAATAAATCAGGCGTACTTATATGTATTTTTATTTTTAACAGAGCAGTATAGTAAGCTTACTATATTGCGTGTTTGTGAGTTAGTGTTAGACTAAAGTTTTCATACTAAATATAGAACGTATGCTGTGCTTTAATTTCTTTAAATTTTTTATAATGTAATCTGCGAAAGTAGAGTTTTAATATTTTACTTGTTAGCATAATGCATATTACAGAGATGTTAAGACGTACGTCATTAAAAGGATAGAAAAAAAAATTGAAATACGATCAAAGCAAAGCCTAGAAAAAGGTCTTGCAAAAAGTCATATAAAAAAGCACTATTTTTAGGAGTTATATTGACAACAGAATTATCATTTATGTAATTTGATCTTTTGAATACTTTTATATATTTAAAAATAAATGCTTTTGACATCAAAGCACAGGATGGAATTTTTAGCTTTTATTCAAGTATATCAAACAAGGGATTAAAATTTTGGTAAGGTATTTTATTATAAAATACGAGGTATATAAATAAATTTCTTTTATAAAATATTTTCCAGGACAAAATTAGAGGGCCTTAAGTTCTAACGTCAGTTTTTATATATAATATTCTTATGATATATAATATGGCATTGTTATTTTATAGAAATTTGACGTCAGAATTAAAAGAGGGTGGAAAATCACGTTGTAGTTCACGAGAAAAGAGGAAAACAGAGATTCCTCCCACTCGACTGTGATATTACGTATATCGATCGTGTTACATATTCCAACAGCTCTCTGTATTATAAGTTATTTTTAGAAAATACATAGATCTATTGTTATTATAACAATAATAAAAAAAACTTTATATTATACAACCAAAGTTTTTGCTGAAGGCAATACGGGAAATTTTGTATGAATTCTTTTTTTAATCAAGAAAAACGCATATAAAATGTTCGCTGAAATATGTTATTTTCGCTCCTTTTTTTACATTAAAATTCTTATTTACTTTGTTTTATAATTATATACAGTCGTTATCAGGCACCTTCTAAAGATGGTCCTGGTCGTTATAAACTGCTTTATAGGTGAATAATATTACACTCAGAATTTTAGACACATAATACTTTTTAGATTTTTTTTTTTTTTTTTTTTTATTATTTTTTTATAATTTACGTCGGTAATTTAAGTTGACCCTAAACAGGTGGTGGCGTATGTAAATTATTTTATATTAAAACATTATTGCGTGCTTTATAACTGAAGGTTACTGGATTACAAATAATAATAATAATAACAAATTAATTTATTATTGTTCTGGGGTTCAGAAAAAAAAGTATCCTTATTCTCCAAAGAATTAAAGGTTAAATTTTTAAACATGCAAAACAATATTTAAGATACAGTTTACGTATATGAGAGTTTTGCGTGTTCAGTATTTTTTTTTTTTCAATATGTTGCCTTAAGCTTAACAAATAAATGATAAAATTAAAGAAATTGTGTTATAAATTAAGCTTTTGGCAATAAAAATTGGATGACCAATCCAGATGTTTTTTTTTTTCCATTTGAAAAAGCCAATATAAACCCAGATTTATAACATACTGAATTGCTGAAGTAAAAGATAGCAACCATTATTATTATACGTTATATTATAGGCTTACGCTATATAGCTTTGATAACTTCTCGACTCGATCGTCTGACAACTATTGCAAAATTATTGATAAAATATTCGTCCATGTATACTGTATATACAGTATATATATATATATATATATATATATTAAACAATCATAGCATGAACTTTTAGTTTCTTTCAATATTTCGAACAAAAGAAATAAATAGAGCTATCCATTTGTTTATACTTTTCAGTTTAAAAATAACAAAAAAAAAGTAAACATGTAGAACTGTCAATCATTAAAATTGATAAATAAATATATTTTTTAGCAGTCAATACAAAATTATGTTAGCACTTAAATTGGTTAATATAAAAGTATTAATGGGAGAATATGATTATTTAAATTAGCAAAAACTTATAGGAAGGGGGTATTAGCACCTTACTCCACCTGTTAATATAAAACGTTTCTTGATTATTGTTTCCTGTGTATAGTCACTCTTTAAATATTATTCTTCCCTTAATTATATTTTCCCTTCTGTATATCGTATTTTATACACCTGCTCCACCCATCTGTTATTTTATTGTTTTTTAAAAAACGTGACAGATTGGTAATAGGAATATAGGTGTTTATATATTGTTATATTATATATATGTAATACATATTTTATTTTTAACGTATATAATACTATAATGTGTATTTTCTTTAATAATTTTGGCTCAATTCAACCGTATAATATTTATATTTAGAGTATAGAGAGATTTAATGTGTAATAAACTTTTATTCTCAAGAAGTGTGAAGAAATGTGATACAGCAAAACTTATAATATAAGGGGATGAAATTTGTCAGTTTTCGCGTAATTGTTTAAAATTATGATTTATAATACAAAAATATTGCAAATGCAGAATAGTATTATTTTATTACTCAGGACCTGCCCAGGATTTATAAAAAATGTCCACTATTTATTTATTTACTTTTTTTTTTAGTTAATTATACTCTGTTTATTTATTGTTTGATACAATTTTATTTTTAGGTTTTTTTATTCATATTATACATTTAGTACATATCAGTAGTTTTGTTTTTATGCATACACAAAATGTAAAAAAAAATAATAATAATAATAAAAAATGCAATCGCACTTATGCCTGTGTGAACGAAAGATATAGCCGAGGTAGACACATTTGTTTGTTTATTTTCACATATTCTGAATTTTTGCATAAGAATTTACATAACAAAATTTGGCCCATTTAAATACATTAACCTGAATTTGACAAGAAAAATATCAGCATTTGTGAAAAACATATACAACTCACATGGAGATTTTAATGCTCTGGATGTGTGCGTTTTTTTATTATTATTATTATTTTTTTTTAATAATTTAATTTTAGAATTAAAATTTAAAAGCACATATTATGTAGTTTGATGAATTAATTAATTTTAATCTTTTAAAGTTATTATCCATTTCCTGAAATGTGTTTTGAGTTTTGACCAATAAATAAAAATATATATACACAAATGACGAAAAGCGATAAGACTTATATTATCCCTTGTCCCAGTGCCTAAATTATATATAACTTAATGCTCCTCGATCTACCATCAGATTAAATGTGGTTTTCTAACTGTCCATTTAAACAGCATAATACGCACACACACACACACACATTGTTTTTCACATGCGTATTATAAAATATATGTATAGAATTTTTTCATCATCAAAATAACGCAATATTTTTTTTTGGCTTTCTCTCGAAATATAATCAAATTGATTTCATCAAAGAAAAATCTTCTCGTATGGATTCTCCAATAGTTTTATACAGGTAAAAATGGTTTGAACATTTTTGTTTATTTTTTATTTGTGCGACAATAACCATTCAATATACCTTTCCAACTTGCATTTATAATTAAATTTATAGTTAAAAATTATATATAACTTAAAATTGCAATAGTATAACTTAAATTTAAAATGTTTACATTAAAAATTAGGCAAGAGAGAGAGGTCACCAAGCATAGTAATAAAAGTGACAGGTCAAACATTGGACATATCATATAGACAAAAAGCCCTTCACATCATGCAAATTATAATCAGTATTTACCTTGGTCTGGTTTTAAATGATCCTTGGTGATTTTTTTCTTAGTAAAATATAATTCGTAACACTGATATTAATCCAAGTTATTTTGTAGACACCAACCAAAACACTCATCTGCCATGTTGATTCACCTGAACGTTGGGAGTTGGGAGAGAGTTTTTTTTTTTTTTTTTTTTCCTTTGTGCTGTTGTGGCCGCTTTTTTTTTATTACGGCAGGTAACTTTGCTGCCTGATGACTGGCTAGCGAGCGCTACGCTTAGCGAGAGCCACGGAGCGGAGCAAAGCACAAACGAGTGGCAAGTGGCATGGCAAGCAGTAAAGGCAAAGCAAGTGGGAGTGGGCGGCGGCGCACAACGCAACCACGGTGGCGGCGGAGAAAAAGCGAAACAGGTGGACGTCTACGTCACATTTTATTCTGCACTGTTGCCATGGTGATTCAGCTTCCACATGAGTAAATTATAAATTATAATCCAAATTTTAATGAAAATTTGTTTAATGATTTTTTTCAATTTTATGTTATTAAACTTTGGAATTTTTTTACTCTGGTGCTCAAGTTAACCTTAATTGACCTCTATGACCTTTTTGGTTTAAATCTTAAATGGACCTATAGCAGACCAATAGGAACAATGTAAACGTCAATTAATTTATAGCGCTAAAAGTTACAAAAGTTTTTGATCATTCAAAACAATTTAAATATAATCTTTAATAAAATTCTATAAACCCTTTTCCTGTCTTACAAATTTTTTAACGCCGTTATAACTGGAAGTATAATGATAATTTGAACTTGAAAAATAGAGACAATTAAAAATAAGAAATAAAATTAGTTTATTGAATATTGTTTATTATAACATATCAACAGTTTTGTACAAATATTTCATTTTAAATGAACATTAATTATCTTTTTTTATTTATAATATACAATTTAAATTTTGAATTACAATGACTTTCAATCTATAGAGAGATAAGAGAGAAAAAAAAACTTTCCAACAATAGATTATGTATGTGCGGTACGTATTTCATTATCAATCATAGTTTTCGGTTAAAACAAACTAGAAAATGTTATTCAAACTGTCTTACACAATGTTTACAATCACAAAATTCTTACTTACATGAATTGCAAGTAAAATTAAAAAAATATCGCAACGTTTGTATTTTGCAGCGTCTTTTTTTTTTTTTTTTTTTTTATTTTTTAATATTATTCACACCTTATCCATGGCAGTTCACACACTCACGCAAAGCAAACAAGACAGTACAACACTCTATGGCACTGGGACTTTGTTGTTCACTTAAATGTCAATAATAGACTTACGTTAGCTCAAAGCCAATTAAGTCTTAAAACTTTAACATTAAACTTTTATCTATAAACATTATTATTATTTGCAGATTTTTAATTACAGAATTTATTTAATCAATATTTACCAACCAACAATATTTTGTTTCAATAAAAATTAGCATTAACATTTAATAATATATAAAGGTTATGGAATTATTACTTCAATAGACTTAATAATAGGCAATTTATTTTGCCAATACTGAAAATATCAGTTTAAAGATTACTAAAATTATTTCTAAAGAAACAAAATATGGGTTTAAGTGAACATTTCTTAGAAGAAGAATAAAATATTATTAAAATAAAAATAAATATAAAGAAAAACGGGAAAAAATAAATAGAAAATAAAAATTCCCTGTCCCTGAAACACTTCAAAATTATGTGTAATGATTTGCTAATCTAAACCATATCACAGTTTTAATTATGTATGAACAAATTTCATATAATATTAGGCAAGAAATTGACAGTAAAAAAAAAAAAAAAAAAAAAAAAAAAAAAGGGGGGGGGGGGGGGCAGGAGAAATTTTATAATAATTATTCTTAATTGGATGGATGAGAGTCTAACTATTTTGATATTCTGAGCTCTAATTGTTATTGCAATAATATTTGGAAATTTCTATACTTGAATATCTTTTTACATATGTATAATAACAGCAACGAAAAGAAAAACTTAATAAAAATTATAACATAGAAAATATTAACAGAAACTGCGAGCCATAATGAACCTCACAATACCCTGACTTGAATATGACATATCTGTAATAAAAAATCTGTACAATGTCCCATATTAAAATCCAACTAGTGAACAACAGATGTCAAAGAGTGCCACAAAGATTGAAATTTTGCCAGAAACACTTGTTGGACTAATGAATCTCAGTTGAAGTGGAACTTGAACTGGAAGGGACTATTGTGGAAATGTTGGAATGGATTGAAACCTTGCTGTCTTTGTTGTTCAGGATCCAGAGGGTCTTCACCATGATCAAACTTTTGTCGTTTTTCTAAAACATACAAGATTTCATTTTAATTTATTGTATTACCAATGGGCACTACCTTATTTAACTGTTTTGTTTCAACAAAACTACTGCAATTGTTTGTTTGTTTATTGTGCATGTTACTTTTATAAAGGAAGTGTGATTTATTTCTATTTTAGTATTTTTCCTGTTGTTACAGCAATTGGCTTAATTAAGCAATGCCACATCAATTAGTATTTGCAGCAGAGATGCAAAATGTTTGCAAAATGTTTTTTTTTTTTTTTTTTTTTTTTAACCTTAGCCCCGAAGAAATAATATTAATTTTATCATTATGAAGTATTTTAACCATATTTTGTAATTTTAGTATTTAAAATATGGATAACCAAATCAGGACAAACTTTTATTCAGATAGATTAGAAAATTATCATAATTTTGACAGCACTAATTTACAGTGAGTTGCATGGAAGCTCTTTCCTCTGGTTTGGAATGCACTACAAACAAAATGGTAGGCACTGCACTTTCAACTGGCACAATTACGATTGTCAAAAATATTGCACACTAACCTGGATCAGTAAGGACTTCTTTGGCTGCTGCTATATCAATAAACTTCTTCTCTGCAAGTTTCTTTTCATCACCCTGGAAATTATCAGGGTGCCATTGCTGAGCTGCTTTCCTGTAATCATAACCACGACATAATGTAGTAATATTACACAACATAATAAACAATTATTATTATTAATAGTTTCTCCCAACCCTTACACTGTGAAAGTCAGCACATCAGGTCTTCCGGATAGAAATGTTGTATTAAGAGTTTTTTTTTATGCAACCTTGAATCTTACCTGTTCTTTTCATAGAGCTCATAGTCGCATGGCAAAAAAAAACTCTAATGTGACATCTCTATTCGGAAGAACTGAGTACTTCTTGCACTGCCCAATTATTACTTTTCCATGTCCAAGAGTAACCGGCTTAAGTGCTACATGTGTTAGAAATCTGCATTCTACTTAAAATAGCAATACTATAGATATGACTCGTCACTTCATTTACAGTACTTAAAGTGCTGTTTAAGTTGCAGTATGAAATCATTGGAGTCACTAGGTGCAGAGCATCAATGACTAATATTAATCATTACGTAATTAAACAAAGCAGTGTAATCCAAAATTTTCCACTAAAGTAATAATATTAATTGCACAATAAAAATAAAAATACTTACATTCAAATAAATTTTAAAACTAAAAATAAGTTGTGTTTTTCATGAATGTAAGATTAAATAAAAATAAAAACGCACCTGTATGCCTTCACAATTTCTTTCTTAGAAGCTTGCCGAGAGACTCCGAGAATCTTATAGTAGTCTCTCCTTTCTGAGTTTTTCTGTAGTTTCTTTGCTCTGTCCAGACCTTCTCTGGCACGCTGTGAATTTTCATCTAACTCGAGAGCAGCATGATAATCATGAATAGCTGGAAAAAAAATTGTATATAATGAATCATTAAGTTACATATTTATATTAAATGAAAATAAATAATGAAAATAAATGAATAAAATGAATAAATGAAAATAAATAAATGAAAATAAAAAATGAAAATAAAATCTATTGTAGAAAATAGTAGGACAGAGATTAGAACATGCTGAATTGAAAATTAATAAAAAGCGAAGATTCTTTAATTCAAGAAGTTCAATGGGATCAAAGATCAAATGTACAGCTCTGGCCAAAAGTTCCCGAATGATTTGCATAGGCAAAACGCAACTACACTATGTTATCTTTATGAGAAATCGCAGCGGCGGGCACTGCCCCGTTTGGGAACTTTTGGCCAGAGCTGTACTAGCATGAATTAGAGAATCAGAGAATCTTTGAGTTTTATCAATTTTCAATTTAATATGCTCTAATCTCTCCTATTTTTCAATTAAAACGTTTATTGTTGATTTTTTAACATCATATATCAACTGCAAAGTTTTTTTTTTTTTTTTTTTCCTTTGCTCATTATTATATTTATATGAAATTATTGTTTAAAAGTGCATTCATATATTCTTAAATTTGTTTTGCGCAGCATATTGTGAAATAGCATTGCTTTAATTGGGGAAAATTATTTTGCTGCGCAAAGTTGCAACAAAATGTGACTGCACTTTAAGGTGTATGCATTATGATTCTCTATTTAGTTGTTATCTAGATAAATATTGTTAAACTTACCATCTTCATACATCTCTGAATCAATGAAGCTTTCTGCTCTATCACAAAGAGTATGAGCAACTCGTTGTATGGCAAGAGCAGAATTACAACTAGAGATACTGTCTGTGAATTGATGTGTGTGTCTGTAACATCTGCATAAGTTTTCAAATGCTGCTATCCTAATCATTGGATTCTTCTCTTCAAATTTAAGCACCTGCGAAAGAATATATACATAAATATATTATAATTAAAGCACAAAATTTAAAATGTTTAGATATATGTTCAACTGTAGCAACCATAAAAGATACAAGTTTTTGTGGCAAGTTTACGGAATGTATGTATGGTCCAGACCTAGTTGTTGGCAAGTCCCAATTGTTGGCAGATAGGTTAATGAAAACTTTAAAAAATTATTTTCTCCTGAACCAATAAAGCAAGAGACTTGAAACTTGAAAATTTGGATACCCAGGGTATAGGATTGAATTCAATGGCGTCATCAAAAATGCTCTCAGCTTGATATTTCTCTAAGTGCCAACAATTGGGACTCGACCTTTTCCATTTAAATAGCCCATAAAAAGCCATTAGCATGCCAAAAACTGGGTCTCTGCCATAGTAATCACAAAGTACAGAATGTGTATTCTCTTATATACAAATACAATTATAATATTATTTATTAAGAAAGAAGTGATAAATAATTAAAAAGATCAGGAGGACTAAACAGATAAATTTGAAAATTTGGAGAAAGGGGGTAGGAGACGGTAGTTGATAGGAATGCTTAGTGTGTGTGAAAGAGAGAAGTTGATTTCTAATCTAGACTAAAATTTATTGATAATGCAGAGAGCTTAAATTTTTACATGTATAATATAAGCATAAGCGCATAGCACATACCCTGTAATACTGGTACAGTTTATGCATTTAATTGCAGCCTTGGTTAGAAAACAATCTCACTTTTGCACACAAAGCATCCCTGTTAGCAGGGGCGGCTCGTGAAGTTTATGACTAGGCAAGCACTCGGTGATAGCTTATATATTCTGGGGGGGGGGGGGGGGGTAGCCCGCCGCAGGCGCCGATTTTTTTTAGACCACGTGGTCCCTTATAATCTTTGATTTTCGACAAAAAAAAAACTGCACATCTGAACCTTAAAGCAATAATCATTTTGATTTTTTATAACGAAAACTTTCAAAGAAATTGTGCTGTTAAAAATATTTTTTTAATTATATTTCTTAATTAGTAATTACTATAATGACTATTGAATAAACTATACATAAAAGAGTATTGTAAAAGTAGTGTATAAATTAGATTTTTCACAAAATCGTACGTAAATATTTTCATGAAGAGCACGTTATTTAATATTATTATTGCGCATTTATTTTTATTTTATTCTCGGGCTATTCAGTTTTTATTTGAAAAGAAAAGGAGAGAGAGAGAGAGAGAGAGAGAGAACTAACTGCCGATTAGATAATTGCAAATGTACACGGCCCTATTTATCGTTTATTATATTTGTTTTGCTTTAATTTATATGCCAAAACAAACTATATAAAAAAAAATTATTCTTTGATTTTTAAATCAGTTCACAATTACACCATGCCCGAAAAAAACTAAACACAGTCATTTTTAATGTCACAGCTTTTATTATTTAAAAATTGACAAAATAAATAATAACTTTAGCTAAATTCAGGCACATTTGTTAATATTTCCCCTCCTTTTTTCGGTACAATACAGTAGATCATTTTAAAAATAAATAGTTCTCTCCGTTATACCTTTTCCAGCTTATTCTTATATTAATATTTTTAATGAAGATTGTTGGTTTAGCGTGCGGGCAAACGTGGGGATGTTATATAAGGATCCTCTAATTTAACATTTATGCTTGGGCTTAGTTGTTTTTTTTTTGTTTTTTTTTTTTTTTGCGATTATCTGAACAAACTACACCAATTCTGAATTCCGTATATTTAAATGAGAAAAACTAGACACACTAAACTTTTACGTTTTTAAAGCCATAGGATTTTTTTTTTTTTTTCAAAGAATTTTTGACACCGATTATCTTTATATTGAGCTCATTTACTGTAAAAATTTTCAAACAATAAAAACCGCGCTGTGTCTTTAGAGGTGCATGTCAACTATACTCAAAAACATTTCCAAAGAGCAACATTAATTTTTGTCTCGATCTCTCTCTTTATTTTTTTTATCAATAATATTCTTAATATTTTTGGCTATGTATAAATTACAAAATAATAATAATAAAGTTTCAAAGACATCATCAAATCGCGCCAGTGAAATTATTTAAAAGTATAATATATTATTATATAGAAAGAAGGTAATTGAGAGCAAAAAATTGCATTTAATTGATTCATGTAATTTACTATTTATGTTTTTATAAAATAAAATTTATTTAAAGTGTGTGATCTATTGATTTACACATATGTCCAAAGTTTCATATTTTTAAAACACTTTTTACATATAAATTACACGACTTTTTATTCATATTTTGGCATAGACTGCAGCATATCACGCTATTGCTAATTAGCCGTTACGCATACGACAACATTAAAGTCACACATTTATAGACAAAATAACACAGATTCAGGAAATGTTTTTATTTTTTCAATCCAACAATTACTTATTGAGTTATTAATTTTTTAAGAAAGGTGCAAGCATTTTATTGAAGTGCTTTCACGACGTCTATTCAGAAGCATTGCAACCTCCCGTCCCCCCGCTTTTTTTCTCAATGCTAGCGCTATAGCGATGTATGCTGCTGTAGTGTGGAGCATTCACGATTTTTATTGAGGAGGGCGCTGCATACGTGATTTTTTTTATAAAGGCGCGCTTTGTTTTTAATGAATACAAATTAGAAAAAAACATAGAAAATAGATAAAAATTAGCTACAAAATATGAAAAATAACTTTCTTTATTGAATTATGGAATAAAACCTTTTTGATCGATTTTCTATAGGCATGCACTGCTTGCAGGGCTTACATGCACCAGCCGCCCCTGCCTGTTAGCTAATGCTCACCTCCCCCTATATTTCTAAACTATATATTATAATAGATTGGATCAAAATATCTATCAATTGCTTCTCTTTTTTTATTTTTTTGATGACTACAATTTTTAACATTGCGAGAAAAATTACCTTAGGCAATAAAAACCAAGCATAATAAATAATAAAAATGATACAAGAAAAAGGCAGTGATTAATTGCTTATACAGCCCTATGTTCTAACAATATTTCTCTCTAGACGTGTATGTATAAAAAATTGATAGAAAAAGATGTCAATAAATAAATTAAGGCGCATTTCAGGTCTCGTGTTGCACAACACAAACAGGTAAATTGTAAAGGACAAAATATGGTATGAAAAACAACAATAGGCCAAAATTTGTGTCTTACCTTATTTCCATTAGAGATGCACTCCTGATAATCTTTGGCTTCTACTGCAGCTAGCATATCCTCCAAGGCTTTAGCTACCTTCTTTACAATTTTGTAGTGGGCAAAACACTCCTTGTGGTCTGAATCTAGCCTCAGACACTCGCGCACCTCCCTACAAATTAACATTCGTTAATCCAAAAAAGCAATGAAATAAAGTAGATCAGTCTTAGTAATTCAAAGATTTCAATAATTAATGCTCATATTTTCTATTAAAGTAAAGGATAGAATACCAGCACTGGCCTTACCACTTAAGAAGTTCTATGAAGAGGTCGAGGTCTCACGTGACACAGAGTTTAGTTACTATATATTTGTATAGCCAAAAGCTTTCATCATCATAATGTAAATACTCTTGGTTATACAAACATTATGTAAGCTTTGTGCCATGTGAGACCTTTCCATAGATTTTTTTTCCATGGTGCGGCCTTTGCTAGTATTTCTATTCTTTTCTCCAATATTCAGCCTAACCCAATTTTTTCCCCATAATACATTAATACATTCATTCTAAAATTCAGTTGTTTTTTTTTATCATTAAATGCCATAGTTTATGCGATTTTCAAGCTTTACATTAAAAATAGAATAAATAGATCAACATTTTTTTTTTTTTTTTTTTTAGTATATTAATGTTTTAGCGAACAATGTCAATGTGTATCTTGTTTTTTGTCACTATAAGCAAAATGTGCATCTTGTTTGTTTTTTTGTCATGGGAAGCAAAACGTGTAAGTCGTTTATGAACGTAATATAGATGGCAAGATGGCCCTTACACCTATTGCTTACCGTGACAAATATATATATATATATATATATATTGTTTGCTACAACCTTGATATCATAGATAACAAAATAGTTTTGTAATCAACACACACTTTAAGAAACATTATATTATGTGTAGGGGAAAAAAATATAAACAACAATGGGATTAACTGAAAATAGAACATCTAATACAGTATGTATCAACCTCTAATAATAACTAATAGCTTTTATTGGGCAAAATTGGTTACAAACCTCTCAAATTGACCCCTTTTCTACAGTAGTCAGTTACAATTTTAAATTTAAACAACCAGAAACGTCATTGTGCTATTTTTTCCTCACTTATTTTTTTGAAATTAATAAGTTTAAAAAAATATTTAGAAAATAGTTGGTAGAGATTAGAGCACGTTGAGTTGAAATATTTTTTTTAAATAAATATTTTTATAAATATTTTTTTAAACTTATTAATATTAACCGCGATGGTTTTTTCCAAATACGCATATTATTTTTTTGAAACACAATAAATACAATAATAGTTTGTTTGTTTTTATTATTTTAATGTAAACCTTACCTGTATTATCATAGTCAGATAATTGCAGACTTCACTTTCAAAATAATGTACTTTATCAATTAAATACTGTACTGTAAATAAATAATTAAATAAATCTCATATCCCATTGTTGTTTCTATTAAATTTAAAAAAAATGCAATATAATAACAAGTGGCTTTTCCTCGTTTAATTTAAATTTTAAATGTTATATCTCCTACTAAAAACGATGATAACACATTTTACTCCTTATTTTAAATCTTACCTCAGTGACTCTGTAGCTTCTCCAAGATCATAGTGCAGACGAGCAAGCATCATGAAACCGTCTGTATTATCGGTGCCTAATCTGGTGACACTGCGAATGTCTGCCATTGCCCCTCTGGTGTCTCCCAAAGCCATACGAGCTTTGGCTCTCATCTCTCGTAATGTCAGGTCCCATGGTATTGACTGAACACCAAAATTATTTGCAACTTTAAAACACCACAAGTAGTGGCCAAATAAAAAAAAAAAAATTAATTACTACCTAACTAAAGATCATAAAAACGTGAAACAAATGCTAAAAGATAGTGTAAAAATAAAGCTGTAGGTTTTTTTTTTTTTTTCCTTTCTTTTTTCTTTCTTTTTTTAATTTTCTTTTTTTTTTTCTTTTCATGCTTCTATAAGCTTTGTTAGTAAGTAAATAATTCTTTAACGTTTGGCCAAAGTCACTTTTTGTTATACATGCAGTAGTTTTCTCATAAAACTTTAAAAAATATATGGTCAAGGTCAATAGCAAATCCTTAGCCTTTTCCTGCACTAATTGTGATTGGCTAGCATGCGTCACCAATAACCCCCATTGATCAATACATTTCACTCACGTCTATGAGTGATGTAAGCACAATAATTGCTTCATCAAAATGATGACCATCAAAATATGTCTGGGCAGCTATCAAGTTATGTTTTAGAGGCTCAATACGTTCAAGAGCATCCACAGCTTCCAACGACTCAGGCTGGACTTCCAACTGTAAAAACATCAATGAACATGTAACACTTCCTGAGTTTACACAAGAGTAATAATGAACTTACCACTGAATGGTATGCATGTTCTGCTGCTTCCAAGTCTCCTTGTTTTAGTAGAACATGTGCTGTTTGCAAACGAGCCTGAAAAATATATTTAAAAATTAAATTTATAACAGAAAATAGTAGGGGAGAGATTAGAGCACATTGAATTGAAAATTAATATAATGTGAAGCTTCTCTAATTTATTAAGTTAATTGGAACTTGGGATCAAATGTTCTAGTTCTAGCGTAAACGAGTGCTATATATTTTTATGCTAAAAGGATAGTTTTTTCTCCCCGCAAGGATTTTTCCTCCTTTTTTTTATATTTAAATACTTTATAGTATGTCAATGTTTCATTTTTTCAAGCTTATACTTACAGCTGTAAAATCAGGCTTAAGTTCCAGAACTCTGTTCAGATCAGAGAGAGCAAACTTTGCTTTGCCTAAGGCTAAGTATACTGTTGCTCTTTTGAAGAAAGTCAGGTAGTTGTTAGGATCACTGTCTGTCAAAACAAATAACAAGACAAATTAGAACAAATTTATAAGCTACTGTAGTTGTTATTATAATTTTTTATCGGGTAATTTTAAACGGCATGAAAAACTTTTGAGGCTTATTTTATTATTATTTATTTTTAACATGTAAAAAGTGTATTTAATAGTCCTCGTTAAAAATATTCTGGCCAAAATGCAGTGGTTTTCTCAAATAATAAAATAATAATAATTATTGCAGTCATAGCATAAAATTAGGGGTTCCTACACTATCCCCTTCCCCCGTACCCGCTTCTTATTTGCTAGCTTGCTCAAAAGTATATAATTTCTTGACTGGTCACATTGTTTTTCCTGTATTATTATCAAAGACCAATGTTTGTATCTATACATATTAAAACCTTAAATGCATGGGCTCAGGGGTAGAAGTGAGGTGGGACTTGTCCCGACAAGAGAACTTTAATTGACATTGAGCTTATTGAACGTTCGCTCTTTTTCCCCTTTAAGTCCAGAGGTAAGAGTCAGAGCTAGTTCTATCCCTGCATGGGTCAAAACATATACTGTATATATTCAGCATACATGCACACACACGATACATACACGATATGTCTTGTATACGGTATCAACTAAAAATACCCCAGTTGGTAAACGAGGAACTATACATATCAATATCATTTAATTTTAAACATAATAAACATAAAAATCACATTCTATATACCTTCTAATAAATTCATCATTGATAGTATGAATGGGTAGTAGTTTAAAATTATACGGGTAGTCGATTCTTGTATGTAAAATATTGATTTTTCTTACCTACTGCTGCATGATAATGAGAGAGTGCATCTTGGAGCTGCCCCCTTGCCAACATATCACGTCCCAGCTCTAAATGTCGCTCTATTTCTGCTTGGGTACTACCGTATACACAGTCTGAAACAAAAGGCATTTATATGAATGACATATTCTAACTTGGAGGAGGATGCTTGAAGTATAGAGTCAAAGCCAAAAGTTGGGTCTTGGGTTTCATAGAAATTTAATTTGATCATTATTAAAACCACTCTACGTATGTTCAATAATTGTTTATTTATAATATAATTATAATTAAAATAATGCTTATTTATAAAATAAGCAGTTACTAAAAGTCAAGACCTAACCTAAAAGTATGCATGTAAAGAAAATAATTTGAAAGTTAAAATTTTGTATTATTAAAAGTGCAAGTGAACTGCATTACAATGCACTTACCTTCTAAGGCTAATAAAACGCTAAAAACAGCAGCAAGCCACATCGATGAAGAACGTCGTCTCTCCATTGTTCTGTGTAAAATTTCTGTGTCACAAAATAGTAATTTCATTATCATTTGATGTCATTTCTTCGTCGTTTAGTCACTAAAGTTGGTAATCTCGATGCCGCTGTCGTGTCAGCTGTTTATGGAGAGTACGCGGATTCTTCTGATTGGTCGAAATAGTTTGCGAAGTTTTGCGAGGGAAAAATACGAAAGTTTTTTGTATCAACCACGAAAACCACGACGAAGGACGCAACAATTTATCGCACTTAACTTTTCTTTTGTAGCACGTAATTGCATGCTATCAGGCACATATAGTACTTAATACTGAAATATGCATGCTCTGCATGCAATAATTTATCTACATGACAACCTCATGTGTGTGACAAAAGAACGATAATTATTATGTAATATAATATATAATCGACAATAAGAGATAAATGAACCCCGTGAAGTCTCATCGTGTCTTTATATTTTCTTATTTTGATGAAAAAAGCACAATAAAAAATAAATATTTTATAATAAAAATAATAATTTGAAAAAGAAATAGGGATTTAAGATTTTGTGAAATAATAAGTATATAATGAAATCAATTCCACCAAGTTATACTTATAGACTTTTATATAGGTTATTTTTTTGGGGTATAGTTGAATTCATGTAAAAGTTGATGCCATATTATAATATGTTTAAGCATATTCAATAACATATATGGGCTCCGGTATGGGAAAATTATACATTTTGCCACTTAAAAAAAAAAAATTAAAACATTTTAAGAGCATTGATGCTGTGAACAGGTCAAATTAGATTTTCAAGTATGCTATAGAAAAAGGAAAAAACAATCCCAGTAAACCACAGTTTTTTCACATGTACATTGCAAGTACTTTTCCGATGCAAGAATGTCAGTACCAGTGACGTCACATGAGCTGGGAGTGACACTCTTACATCGGAAAAGTACTTGCAAACTATTTGTGAAAAGCTGTGGTTTACTGGGAAACTAATTTCCCAAAGAAAATGGGAAAAAAAAAAGCTCTGTCCTATGCTGAGCAATAATGCTGTTCGTAAACCCTGTTCTTTGCTCCTAAAATGACGATCAGCTATGGTTAATCAAATGGAATGCGCATTTTTTGGTGCAAGAGAACAGGGTTTACGAACATCATTATTGTTATTCATTGCTCTGCTCTAGTGTGACGTATGAGCACATTCAGTATGACGTCATGCGCATACACCCAGATGGTTATCCCTTTATATCTTATATATATAGCCACAGCCATACTGTCATTTTGTATATTTTGATCAAGAGCTAGAAATTTTCAATTCCTTTTCCTAGTACGTTTGTCAAATTAAATCACAAAGAAAAAAAATAGCAAGGATATAGGGTAAATGCGCATAGCACAATCATACTAAAATAATTTAACTTGGAATAAAATAAATATTGAAAATTCAAGTAATGCGGGTTTAAATATTCACTTTGGTTAATTGGCTATTGGTTAATAGTTAATAATATAATAATATGTGTATGTACTATGTATATAATCTATACCTGTATTTCACTATTTTTTTATTGTAGCATAATATAGTTCATTAACCTCTGCCTTAAAAATATACAATGCTAAATTATAGTAAATTGTTATTGAAATATTGTCTGAAAAAAGGACAAACAAAAAGTAATTCAAAAAGGAAGAAGAAATAAACTGCACCTTAAAAAATTAAAGTTATCGCATTTTTTTTTTTTTTTTTTCAGTTTATAAAAATGAAGTTGCAATAAAATTGATATTTTTATTTTTCTTCTCAAAAGCACATTAAATAAATTAAATAAAAGTTCAACAATTTTTAACGTTACTTATGCAAGTTAATAAATAAAGCGATTCGCTATGCCTCTAGTAGTAAAAAAAAAAAAAAAAAAAAAGGTTTCATTCTTTGTTACGGCATTGCAGTAATGAGCAGTACTACAATACAATACCGTTGGAGTTGACCAAAATATATTAGTGAACTTTTTATTATTTTTTTATTATTTTTTTTATCACGTTGCTATTAGTAGTACTTTTATTTATCATGTTACTTTTCATTTTTTACAACATTTTTAAATACATATAAATTGGCAATGAAATTACAGATGACTTTAAAATCTGAAATGAAAATATAATATGAACGTGTTTTTAATTTATTAAAGTTTTAAAAAAGCTTACATTTATGAAGCAAATAAATATAGTAGGAGAGTTTCGAAATGAAAAGTAATATTATAATTTATAATATTCTTCTTTATTATCGTAAACATATTTAACAATGAACAATGTAACTTACTATCGTAAAATAACAACAAAATTTGTAAAATAACATTCTACAAAAAAATGGCAACACATATAATTATGTGATGTATTTGGCAACGCAGAAAATAAATAAATAAATATTTTTCTATTCACTACTTTTTTTATATAATATTTCTACTTTAGAACTTTTTTTTTTTTCTTTTTTTTAGTTCTTTGATTTTTTCTTTCTTTTTGCTGTCTCTTTGAGGGATCATTCATTAGAAATAATTTTATTACCCAAAATATATTGACTGAAAAACTTAAAGGTGATATCTACGATATCGGTTAGCTAGGGAAAACACATTATTAAAAAAACAAAAACATTTGAACAATGTTTTATGTAACTTAGGTTACTAAAGCTTTAGTTATATAATTTATATCATCACTTTAGTAGTAATACGACATTGAGTATAAAAACGAGTCTCCAGTTGGATGCCAAACCACAATTTGTTTCCCATTTACTTGTTTTGTTTGTATATCTGTTGGTTTTGGCTTCATAAACTTTCTTGGATATCTGCCAGATTTATGAAAAATAAATTTAAATTTATACTTATTTGATTCAGGTGAATAACTATAATAATTGAAATTATAAGTCTCTGTAAAAGGTATTGTTAATAATGAATTATATTGCACTTCTGTTTTATATGGCACTGAATATAATAAAGTATTATTCCAAATAACATTAACTGTAATAGCTTCTTCGTAAAATTCAGAATCATTATAATCATCGATATATTCATATTCATTTTCTACATTATTATTTTTTGTATTTTCTGTTTTTGCTCTTGACATCAGTTGAGAAGGAATTTGAATATTATGTAAAACAAATTTACCTTTGATTGAAAAATCAAAATGAGAAAATACGTCATATGAATTCTTTTTAATTAAGAATGGTACATATCTATGTTTGCAATGACTAAATTCTTGTTCAGTTGCTAAAACATCGAAATGTTTAGTTCCATTTTCAACTCTTGGTTTTTTAATTGCTGATAAATTATCAGGTAATCTTGCTGATCCAGGTGAATTAAAATTATATAAAATTGCTAATGTTTCAGTGTGATTCAATAGATTGGTAGATATTTGTGAATCTGTAAATTCTTTTGGTGACAATGTCAGAAATCTAATAAGCCCAAGTGCAGGTCCAAGTGCTATTTTCATTGATTCGGGGTCCTTACCAAGTCCCCTACGTTTGGCTTCAGCTTTTGCCCAACGTAAACTGGCCTCATACAGTTGTAGTTCTGAGCTAATAGACAATTCATTTTTCCTTAAAAAGGCAATCAAAGTTGTTCGAGGAATATCTGTGAATGATGGATCTTTTATAGCCTCCCTGGACTTCCATTGAGCAACCTGAAACAAGATTCAATTTTTTTTGTTTTAATGCTGAAACTGAAATCGAAGTTCTGCATACTAATATGTGTCTAAAAGTTGTAATAACCTATATTCTCTCTCTCTCTCTCTCTCTCTCTCTCTCTCTCTCTCTCTCTCTCTAAACATTGATTGCTACAAACATGAAAAATACTAGCAAGTCACCCTACAACAAATTATTGAACTATAAATTTTTGAAACTTTGCTATCACATATAAAATATTAATTTCTATTTTTTGTTATGTATACCATAATCATTAATCAGCTATGATCACAGGTCCTAAAAAAATCATCATAGTTTTTACATAAAAAAGTGGGGATGGAATTTTTAAATTTCAGAAATTCATTCTAATTTACCAAAAGTTTAAAAATATATTGCTCTCCTTGAAGACATTATGATTTTAAACACTAGCAATAATCATTTTATAAGAATGACTGAATACCTGCAAAGCGGAGTTCTGCAGCTCCATATCCCCAACAGTCTCTGCACATTGATAGCCTGTCCACATGTTGGTAGGATAGAGGTTTGCCCAGAGGTATGCGCGAGCGTACTGCGCAAGCTCTGCTAATTGAAGACGTGCAGCCGAGTGCAGAAGATCACAAGCTTTGTCAAATGATTCCACACAAGTCTCACCGGTATAAACAAACCTACAAATCAATAATAATAATTATAAATGTTGGAACCCCCTTTAAGATAAACTCAAATTATCCAAATGCAATTTATTTATGATTATTTTGTTTTTGAGTACTACATTATTTTATTCATGTAAGAGTTTTACACACGCACCGGGCTCTAACCCAGGGGGGAAGTTGCATAAACCTTAATTGCCACAACCCAGTATTTATATATTATCACTATTTGGCCTTGGGATAATTACATTTTATTTGAGATTGTTATAATAAAAAATATTTATTAAAAATCAGTTTCGGAACTTACTGGAGGATGCTTTTGAAGACGTCTGGTTTGACATTAGACAAACGGATGCGTCGTTTTTTCAGTGCGGACGTGGTTTTTAAAACTGCTTCTAGTACCGGGCTGGCACTGGCGAGCACAAGCTTGTGAGCTCGGAACAACTGGATATAATAATAAGCTCATTTATATCATAATTAAACAATAACAATGTATACGTACGTATAAATAGTATTAATTAAGTAGCGAGAGTAAACAGAAAGGAAATAAAAGCAATAAAAGTCAAAGAAATAGCTACTCGTTTATATAAGTTACATAATATATAAAGTTTCTGAGAAGAAATTACAAATAAAATAAACTCACTTTTGTATTATTATCGTTGCCAACTAAAATTGCACAATCAGTAAAATGCCCATTTTGTTGCAGATATTGAAATCTTTCCTCCATGGACTCCAGTCCAACTCGCCAAGTGTCCACCAATGCAGACAGTGAACTTTCACCAATCTATCAAACAGAGACAAAAAAGTTTTATAGCACTTTGAAAGTACGTGTATTAATTTTTATTTTTAAATACCTTGTGATCATCACTTTGACCTAGGTACTCCACAAGTTCGTCAAAATCAATATCTTCATTTGGATTGATCGTATTATCATCGTACCTGGAATAGTAATAATAGTTATAAAGTGGGTTGTCAATAGATGAATTTATTTACATAAAAAACACACCTATATTTTGAACGTGAGCTATTATATTACTGTCTTTTCAATAAATATATAGATCAATATATTTCTAAATAAAAATAGGCTTACATCAATAGTTTCTGTAAAATTTATGATCACAAATATTTTAACCAATAATACAATATAAACAAATTAATGACATACTTATCATCATCTTTTGCAACGAAGAACTTGGAGCAAAATCCTGCGGCTTGCGTGAATGAGTAACACTATAAAATATAGAAAGAAAAAACTGTTAATAATTTTTAATCCTGAGTTAATATGCAATGTTTAATTTATCAATTTAAAATTTAAGAATACCCTAAAGTATAATAATAAAGTTTTTATTGTATTCTTTATAATTAAAAATTTTAGTGTGCCATGTTACAACGTATTAGAAATTTAACATTATATTAAAAGATAATAATATCATTATATTATACATAGTATTTAATCTAATATTATAAAATTTAATATTATTCCGTTAGAATTTAATGAATAATAATGATGATTAGTAGCTGGGTAATGACACATGCGTATATACACCTTGATCTTATGCATTTCAATATTATGTTTCTGTTCTGGAGCTAACGCTGGAGGCTGTCTTTTTAATAGATCATGCATCAACTCGTCAACATCATAGAACGGACCTTGCTTGCTGTCTTCCTAAAAAACAAAAATAATAATAATAATAGATTTTAGAGAGAATAACTCACATATGTAAAGAAATGTTATAAATTTTCCTGTTAAGTCATTCTCTTGATTGTCTCCTTTGTGTTTGCTTCACTTATTTTGAGAAAGTATAAAGAAAAGTGGTCAAGAGTAACCTAAATACTAGCCTAATGTCATTTTTTGAAAAATCATTCATATCAGTTTGAGACCATAAGAAAGTCAATTAAAAAATATATAATATATAATAACACTTAAGAATGGAATTTTTTTTCTTTTACCCAAAGATAAATTCTAAATAAAAATTGTTACGTCAAATCTGTCCCTTTAAAAATGTAACACATTATAGAATTGTTGAAATGGTGTTTGAATAAATTACACCATAAATCTAATTATAGAAGCAAAAATAATGACAATAACTTACTTGTTGAAGTGCAATAAGACGAGGTAGTAAAACTAGAAACAAAAGCACCAGCCAAGCAAGTTTGTCCATTATGTAGTGCGCCCTTGCCATCCAGGGAGCTATAGCAAAAAAATAACGATTCAATTTTTAAATTTCATTCGTAAATATATTTACATATTTTATTTGAGCAAAATTAGGTACATACTTTATTAAAAAGTTAGTTTACGTATCATATAACTATACACCTAATAATTGCGTTACAAAATCAAACCGCAGCTATTTAATTATTTATATTATGTAATGTTGAACAAAAATATTAATTACCAAATTTTATATAAAAAAAAAAAGGTAAATGCTCTTTAGAATCTGTAAAAAGTATCATCGTAATCATATCGTATACAGCATAATCCAAAATTATAGCTTTTTTTTATGGAACAACAATTATTGAATTATTTTTTTATACGTCAGAATTGGAGAGACTACTTTTGATTTTATATCTTTACAAATTGTTGTAGGGGAGAGCAAAATGTGTTGGCGTTTCAGTTAAGAGACTCATATTGTGTTTGATAATTTTAAACATTTACTTCAAATGCCGGAAGAAATTTAAACTGTACTTACTGTAAGTAAAAAATAAAAATAATAATAATATATAAAAAAAGATTAAGTTCAGCATTATGACTAAAAAACCAATAAAATAATCGATTGCATGAAATATAATATACGACTTCGAATTTTTTGTATGCACTTAAACACCGCAATTTTATCCCGTTTTAATAAAAGGAAAAGAAAAAAGTTTTTATGACAAAAATCATTGTAAAAGACTCAAAAATAATAATAATAATAATGTTTAAACTAAACTCTGTAATGTTATATCATTTTTAATTTATGTTTTTAATTAATTATTCTATCAAGACTATACGAACTAATCTATACTGTAGAAGGAAAGTTTACTTCCATAATTAATTACATCCTTAAAAACAATCTTAATTTATGCATAAACATTATTACGGACACATATCAAAAAAAGAGAAATCATAAAAAATATATATATATAAATACATAAAAAAAAGTCAACTACAAATATATTGATCCACTCTCCTAAATATTTTATTTTATTGAATATAAAATTTTACCGGGTTTAAAGCAACCTTTTTGACCTAAGAATCATCTTTCTATACAGTTATACATAGTTGTTGCATTCGTGCTCAAGTATCGAGATTTTTATGAGTGAAATTCATTATAACAAGAACGTGCAAACACAAAAATAATCATAAAATGCTTACAATATGACACAGGAATTTTTTTTTAGGTCAAATAAGTAAGTTAAAAGTGATGAAAATGAACATCATTCTTATTTGATAGATTTTTTTTTCTATATAATATACATATACTATAGAAATATTGTATTGCTGACCACAGAAATGAAATTTAAGTATAGTTTTCAAATTATAAATGTGGTAAACTTAATAGTATCACGTGCTGTAGTAAATAACAAGTATATACTATAATAATACTGTATTATGCTGTTCTAAATATATAAATAAAATGTCCGTATCATTCAACTCTTTGATGCAATATATATATATATATATATATATATATATATATATATATATATATATATATATATATATATATATATATATATATATATATATATATATATATATATATATATATATATATATAAATAATAATAAAAAATTGCTAATACTAAAAATAATACTAATATAAATACTATAATAGCTATAATAGAATAAACCTCTAAAATATTGTAAATTTATAAACTTACTGTTATTAATATTACTGATTCTCTTTATCAAAAGAATGAATAACTTATTTCATCAAATACAAATAATATATATTTTTAATAAATTTACGAATGTATTGATTATTTTCTGTTTTTATTTCAATAATTTAAATTATATAACACATTTTAACTAAGTTTTTGATGCTTTTGTTTTATAGTTATACGAATTAAAAAGGATGCAGTGACGCAATTAAAAAATGAAATCGATATTGATTGCTGTATTGAATTATAAATATTTATTTGATATAATGAAACTAGTAGTAACATATTTTTAAATTATCCTAATTAGCAAAATTGAAACAAAATAATAGTAATAGTAAATAATTAAAGATAGAAATTATTAGAAAAAATTGCTAAATTGCTTTTTTTTTTCTTTTCTTTTTACTTGGAGACTAAACTAAAATTAAAATATTCACGATTATTAATTTATTACAGTTTATTATTGATTCCAGAACATGTTTGAAATTGGCATTTCCTGCATATTATATCTTAGTTTATGAATATTAATAACCACATTAAGAAGTAAAATAGTCAAAGTATACATATAAATATAATAAAAAATTATTAAAAAAAAAATATAATAAATATTACAAAATTAAAATACTATAATACAACAAAAAATTTATAATCACAAAAAGAAAACAATAATTATACTTACTTGAATAAAATGATTTCCAAATAAATAAAGCAATAAATTTTGAAGTGGACTAACACTGGCGGTAGGTCGCTAAAGATTCAATCAATCTTAGATTGCCTATACACTCTGAGTATATTTTGTAGGACACTCTGGCGCTGTAGTCGCCAACACTATATAACTTTACCTACATAAGATCAATTTGATTGGATACCTGTAACCAATTTTCAGTTTTATATCTTATAAAACACTTACGTTTAAATATATATATAATACATATTATATTATTTCCCCTTCCCTCATGTTAAAACTATTAAGCACATTTATACCATTTTAAAGGTTATAATGATATAATTTTTAAATTAACTCATTATTATTATCATCATCATTATTAAAGTTACAATAATATAATAAGAGTTTAATTTTTGAGTGTTTAAAATTTACATAAACATACAGTTCTTTGCGTAAATATATTATTTATTTCGCCTTTAGTGTGTTCATTAATAGTAATTTGTTCATTATAGTGCTTTGCATTAATTAAAGTCTCCATAAAAATATATTTATTTTAAGTAAGACATTAATAAAATAAAATTGTCGAGGAAGTAACTGTACAATTTATTAATAACATAAAATTTTTTCGATACACTAACAAGTGAGGGATTTTCTTTTTATTTCTCGCAAGGAAAAAAATTTCTACAAAAAATGTTACTATTTTGTAATAACTTAAGTAATGATATGATGAAAATCTTAGCAGTTATGCTGTATATAGTTTAATTACTATACACTATAGCATAAATTATGTTGTTATACAAAAATGTTGCTGCTTTATGCTAGCATAGTTATTACCTATATTTATTTTTGTTTGTGCTTAAATAATTAAATTACAAAAAATATATGTAAGTAATTTAATTTGAGTGCAAATTTTTAATAAAAACCAACTACAATTATACATTATTTACAGTTTTAATGAACTATTTCTAGGGCAATGTGAATTACAGAGGACACTATAGTCCCCACTTTTACTGAATAGTAATAATAATAAAATAGTAATAATGGCAATATAAGTTTACTTTTTTTTTTCTTTTTTCACAATAGAAATCTTATAAAATAATGAAGATTACACAAAAGAAACAAACTAACAAATGCAGTCTTATAATTAATCGATGTACAAAGTTTACAATATAAATTTAATGATGCTATCTTTTGTAATTAAAGTCCCTAGAAAATACCAAGTACTCATACCGAAACCGTTAAAAACCTTATTCAAATAACATGCAGTTAAATGACAGTCGTGACCTCTCAACAATGACAACAACAAAAAATCTAATGGAGTGAGAGTACTTGGTGTTTTCTAGGTACTTTATTTGCAATTTTGCTCATCAGATATTTTTATATATAATATAGTGATAACAATAAAAAATACACAGGCACTTGAAACATGCAAAATATAATCATATAAAGTTGAACTGGAAAGTTTTAAATAAAACTTTTTATATGGCATAAAATATTTAATAACTGAAATAAATTTCTTCCGTCTCAAGTTTGAAAATTATTTCAATAATTAATATAACTGTTATATTTGAATTAAAAATATGACATAGAATAAACAAAATTATCTCCAGTTGGATACCAAATAATTTTATGCCTTCTATTTTCAATTGTATAAATACTTGTCCCTGGTTTTGGTTTTGCATATTTACTAGGATATTTTCCTGATTTATGAAATATAAATTTAATTTTATACATATTTGAAGGAAGGTCATTTTTATGATATTTTAAAATATATGAATCCGAAAATGGTAAAGTTATTAATGAATTATATTGAACATCAGATTTAAATGGTACTGAATATAATAATGTCTTTTTTGAAATAATATTCACTGTAATATGTTCCTCATATGAATCTGTAGCACTTAAATCAAAGAATACGTTATTGTCAAAGTCAAAATCAAGTTGTCGTGATGCAGTTTTTACTTGTGATGGAATTTCAATACTATTTAATGTAAAATTTTTATTAATTGAAAAATCAAATGATGCATATACATCAAATGAATTTTTATTCAATATTAAATTTTTAAATTGTTTTCTACAACTATGTTTTTCTAAATTAGCTGCAATTACTTCAAAGTATTTTGTAGCATTAGTAATAATTCTTGGATTATTATTCATAGATAAATTTTCAGGTAAAGGCATAGAGCCTGGTGCATTAAAGTTGAATAGAATTGCTAGAGTTTCTGTATAATTAAGAATTTTTGATGATATTTGTGATTCTGTGAATTCTTTTGGTGTGAGTGTGAGGAAGCGAATGAGCCCGAGTGCAGGCCCTAGGATTTTCTTGAGGGACGCAGGGTCCTGAGGTCTGCCTGCCTTGGACGCGGCTACCATAGCCCAGCGCAAGCTTGCGTCGTACAACTGCAGCTCTGACGTCACACTCAGCTCGTCCTTCTGCAGCAGTGCGACCAACGTCGTCACGGGAATGTCAGTGAAGGAAGGATCCTTCAGCACCTCCAGCGTCTTCCACTGCGCGATCTGAGACATGCAGCAGTTTTAATGTTCTGTACAGGATACCACGGTATAAATGCAATGAGGAGAATGTAATGTCCAATGCAATAATGTGCAGACGTTCAATTATATTTTCGGATTTCCATCCTTTTTGAGATACCGTAAAGTGACAATATTTCACATCATTATATAAATGGATGAAAGAATAACCGCACTAATTAAAACTATTAGGCAATGGAAATTTTAATTATTCAATGTTCAAAAGTAAATACTATACTGGTGTTTATTAAAAAAAAATGTAACATTCATTATAAGCTTTATGAATACTATATAATACACTGAGCCGAGCTAGTCATTAAAGGATCTACAATTGACGACAATAGCAAATTGATTGACGGCAATAGGCCCGTCAAGGGACCAGACTGTGGGTGCAATGATATGTCGTACCCTCTTGCGGGGTGTTTTGATTGCAAGGGACTAAGGGGCGATCTCCTATTCAGTCTTAATGCCACTCCTATAGCTACAATTTCAGATTATACAATATTTAAAAGTAATGAAACCATGGTAGATTCAACTATACGAAGAAAACAAAATTATATAGTTTTATTAAATTGAGATTTTTTACCTGGAGAGCAGCTTCCTTGAGTTCATCATCTTTAACAGCAGCTCCACATTGGTATCCTCGCCATACGTTGTTGGGGTAAAGTTTACCCCAGAGGTAGGAGCGACAGTACTGGCTTAGTTCCACAACTTGCAGTCTGTTTGCAGCGTGCAAAAGATCGCATGCCTTATCGAAATTGTCCAGACATACGCGGCCGGTGTACACGAACCTGTCCAACGTATCACATTTTGTACCGTGTTAAAATAGTATTTTTTTTTTTCAATTCTTTATTATTATAATAATTATCATTATCCAATTTAATGCATTAACTTGTGAAGATAATATAAAATAGCACTCTATTTTGTATACTTGAACTTCCTTTGTTCGATCATCTAATTATAAATACTTGCGTAAGAAATAACTGTAAATTATATATACAACGCATTTGTTGATTTTTGTAAAGAGCAAGTAATTCGTATACTTACTCTATAAATGTCTTGAAGACCTCAGGTCTTACACCAGTGATGCGAATGTGCGGCATTCTCACTGTATTGGTGGCGCTAAGCACTGACTCCAGGACCGGACTGGCGCTAGCTAACACCAGCTTGTGAGCTCGGAACAACTGAAATATTATAATAAATTGTTGCAGCATATGAACAATATTTTTTTTATTTCAATAAAGAAAATAATGCAAAAAAAAAAAAAAAAAAAAAAAAAAAAACTTCTAGAAGCTTTTCTTATAATATAAATTATTATTATCACAAAAGAATCCCAAGCAAAAATACTGTAAATTGCCTTTAGTCATATTATATCACAATCTATTATTATTACTTTTATTTTATTATTGTCTATTATGCTTGAGGATAATATTACTAACCATTGTTATATTGGCCCAGAAATACCAATGATAATGTTTAAATAATTGTTTGATTAAAAATGGAGTCACTAGGCTAAATAATTTAAGAGATGGACTTATACGTTCTAGTTGATTAGTTCTTATTCTTACCTGTGTATTATTGTTTGGTCCTACCAAGAAAGCACAATCAGTGAAGACTCCTTTCTGTTGTAGATGTGTGAAACGTTCTTCCATTGTGGTCAAACGTTTTCGCCAATTTGCGTTCTTGTGTTTTTAAAATTAAAAAAAATTATTATTATTATTATTATTTTTAATAATAATTCTTAACATGTTATATTTTAAAAATTAAAATGTTTGAGAAAAACAAATTTAACTCACAGTTTTATTAGCTGAAGGTTTATCTTCTCTTTGCTTTGATAAAGTGTCAACAAGTTCATCAAAATTTATCTCTGCGTGGTCAGTGTTAGAGATTTCTGTTTGCCTACTATATATGTATTGAACCAAAAACCAAAAAGCATATTAGTATAAGCACCAAGCAACAATATATTAAATAAAAAAATATATACGTGGTATTATAGCATTTTTGTTTCACCATGTACTGTACGTATACTCGAGCAAGATTTCAAATTTTATCATTCAAATATTTATGCCAAATTTTAAGTATATAGATAATATATTATGCACGAAGTAAAAAAAAAAAAAAAGTACTTTATGCCGAAGTACGGTACGCTTCCTCTGATAGCAACAGACATTTTCAATTTACAGTATACGTATACGTTACATTTTATAATATTTTTTATATTTTTTAGATATTTTAAATTGCTTCTGTCCAGTATTATAAGTGTTATTCAAAACCAAAAAGCTGAAATTTAAATATTAAAAAGTTTATCGGTGAGCCGTGCGGAAAAAGCTTACATAGTGCACGTCCCCTAATTTTCTATCTTTATTATTAGCATTGCGAGACCATCATGTTCTTAGCGTTTATTTAAGAAAACTACTGCACCAAGGCCTAAAGTAATTAAAATAAGATATTTACGTGTTCTAAGCTAAAAGAAAATCTTAAGAATTTGTCATCTTTGATAACCTTCATTGACGACTTCCGATCGGAAAATTTTCTTTCTTCCAAACTTACAATAGAGCAATCAGTATCAATTTTTTCTATATAAGAAAATAATTTCGGGTAAACATTTGATTACTAAGTCTGCAACATTGAACATTTTCTATTGCAAGTGGTCCATTATTATTATTTAATGTTGTTTTAAAATATTATGCTGTATAATTATGTTTGTAAATATATATAGTTAAATAATAATAATGCATGTTACAAGAAATAATATGTACTATTAAGATACATACATACCTTAACAATTTCTTATGTATATATATATTTTAAGTTTTGAAAAAGCTAAAAAATGAACCAACCTTTCCAGAGAAATGTCATTAGCCTCCATAAACGCTGCACAAAACTCACTGGCTTCTGTTACAGAGTAGCACTATAAAAAGAAAATATTATGCAAATCACCAAAGTATTGAAGATTAGCTTGCTTTTTAATTACTAAAATATGTGAAGAGGAAGAAGAATGAGGAGATAATATACCAGATTGAGAGAGAGAGAGAGAGAGAGAGAGAGAGAGAGAGAGAGAGAGAGAGAGAGAGAGAGAGAGAGAGAGAGAGAGAGAGAGAGAGAGAGAGAGAGAGAATAGAAGAATGAAAAGATAATTAAAATACTAACACATACCCTCATATTCTTATTTCCCGCCTCCTTTTCCTTTGTGTTTTGCCTTTGTACATTATTATGTTTTGTAGAGTTGTCCCATTCTCGTATTGCCATTTGCACTGGCTAAGCAGAAATAGGAAGTTAAACATTGTGAAAAGCAAGTTAATTTTATATATAATTATTGTGTTTTGATCAAATCCTACTCTCTATGTATGGCTCAAAATAATACAAAATGTTTTAACATTTGTTAAAAAAAAAAAAAAAAAAGTTTGATGAAATAATGTTTTAAAAACGCAGAAAGAAAAGAAAAGTCTAAAATTACTTGAAGGATGCAATATTCAAAATTGATTTTGTTAAACATTATTTGATTTTTTTTTAAATAATTCTAATAATTGTTTAATGATATAACTTATATGGAGCCATTTCAAAAAATCACTTTTCAACTTTAAAAAATATATTATACTGTATAGTTTATGTGAATCAATAAAGATTTGTTGTAATATATAATGCAAATTATATGAATTTTGTGCATCAGTAAAAAGAATATTTATGTTAGTCCTAATGTCTAAAAAAAAAAATTCAAATAACAATAGTATATAATAAAATTGATTGTTAAAAATTAATTACTAAGTTACACTTTTTTTAAAAAGTTAATAATTGCTTTAGAGTGAAATAAAAATACAAATCAGGACTCACGACAAGTTCCATTGCGTTGAGAACAGGAATTATCACAAATAAAATAATTTGAAACATAGGTAGTTTGCCCATGTTGAGGCAGCGAAGAGACACAACTAACTACAACCGATTGACAAAAACTTCGTACATCCACTGCTATATATAAGGTAAAATGTGCACAAAAAGAAATAAAAAATCATAAATTTTATTTGTGACCTTCTTATATAGTAAACTTATGACCTAATATTTACCACTTTTTTTTACTATCATTAATTTTCTTGCAAAAAAAAAAAAAAAAAAAAAAAAAAAATTACACTGTTAGAAAAAAATTTAAACTAAAAAAATTATATATACAAAAAAAAATATTATTTAACTATCTCATATTACTCAAATAAATTTTAAATATGAAACTAAAACTAAAAATTTAAGATATTAAAAAATGATTATATTTTAATTATGGATAAAAGTAATTAGGTTTTGAATGCCGTAGTAATAAATTATTCAATTCAGTTATACTCTTTCAGTGTATATACTTGACAAATTGTAAGTCTAAATAGACGGAAAGAAGTAATTTAATTTATCAAAGAAGGGATGTAGCAAAAAAATTCCATAACATTGTGAATCTTTATGTAATAAATAATTATGATTTGATAGTTATAACATCAATCTTTTCTATATATTATTACTTTTAGTGTTAGAGAAAATTCTAATCTTTTATTTCCTTTATTGTTATTATATATTATAAAAAAATAACTAATCTATTATTGTACAATAGGATTATAAATAATGTACTATAAGCAAGTAATGCTATATTTCTTCATTATACTCTTTTGCTTATATACGTACATTACAACTTTAATATTTCTTGCAAATAATGATAACTTTTATGCTTATCGATGTGTTTATATGTATGTAAAACAATTTTGACCTTTTATGACCTTCAATGGGGAACTACCAAAGAGAATTCATGACCAATATATGTCAAAGTTCATTATCTATAGAATATTAACATTTATCTTCAAGTTGAATTAGAATGACGTAAAAATTAAAATATTAGCTGTTTTCCTTTATAAATAATTAATAGTAATTAATTCGACATATAATATTTCAAAATTTTCTGGTCCTATTTCTCAGCTATTTTTGTAATTTTAAGAATAACTCTAATTACAAATTCTATTCATATTTAAATATTTCGCTATATTCTGATTCATGAATGGTACTTTATCACTGTTCTTGGTGACTATAAATACAACGAGATTGCAATATTTGTACTGATTTAAACGTCCGGGATAGTTATATATAACTGCGATCTGCTATAACGAGGGTAATGTATATGTTAATTACTTGTACAATTAAGAAAATCTCATGTCAACACATATGTTGGTATAAATATTTGGCTCCATTCAATCAAACTCAAAATTTAAAGATTAATAATAATATGACGACCCAAATATTATGTTTAAAAAAAATTAATTACTTAATAAAAAGTATTTTAGTTTAGTATATCAGTTAATAAAAAGTAAATTAAAATATTTAAAAATATATATAAGCAGACTGAAATTTAATTGACTTATAAATATATCGAGAGAGCGAGTCCTATAAAATAAACACAAGTAATAGTAAATCTATATAATTTGAAAGTAAAAAAATTCATACACAATTTCTAAATTCATGTTTGTTTGTTTTTATTTAAAGTTCCAAATGTTCACTTTTATCTCACAATCTAATAACACATTTTTAACTCTATAATAATAATTCAATTCAAAATGACTTACAATTATAACTTTTTTTGCTTGCTTGCCATATTGTGTTATTGTGCTATACACCAGTCCCAGTCCCAGTCAAGAAATTGTCTTATTGACAGGTAAGAACTTTCCAATTAATGGAAAAGCACACACGGGCCGGCCACGGCCTAAGTACACAGCCCGGCATTCGCCATGACAGCCTAGAGAAACCGTGGAAACGTCTAGGCAGGCTGGTCGGTGCAATCACATCAATCATGCACCTCCCGAATACTGTGCGTCGTCATGGAATGCATGTAAACATGCATCGTGCAACGTGTTGTGCTCTCACACTTCACGTACGCACCCAGCAGTGGCTCGAACCTATACTCGGTGAGGAGTACAGAGTTGTGAGTCAGCTGCCTTCACCACTCGGCCATACCAGCTCGGTATAATACACTTTATAATATTAGTCTTAAAATTTAAACACTGAATTGCAAAACAGTGAACTAATTTAGAAATTGGGAGTATGTGATTTCTCTCTAATATAATAAATTGTTATATTGTGTTACTTATTAAACCTCCTATACCGTGTATAGGGTGTGTGCACATGACGAATAACATTGCTTAGCATAAGACAAACGTCATGGGTTTTCGCTATTTTCTTTAGAAAATAAGTAATTTTTTGCTCATTATTATTTTTCTCGAATACTTGAAAACCTAATTCAACTTGTTAAAAGCATCAATTCTATATAAAAAAATTGCTATAAGTATTTTTAAACTGGCAAAATGGGCCATTTTCCCATACCGGCCCATATTATATAGTACTCTCTTATGGCGTTGACTTTAACATGAATGCAACCACCCTATATAAATTCAACGTATGGCGTTGTGATATTAAATTGATTTATTTCCCCTTTCTCACGACCAATGTTGCGTGTACGTACAATATGTTTGAACATTCTCTCAATATTTGTATTCAATAACCGCAGATATCACATATTTGGTTTATTTAATATGGCTTACACTTTAAGGAGGGTCAATGACAATCATTGTGACTTTTGCTTCGACATAGTCACATGAAACAAATTCTTATCTTTGAGACGAGAAAATCAAGCACATGAAGGGTATAAAGCAGAGTAGTTGATGCTAATAAGTATCATTACATATATTTAAAAAGTATAACGACCAGTGATTTATTTTCAGCAGCTCGCTCCAATATGAAGAATCCTCTTTGGGGGTGTAGTGTGATACTCCTCTTTATCTACGTGACTGGAACGTATCAAAATGTATGTATAATCAGTTATCCAAATGAAATATTATCAGCATTAGATCCTAAAATTTAACTATAATAAACTATAATAAATTTAACTTTAATTTATCTAAATGGATAAATTTAAAATTTGATTTATCTAATTGGATAAGTAAAGAAAAGTTAAATGTTTCCATCATCTTTAACATTATGCAATGACAATTTTCATACATAAATAACTTTTTGAGGAAATTTTATTGCATTAAATGTTTTCAAATGTACAGTAATACTATATAACAATCGTTATTTTAGTTACTTTTCAACATATATTTTAAGGTCTGAGATAGAAATTAATAACTTTTATAAGTTTTATAACTTGCAGTTTTAATTTGTCTTTTTTTTATTATTGATTCAGACCATCTCTGAAAATGATGAAATAATCACATCTACACCTGCTTCTATCTTGAGAGAGAAGAGTAAGGTATTAAAAATATATGCAAAATATTCATTAATTTCATCAAGCAAAACAATATTGATTATTGATTGATAACTTTTGTTCCTTACCTTGCAGTGCTACACTGTCGATGAAGCAAATGAGTTTTGTAGTACGTTCTTTTCAGAAAATGGAAATTCCAATGAAAGGTATATTACATATTTTTTACAATATAAAAATATTACAGTTACAAAAATACCATTATTTTAATTGTTAAAGGATTGATAACGCTGATTCTGAAGACGATTTTGTTGATTTAAAGAAACTATTGGATGAAATAAGCGATGAAAAGAAAAACGAAACATTGTCTGTTGATGATGAAGTAAGTTTTTTTTAATTCTGCATTATCCATACTCAATACAATTGTGAATGCATATTGATCTTACAATTAATACTCCTCTCTCTCTCTCTCTCTCTCTCTCTCTCTCTCTCTCTCTCTCTCTCTCTCTCTCTGTCAAAAGATTGAAATAGAGGTGCCTACGTCTACAACTTGGCGAACTGGTACTCTAGAATCACAAAATCAGTATTTTCTTAATTCTGGACGATATTCAGATATTACATTCGAAGTGGGACCTGACAACAATACCCAAGTACCTACTACTTTATTTAAACTTTATTTTACATCAATAAAAACTTATATGTATGTATATATATATATATATATATATATATATATATATATATATATATATATATATATATATATATATATATATATATATATATATATATATATATATATATATATATATATATATATATATATATTTATATGCATAATAAAATGATAATAAAATATGATATAATACTGTATAATAAAATAGTCTAGAGGAGATTCCTTGTTTCAATTTGTACATAACTATATATTTTGTTTTAGGTTATTCATGCTCACAAATTTTTGCTGGTACGAGGAAGTCCCATATTTGAGAAAATAATCAACGCCACGTCAATAGCAGCCAACAAAATAATTCGTTACCGCATTTCGGACATCAATCCAAATGCTTTTAAAACGCTTCTCGAGTAAGTGAAATAATTATTTTAACCAACTATAAGATTTAAACTAATTAATTTTTTGTTCCTATGAATTCTTAAGATTTATCTACACTGGAAAATTATGTTTCAAAAGCTTTGATGAGGCTTGTGAAATGTTAAATATTGCTGCTAGATTTCAAATGCCAGATCTAGCCGAATATTGTCACTATCATATTTGGCTGCACATGTACCCCAAAAACCTTTGGAGTGCATACCAGTGTGCTACAAGAGCCAATGATAACACCATGGCTAAGGCTGCAATGCAAGTAAGTGTGTGTGTGGGTGTTGGTGTGTAATATAATATATTATACTAAATTTGCATCATTTTTTTTTTTAGGTGATACAACAAAAGACAGACATCGCAGTTACGGATCCAACGTTTACCAGCATTCCTGAGCATGCGCTCATCGAGTTCCTCAAGCGTGAATCTCTGAACGTATCCTCTGAGCTTATCTTGTACCAAGCAGCTCTGCGATGGGCCATGGCTGAGGCGACGCGACGAGGCCTTCCTCAGGATCCAGAGTCTCTGCGAGAGTGTCTCGGGGATGCACTGCAACATTTCCGCTTCCTCACACTTACCCCTAACGAGTTCGCTAATATTCAATACACCTCAAAAGTCCTAACTTACAGTGAAAGTTTAGCAGTTATCTTTAATTTAAATGCTCCTGGTGTAATGCCTCTGCCTTCGAATCTATCATCAAATAAGAATTCTAGAATATTTACGAAAAAAAATGAACATTTTGTAGCTTATAAAAAACCCACATTCTCACCAAATTGTAAGGGCACTACGATAGATTTAGTTAAATCTGAGAACATATTTGATATGATAACATCTGACTTTAGACTTACTGATTTAAATGACTTAACAATACGTAGTATTAAAATTCCCAAGCCAATTGATGCTGACTGCTTACAAGACCAAGATTTTACTATTGTTTTCTTAGGTCCCTCCAATAATGTAATGCATAATCAAAAATACTCTTTTAATTCTTGTACTAATGTTAACTCTAAAGTTTACGTTATTAAGCTCACGGAGGACATAAATATTCCAAGCAGTCCAGATCAACGATACACTATCAAAGTAGTGATTCACAATACAGGTGTATATCCACTAAGTTTAGGCAAAGGATCTATCGAAAAAGAAAATCACGGTAGCGGTTACTATTATAGGCCTCATTATGGTAATCAGTATATCAATATGTATACGACGAAACTGGGAGAAAACAGCTTTGTTTATTCTATTTCAAATTTTGATGATTCAATAATTAGATAGTTTTAAAATGAAAAGTTATTAAATATAATAAAATAAAAATATTAAATTCTTAATTACATAGTGTTAAAAACTGAAAGGATTTGGTGTCAGATTTAAAGGACAATGACAAAAAGTTATTACTTTAATACTTTATTATAATTAGTAACTATTTTTAATAAACTAAAATATAATATGATAATATTGCATTATAGTAAGAGAGAGAGAGAGAGAGAGAGAGAGAGAGAGAGAGAGAGAGAGAGAGAGAGAGAGAGAGATAAGTGTTGTTCGTAAACCCAGATTTCTTGCACCAAAAAATGCGCATTCCATTGGAATAACCAAAGTTGATCGTCATTTTAGCAGCAGAGAACAGGGTTTACGAACAGCATTATAGACAGACAGACAGACAGACAGACAGACAGACAGACAGACAGACAGACAGACAGACAGACAGACAGACAGACAGACAGACAGACAGACAGACAGACAGACAGACAGACAGACAGACAGACAGACAGACAGACAGACAGACAGACAGACAGACAGACAGACAGACAGACAGACAGACAGACAGACAGACAGACAGACAGACAGACAGACAGACAGACAGACAGACAGACAGACAGACAGACAGACAGACAGACAGACAGACAGACAGACAGACAGACAGACAGACAGACAGACAGACAGACAGACAGACAGACAGACAGAGACAGAGAGAGAGAGGTGCATCGCCGAGCAGAATCTCACTCTTACAATGCGAAAGATAAGTAATATATATATAATATGTATAATTGCTTAATAAATTACGTAATCACTATCACCCTTAAATCAAAGAAACCTATTGGTGATGATGAAATGTATCGAATAATATAATTGAATGTATATAAATTGCTATCATCTATATAGCACCTATATAGTTGTATTTTCTGAAGGCTTAAAACATGTACTACAAAAATGAAGTGTTGACAATTATTTCTAATTTGCAAATTATTATATTGTTTACGAGATATGACAATGACATTTGTAAGCCTTTCCATGTTTTTAATTATAAAATAATCCAAATATCCAAATGCTTTAAATAATAAATATGAATAACAACAAATTCTTTTTTTTTTCTTTTTTAATTTTCTTATAGATTTTTTTAGTGGATAAATTGGACGAATGGACATCTATTTTAAAAGTTAAGGATTCAAAAATTGATTATATACATTGACTGCATGTGTAAAATAGAGTTACTATTCTTACATTAAAGTCAAATAGTTTACTATTGGCTATTGATAATATTATTGAAAGACAAGTTTCCACGTCAAATAATTCAGATACCAAATGTTGACATACCATATATTTACTTTCAAAATGCTTTTGATGTATTTCAATGGAAAAATTTAATTTCTTCTGATAGTATCTTTCCTTATAGTCAGTTTTATTCATCATACGTATATTATTCTAGTTGTTTAGGGGAACACGTAAGTAAAACGTATTACTTTAAAAACATCCTGCACTTTTAAAGATTGTATGATATGAGGAGCTTTAATTTTTTATTGACAGTTTAAATAATAACCTATTGTTAAAAAAATTACTAACTATGTTATAACAATAATCACTAAATATTATTTTACAAGAAACATATTACTTTATTTTTATAATATAATTAATATAATCCTGTTCAGATAAATTTTTAGTTAATTAATTTTATCAACATTAGAAAAATTAGGGTATTAGAAAAAAAAAAGTGAGTATTAGTGAATATTT
Organism: Ecdyonurus torrentis; assembly: GCA_949318235.1. Lineage (NCBI taxonomy): Eukaryota > Metazoa > Arthropoda > Insecta > Ephemeroptera > Heptageniidae > Ecdyonurus > Ecdyonurus torrentis. The sequence continues at coordinate 35,958,638 of OX439131.1, read as the reverse complement.
GATCAAAAATTTGAGGTACTGTAATTTGATAATAATAATAATAAATTGTAAAGTAATTATAAATGTATGAAAATATTCTTTAAAAAGTGACAAATATATAGTTTAATTAATGCTGTTCGTAAACCCTGTTCTCTTGCACCAAAAAATGCGCATTCCATTTGAATAACCATAGGCGATCGTCATTTTTGGTGCAGAAATCAGGGTTTACGAACAGCATTATTATTCTCGATAGTCAGAATTACTGCAATTTATAGCAAAATTTAAATGATTTTCCACACAACGTGAAACTATACATCAAAACCTATATTTTTTACAGAATGAAGTTACAATCAACAAGTCAATTTTTCTTTTTCTTTTTTCTTACATTCATTGTAACCTTACAGGTAAGCTTGCTTGATTTTATGTAAAATAATTCAATTTCAATATATTTATTTTGAATTTATTGAAGATATTAATAAATTATTCTAAAATTTAATCATTAAAGATGGCATACAATATATTTCTAAATATTTAATTTGGTTATGATTAATTTATAATATATTTTAAATGGTTATAGTACTTATAATTCTATAAATAAACAAGTTGTAGTAACAAAAATCTTTACGTTGAAGGCAAGTTCACTTTGCGTATCATCATCTTGTGACTCAGCCTCCCAGATAGACGGTCACTTTACACAATCGGACCAACCAAATCACGTAAACTTGAAGGTAAGTGACCGTTTAACTATTTATAATTTAAGATCAAAGGTTATTCAACAATCAAAGCTATAATGTCAATATTAAATTTTATTGTTGTGTAGACGTGATAAAAGTAACATAATACAATCATGACTTTGTCTCGCGCAAACTATCAGTTTATTTTTTATATTTTAAGTAGATATAACTAATTTATTGAAGAATATTATGTAAAATAATATTTAAAAATTAAAAATATATTTTTAGTGTTATAGAATGGGAGAAGCTGAAGAATTTTGTAAAACTATTCTACTTGAAAAGTAAGTATATTATGGACAATAATTATGTGTGCAGAATAATTGTAAATACACTGGTATAAAATTTTACACTATTTTGCTGAGTATTTATGTAAATACAATGTATATTATTAACATGGAGCATGTTGTTAATTAAAGTCTCCATATATGTATGTATTACCTGAAGTTAAAGTTGAAGGTAATATAGTAAAATTTTATATCTCATTGTCTGTGCCGTATGGATTTTGCTGCGGAGAGGAAAAAAAATTAATTGAAATTTAAACTTTGACCCTAAAAAAATTCTATTATATAATAAAATTTACTAACTTATTCTTCTTCTTTTATTATTTTTAATTAATTAATTTTAATTATTTAATTTTTTAATTTATATAATACTTGGAAAATTAATTAAAAGTCTAGTAATTTTAAAATAGTTTGTACGTTCTATCGGTATAGATCAACTCTCTTTCTTGGGATTTTACATAAATATCAAATGTTCCACCCAAGTCTGATTACTGTGGTACAAAATATTACTGCATTACAATATGATAATACAATGGTAATGAACGCGGTACTCAATTTAAATACGAAGTATTGACATTGATACAGAAGACAATATTAGAGAAAAAATGTGTATCACAACTTGTATATCTCTTAACCACCTCTTAACTATGAATGTTGGGATGTAACTAGAAATGGAACGCTTGTGGTCGAGATGGAGGACTTACTGAGAGAACGGAACGTCGTCCAAGAACGTACCCTCAACGATACGGTAAAATAACGCTTTGTTCATATTATGGGCAGTTCACAATGACGCATAAATTCACGTAACTTTCACGTAAGAATCCAAATAGCATCGATTGTTGTATCGTCACGTAAGAGTTATGCGAATTTAAGCGTCATTGTGAACAGCCCATTATACTGTAGATTTTTAGTTCATATTTCAAAGGAAAGAAATTATTTTTTGACTGTGTGGCAACAGAGTTCTGAAAAGCCTGTAGAACAGGATGACTGGAGAACAGAGTCGATGGAAACAAGAAATCGACACTTATTGGCAACTGGTCTCTATTCTGATTGCACTTTTATTCTTGGTGAAGACAATGATACACAGGTATGTACTGATATTCAACACTTTTATTTTATGATTTAAAGTACTGGAATTTTAAGGGAAACAAAACGGGATACTGACCTCCAAAAAAAAATTAAATTAAAAACGTAATATTCATGAGATGGGACGACACCTCCGGGATCGAGGGCCTCGGATGGGACCATCAATCATAAACATACTATGCTCCTCAACTCTTCTGTACCCTCAAAAACTGGGAGTTAAAAAACTCTAAAGTAGACAACTTTAGGAATGCATGAAGTCCGTGTTTACAAAATAGATGTTGTAGCGTGGGTTGCCTACTTTATAAGTTTTCTCCCCAGTTTGTGAAACTGAGTACTGAAGGGTAAAGGGACTTAATATTTGTATGTGTAATATTCCCATCTCATAATTTATCATTGAGTTTTTTATTTATTTAATTTTTTCCTTGAGGCGAGTATTTCTTTAATTTTATATTTTTTTCATCAGATAATTCGTGCACATAAAGTATTGCTTGTGAGTGCGAGTCCAGTGTTTGAAACTATCTTCAAAGACCATGGCAGTCAACATATTAGAGTGAGGGATATCACTCCACATACCTTCAGCAACTTACTTGAGTGAGGAAATAAAATATAATTGATTAAATTCTTTGAAAAATGGTTAAAGATGAAATAAACTGCTACTTTTTACAACTAACCTTATGTCAATTTATTTTATTAACATTTTTAACATTTTTTTTTAATTAAAAGGTTTGTATATACGGGGACCCTGTGCTTGGAAAGTTTCGATGCTGCTTGCGAACTGCTAAGTGTCGCCACGAGATTCCAAATGCCTCAAGTGTCTACACATTGCCGGGCTTACTTATGGTTACATCTTTACCCTGATAATGTATGGCGTGGATATCAATGTGCAGCCAGAGCAAATGACTCCATAATGATGGAAGTTGCTTTACAGGTATACTTACAAGTCTTTTGAATAATGTTAAACTTATGTAATATGTAAAAATACCTTGTATGTTCAGATCACGCAGAAGAATACTGATCTTGCATTGCGAGACTCTGCATTCGAAGAGATCCCACAGTCAGCCCTCGTGTCATTATTACAAAAGGACGAACTCGGTGTAAGCTCTGAGTTGCAACTTTACGATGCTAGTCTACGTTGGGCAATGGCTGAAGCCAATCGTAGAGGCTTACTTCAAGATCCAGAGTCACTTAGATTATGCCTTGGACCTGCTCTCAAACTGATACGCTTCTTAACACTTACTCCTCGAGAATTTACTGATCTTCAATCTAATACAAAAGTTCTCACTTACCCTGAAAGTCTTGCTATAATATTTAATTTGAATTCACCTGGTGCTATGGCTTTACCAGACACAATTTCAAATAATAATGTTCCTAGAAATTCACCTAATCTCCATCCACATTTTGATGTATTAGCAAGTAACTCAAGTTCATTGTTATGTAAGTTTAATAAGTCTACTGAAAATATTGCTACTGACGTTAATACTTACGATGTATTTACTAAAACTATTATTCCAAGATCTTATCATGAAGGAAATTTAAATATTATAGGAATTCAAATACCAAAACGTATTTTAGATTCATGTTTTGAGAGCTACCAAGAAAATCTTACAATTTATATAATGAGTCATGATAATAAAATTATATATACTTCACAATATAAAGATCACGTTGGGGTAGGATGCTTTAGTGATGATATTTCAAGTCAACTTATGAATATTAAGTTTGCAAATAAAGTAAATCTAAGAACAGAAAGTAAGCCAATGAAACATGAATATAAAATCAAAATTGTATTTCATAAATCAGGACGTTTTCCTACAAGTTTAGGAAATGATGCAATTGTAAATACAAATCAAAATGATCAGCATTCTTTTATGGGACTATCTGGTCATTTCTGGTATTTTGGTAAGGAAAGTTTTGTATACTCTATGGTTACCGATAATCATTTCTGATCAAGATTAATTACGTTCACGTATATCCTGTAATGTAGCATTAATTAATTATATGTATATATATATATATATATATATATATATATATATATATATATATATAAAACCTCACTCATATTTAAAAAAAATCAATGTCTTTTTAAAAATATCACAGTTAAAAATAAATATTTAAAATATATTATCTTATGTTTAATTGTCTTTTATTAACATTCAAAGCAATGTAATTATATATGTTACGTACAATAAAGTAATTTTTTTCTTTTATATTATTTTATTTATTCTTCTAAAAAAAAAAAAAAGAAATATATACATTCATATTTATAAAAATGAAAGTTCTTTTTTCCATAGTTTCCTTCAGGATCTTCCGCATATAACTTTTCTAAATAAAAGCGACTACTGTATAGTTTTTTGTTTGTTTGTTTTCCAAACTTATCTGTAAATATTTACTACATATTGTTAGTACTCTAATCAGTTATTAAGAAAAATATTTCAACAATAGAGCATATATATTAACATTATTATTATTTTTGGCAAATTCTATAAATATACAAACTTACTTGATAAAGAAATATTATTGAACTTTGTATCACAAGATGGGGCGATGTGTGGTGTGCTTTGCTATTCTCTGCCTTTCTCTTTTATTTTTGCAAAGGAAGATTAATAACATACAACGTTTTTAAAATTATATCCTTGAGTTTGTTCTTCTACTTCTTCTAATTGTTATATAACATAATTTACTCTATACTTGTAAAACACTTCCTTGTTTCGTTACATACTTATTAAAGCACATAATATATTTTCATGTATGGACAAAAATTATACTATAGACCCCTTTCACATCCTTGCGCTTTGTCGCCATGTTTATGGTGCCTAATGCCCTAATGCATTGTCCAGCATAGGGAAAACATCATTTCTCCTAATTTTTCACATAAAAAGAGTTTATTATCAACTGAACGAATTTTTCTCATATTCTTCGAACTTAAATTACGAGCTAGAAATAAGGCTTTGATTGAGGTTTGAAGCTTCTTTTGCTTTAAAAAATAATAAAAATGACGTTTTTCCTATGCTGGCCTATGTATTCATAACCAGCAAAATGGCGGCTCTTAAATATGAGTGCAACCTGTCTATCTTATTTTTAGCACAATTTCTTTAAAACAGCATAATCTATGTATATGTTATGTTATACCTCATATAATTCATATTATATGTTATATAGCATAAATATTTTGTTGTAAAGCATAATTATTTATGTTCTAATTTAGCATCCTTTTTGCTATAAAGGCATAAATGTAGCATAATTTACGTAATATATTCTATCTAAGTTACGATATATAAAATAAAAAATAAATTACGTAATCATACTTTATTTAATAATTACTATAAAGCACAAATGTTGCCATTGTGGAATAACGTAACATCTTTAGATCATCTTAACTATTTTGCTATGTAGTATAATTGTTATACAATATAGCATATTTTATGTTAGTTACACATAAATGTTGCTGCATTGAGCTAGTACAATTCTTATGTATTTATTTTTGTCAATTTAAGAAAGTGGTTTGATTAAATGTTTTCAAAATAAATCTAATTTGTGATCTTTCATTCGAAAACATACAATTTTAGTGTAAATAAATAATGAATATAAATATATTACAATTTATAACAAATAAATTGTTCAAAATATTATAATACAGGTAACTATATATATATATATATATATATATATATATATATATATATATATATATATATATATATATATATATATATATATATATATATATATATATATATATAATATATATATATATATATATATATATATAATATGTATTTTTAGACTTGAGCTTTATAACAAGTTTTTAATTTTTTTTTTTGTTCACATTATATTTTGAGAATAAATTTATAGCAGATAATAATAATAATAAAAAAAAGTAACCTTGACTTTATATGCCAGTCACGTAAGTATAATTTTTACCTGTTTTCAAGTACGAACAATTAAGGTGCTATAATTTTGAACCTGAGATCAGCAATCTAACAGCAGTAGTCTGCTGGAGTATAGTATGGCTCGACTTAATTTTAATATGGTGAAACTATTGTTGATTTATTGTGCTTCTGTGTTACAAATTTTTGTTGTGAACGGAGTATCAACAACAAATTTAGTAAGTAATTTTAAAACACTATAATATGGTTTATCTTATTATTATTATTTATTTTAATAAATAATTAAATTATAATTTGTAAAGAATTATTATTTTAATAAAAATAAATAAGCCTTATTTTTTTACCCAGGCAGGGACCAACAAGCTTTTGTCATATAGATACTGTTACAATTTATGTATAAGAGGCAAAATTAAATGTTTCAATGACTCGGAAGAGGTTCCGTTAAACAATGAAGATATAAGTAATGATAGTAATAAAAAACATTATTAAAACATATAATTTTTAAGAACAGCAATGTTAAGAACAAAAGAAACAATTATTAGTTCAATCAGTGTGTGAAGTGAGTGTGTGTGTGTGTGTGTGTGTGTGTGTGTGTGTGTGTGTGTGTGTGAGAGAGAGAGAGAGAACGGTTTGGAGAAAATAGATTTGTAATTTACTATAAAAGCATCTCTCTCTCTCTCTCTCTCTCTCTCTCTCTCTCTCTCTCTCTCTCTCTCTCTCTCTCTCTCTCTCTCTTAATTTACATCTTAATTTACATTTTACTTTAAACATCATTATAAAAGCTTCAAAGATATGCTATAGTCTTACATTAATGTTTTAACTGTATTATATAATATATTATATTATAAAAAGTAAACAAGAAAAATAAAACCATACAAACTGCGAAAAAGAAGTTAAAATAAAAGTATGTAAATAAATAATTATGCAGTTTGTGCACCGTGCATGCATATAGTTATGTAACGAACTTTATGTTAGTGACTAGCAATTCAGTGTAAAAAATTACAATTATTTATTTCAGAATAAAACACAAATTGAGACAGCAACAACTCGCCTAAATAATATTCCTTCAAAATCAACTTCCAGCCTTCCAAGTCTATTGGTAGTAACTCCTGCTACAACGACAGAGACACTTTTACTAACAAATCAGGTTTGAATTATAATAAAAATATAAAACGTTGCCGATGAAAAAAAAAAAAATTGATAAAAAAATAAAATTGCAGGTAAATGAGAAAATTAAATTGCAGGTAAATGAGACAGTAGAAGACAGATGCAACAAGTGCAGAATGGAATGTTCTTTAATTAAAAAAGCAAGGTAAGTTTTGATAACTTATATTTTTATAACTATAATTAAATAATATTGAGTTTACAATTTGTCCTATTCAGTTTGGATTCTAAGAATACATCTTTAGAGATTGATTTGAATGATTTTTTAAATATAACCTATGCAACAAATAAGACTGTATCCATTATTCAAGATACGAAATCCGTAAGTAAAATCAATCAATTATAGTGTCAATACATCATAAAAATTTTGTTTTTAATTTTTATATTTTCAATATGAATATTATTTAGGAAGAGTATATTAATATAATGTATATTTAATTGCTATAGAATAAGAATACAAAATATAATATATTAATGTACATACAACAATAATTGTGGCGAGAGATCAGAGCTCCGATATTTTTACTCTGTTACTTTGTAATGATATCAAATGGTATCAATGGTATATCAATAGTATATCGTTTTATAATAATTATAATAATATAATTATTATACTAATAATAATTTAATAATTATAATTTAGGATTATTCATCATTGAAACAAATAAAAATAGAATTAAAATTTGTGATTAATGGGCCAAAATTTTCATGCCACTTTAATTTGAAATTTTGCACGATGACCCTCTATAGTACTTTCAAATATAAAAATATATAGGCCTATTATTATAAAAAATAAAAATAAAAAACAGATAGAAAAAAATCAGGCACAGTTGACGATCACTTTTTTCATGAGTTGATCGACTGCGATCTGTTGCCTTGAAGTTTTATTTAATTGTGTTTTAGAATTACCTTTTATTTGTTTCCTCCCTCTCTCTCTCTCTCTCTCTCTCTCAATCCCTTATTTTTAAATAGATAATAATTTGTGATATGTTATAAACAGATACAAGAAACTTTCAAAGATGATAACAAAACTCAAAATGTAACATTTCCTCAAGTCGATGATGAAATATGTACTGAAGTTGACTGGCGCAATAAGTATTCATTAATGGAAGATAGGAATGAATATTTTCGAGACCAAAATTTATTTACCGACTGCAAATTTGTTGTAGGATCGGGCAGTAATGTAACGGTAAGTAATTTGTAAATGAGAAACAGTCAATGCAATTAGGTTAATATTGCTTACCACATTTTAATATTATCTTTATTTAATTTTTACATTAGGTTTTTAGCGGTCACAGGGTTTTCTTTGCACGAGCAAGTCCTGTGTTTGAAACAGCTTTTAACTCCACTTTAGAAAATAGTCAGACAGTGAAGATTTCTGATATTTCACCAGAAATTTTTGAACAAGTAATAAAGTAAGTGCATATTACAGTTTTTTTCCATCAATCAATTTCTTATTACAAATTCAAATAGTTTAAATCTAATCTGTTTTCAGTTTCGTGTATTCTGGTTCTGTGTGCCTGACAAGTTTCTCCGAGGCATGCGAGCTGCTTCACACGGCCTCACGACTTCAGATCTCAGAGTTGGTACAACAATGCCGAGCTTTTCTCTGGACAAATCTCTACCCCAACAACGCGTGGCAAGCTTACCAATGTGCACAAGATGTCAATGATGACATTATCAAAGAAGAAGCTCTGCAGGTAATATTGGACACAAGCAGACACTGTGAGATAAAATGTTACTTCTTTGCCTTACGGTACTACGAAATATTCTTTTGGTAATCTCATTGGTTAAGTCAGATTATTTCTCATTGTTAATACACAGTATTGACATAAGGCAATATAGAATAAAATATTGTGCCATTATAAAGTGTCTGTAGTCTGTACAAAAAGCTGGAACACTATTTAAAAACTGACTTATTCAGATCATCGAGTGGAGAACGGACGAGGCGATGAAGGACCCCGGGTTCACTAAGATTCCGCAGTCTGCTTTGGTTGCTTTCCTGTCACGAGATGACCTCAACGTGAGCTCAGAGGTCAAGCTGTACGAGGCGAGTCTTCGCTGGGCCATCAGTGAAGCTTCACGTAGAGGCTTGCCACAAGAGCCCGAGTCTCTCAGACTAGTCTTGGGCGACGCTCTTGGACTCATTCGCTTTCTCACTTTTAACCCCTCTGAATTCGCTAACATGCAAGCCACCTCCAAGCTTCTTACGTATAGCGAGAGTTTGTCAATAATATTTAACCTCAACTCACCAGGTTTAACTACAATCCCTGAAAATTTATCCCTTATAAATAAAACAAGATCATATAAAAATAACATTAAACATTTTAATGTTATATCAAATAAAAAGAATAGTTGTAAAAATGCAGATGATAATTCGGCCTTTGATGAAAATACATTTAATTTATTTACATTATCACAGCCAATCATAATTGATCGACAACTAAATATCATTGGTATTCAAATACCTTCTCAGATAAATTGTTCATATACTATTAATAGTACAAAAAATGAATATAGAAATATCAATAATAAAACATCGTACAATGAGGATATAACTGTTCATATACTAAATAATGAATCTCTTTTACATACTACAAACTATAAAGGCAGTGTATTTTGTGACTCTCTAGTAACAATTAAATTAGATAAACAAGTCACCTTGCAGAAAAATAATAACTATCAAGGAAAAATTAATCCATATTTATTTAAAATTAAAATAATTCTTCGTAAATCAGGTCAATATCCCATAATTTGGCATGATAATAGTTTCAGAAAAGGTACTTCAATTAGTGGACCTCATAATAAAATGTTTGAAGGGTGTACTGCTTATTTTTGGTACTCACATAAAAAGGAATTTTTGTACTCTATAATTAGCCAAAATCAATATTAAGCTTAAAAATTGGAATATTTTATAATAATCTTGAAAACAATAGTGTGTAATGATGTAAAATGGTGTATTTCAAAAATAATAAAGAAAAAATAATCAAATAAGCTAAAGCATTCAATTTTTAAATCAAACACAATCCATCAATTATAAAATAGCCAATGAAATAAAATATGCATAATTATAATTATCTGAATCTTTTAAGAAGTAGATTAGAGCAAGTTTAAATAAACAAATCAGCAAAAGTATCATCGATTTGACCTGTAAACTTGCTTTCACTTCAATTTATTTAATCTCAGATTAAAACTTATTTCTTCAGCAAAGTTTGATATTATTTTTAGTTTTTAATGAGCATTCAAAATGAGACGACTGCTATTGATATTTATGTGTATTTCAATGCGTTCATTGCAAATCGCAGCTGACGGTATAGAGGATTCATCCTCAAACTCAACGGTAAGAAATTTTGTGCAACATTTAATTAAACACATACAGTCAAACAAAAAAACAATTATACTACACGGAAAATAAAATATACTTAAATTAAGCAAAAAGCTAGTATTAAAATGCTGTGTTTTGCAATAGAGACAGTCCTAACTGAGAATTAGTAGGGCGGTATGCTAGACCCGCTCCTACCTGCACGCAGCATAGCATACCTGTCGGCCAGGAGAAATAGACTCAGGTGAGGTGGGCTTGCAAACTCACCCCTAGTATATTTGAGTTAGCACTAATATGCTAAATTTTAGAATTGGACCGCAAAATGGCGTACATGAGATTTTTTAAAGTAATTTTGTGTATTAATTTAATTATTAATTATTACAAAAAATAAACGTTGGTAATAATTTGAAATGTTCAATGAAATGAAAAATTCCCGCGGTGGATTCTTAGTTTATTATAATTGTTTGCAAATATACTTGCATATAAATTACATAATTATAAATCATATCATAATTTGTTAGTAGCGGGGGACAGAGGGACATTTTTTTTTTCAATGCGTCGATCGGGTTTGGCTACCATAGGCCATATCGATGAATATATCAAATATAATATACCATTGTGTTACTACATGACGACTCATTTTGCACCTTATTTGACTGTGCGATTACTTCATTTTTATTTTTTATGTAAAATCGTCACTTATAATTCTATTTGCATGAAATACGCGGTAATTAAGACAGTTAAAGTATTTTTATAAATCTGATAGTTTAAAATTAATTACCTTCTTCATGGTCTCCTGAAAAATAGAGAAACGTGGCCATTTAAACGGAAATTGGCTGATTTTAGCAATGCTAGCTCCTAGTTCGCGGGAATACTAGATCGGCTCAGGCGAGTTAAGTACATCTGCGCTGGCAGTCAGGTGCCGCTCCTCCTAGATCTCAGGTGACATAAAAACTATACTGATTATAACTGACGCTAGGTACCGCTCCTCCTAGATCGCAGGTGGTATAAAATCTTGGGCTAGGGTTTTAGCGTCACTTATGCTAGAGATGCAGGTTACTCAGATCTTGCACGCATGTACTAGGGCGCGGGCTTATTTGCGTTAGTATACTAATCTACTTAAATTTAGCACATCTTTTTTTTCCGTGTACTTATAATATTCTCATAATTTTCAGTTTAAAGTGTGAAAGAAACTTATATTAATATACAGTATAATATGCTGATTTATATTGTGTGTGTGTGTGTGTGTGTGTGTGTGTGTGTGTGTGTGTGTGTGTGTGTGTGTGTGTGTGTGTGTGTGTGTGTGTGTGTGTGTGTGTATTTGTGTTTGTGTTTGTGTTCAATAAAAAAAAAATTACGATTTGGTTGCAGGAGAGCTCAATGACTGAAGCTGACACCTCGGAGCAAGTAACACCTATGCCAATTTCACTTTCAAGTGCAATGTGTGCCTTTAACTTGTCGGATATTACCGTAAGATGAAATAGATATGCAGAAAAATAAAACAAAATTTATTTATTCTGTTTTAATTATGCTGGGGTGATAACTAAAATATACAACTTTTGAAACATTTAAAAAAAATTCCAATTCAATGCAATTAGAAACAGTCAACTATATAAGAATACACAATTATATTTTTAGTAAAATCAAAATAAAACAGAGTTTGTAAAATTAATTCAAATTTCTTTATATGTCATGCTGATATGACATTAATTGCGTAAAATGTTGTCGATAGACACTTTGCACAAAAACTGAACTTTTTCCCCCCTCTTTATAATAATATCTATATGCAGTATGCTAATTAATTATGCTAATAATTTATGATATTTTTCTTATTTTTCTTGTGTAGTGCAACAAAATTTCAAAAACACTTTGTAGAAATTGCTGTGCACCAAGTCACAGGTAAACTGAAAACAATCATTACAACGTAGCAGTTAAGTGAAGTAAATTTATTCTAATAATGTATTTTAGGATTGAAGAAGTGAACTTGACTACGATAAATTTAAATGATTTTTTAAAAACTTGGAATCATCATACTGTTAATGACAGTGACTCTAATGGTAATAACATTGTAAGTATCTAGTTTAGAAAAATAAAGTACTTCATTGACAAATTTAATAATAAAATCTCCAAAAATAAACTAACTACCGCACATATTAACCAAAACATGAAAGTAATAATACAATTTTTACATGATAAGCTCATGTATGTATAAGCACACATTATTATTATATAAAATAAATATAAATATATAAATATAAATTATATTATATTATATAAAATATGGATACTTAGTATCGAAAACATCAAGCTATTTCGCAGGGATCAACTTCAGATAATCACGACACGTCATTGGCAAGAGTCATTATGTCGATCACATGGCAAGGGTCATTATGAGTTTAATCTCAATTTTATAGCCTTTACATATGAAATTAAGCTTTTTAAGTTACAATTTCTTGCTTCAGAATCTTTAAAAAAAAACACGTTGAGTTACACTTCAACAAAAATAAAAAGCTCACCTCAAATTGTTTCAAACTGTTTCAAATTGTATTTAGCTCTCGTGAACAAACAGGAACATATTATGATGAAAAAAGTGCTCAAAATAACTTCAAATAAAAGGTTGGATTCCGCCAGAAATTTCAGTTTCTCATTTATATATATATATATATATATATATATATTATGATAGATAATAGTTATTAGGTAAAACTGACGAGACAAACATTGTTATATATTATAATGTGTCATTTTATTTTAAACTACCCGTGTCTAATAAATAAATTAAATTAAAAAAAAAATCCCTATTATACCACAGTCCAAAATTTAAAAAACTAATAATATAATAATAAAAAAAAAGCTCTTGTTGACCTAATAACCCTTGCCATGAACGTGTTCTGATTATTTGTAGCAGTCGTTACGTAAATTTTCTATAACGTTAACGTTAAGTTAATTTTATATACTATAACTTTAACGATAACGTGGTAACTCTTGGTTGTCCCCAACGTTACCTTTAACGTTAACTTTCGTTAACTACACAACGTTAGCAGCTTTTTTTAGACGATATGTATTTTTTTTGGATTATTCATAACACATAAGTTAATAATGTATAAATAAGTTAATATTTTACTTATATATTTTTACTCATCATATTTTATCATTTCTCTCACCTCGTCAGTTGATTTTGTTTTTCATTCGGTATAAAGTAAAAGTTATTTTCCAAAAGTAACGTTATAGTTATCGCTATGTTAACTTCAATTTTTGTTAATCTATAATTATAACGTTACTTTTTGTAATGCTGTTAATCTACATTATAGAAATAACCAGTTAACGATATAGTTAACTTAACGTTAAACGACTACAAGACTGATTTGTAGTTGCCTATAAATCTGATGTGAACATCAATTGCTATTACATGAACTCTGAATAATGAATAGATACATTTGTTTCATAATTCTTATGAATTTGAATAAGAAGTCCACTTTCATTGTCATTGTTAATCCTATTTTATATTTTACCATAATATATTATTTGCATCAGGAAACTGCAGGTTTTGAGGAAGACTACCATCCTGAATCTCGTTTCAAATTTGACTTAAAAACTGAAAATCAATCCAGAAGTGATGATGTTGATTGGCGAGAAGGATTTCTTTCAATGGAGCAAAGAAATCAGCAACTGCTTAATAGAAATATTCTCGCTGATTGTAGATTTGAGGTGGGAATTGAAAATAATACACAAGTAAGCAGGATATTCCATCCATTTACATTTCTCTAGACTAAAATGTTATTTAAATTTACTATTTTTTTTTCAGTTGCATAAATAAAGTTAAGCAATTCAAAAGTATTCAGCAATATTAATCGTTATTATTATTTTGTTATAATTAGTGCTTGCGTAAACTTAATAAACACGATGATTTTCCTGATATGTACCTGATATGATATGTTCCTTATATGTACATTGTACATATACCTACTGATATTAACATTGAAATTAATATAAAAAAATACAGTTATTTCCAGGCCACAAAGTATTCTTTGCTCGCGCAAGTCCAATTTTCGAGGCAATTTTCAATGGTACTGATATATATCTTGTAAAAATTAAAGATATTACTCCGAAAATATTTGAATATGTATTGAGGTAAGTATATTATACTGAAACCACACAATAGCAATAATATTAAATTTTTCATTAGTTACGCTATACAGTATATAGCAGGCTTTAAATTTACGTTGATAAAAACGTATGCATAATTTTGATGAATTTTAAGGCAGTAGGTTAACTTAAATTAAAAAACAGCTGCTATGCCATAGTGATCGACTTCTTCTTAACAATTCAATATTACTCTGTGCTACCATATTACCTACGTATACTCCCTTAAACGATTATTGATTAATACATTCCTCCTAGTTTCGTGTACTCTGGATCTGTGTGCCTGACAAGTTTCTCCGAGGCGTGCGAGCTGCTGCACACGGCTTCACGACTGCAGATTCCAGTTCTTGTGCATCAGTGCCGAGCGTATCTCTGGGCAAATCTCTACCCCAACAACGTGTGGCGAGGTTACATTTGTGCACAAAATGCAAATGACGATATCATCAAAGAAGCTGCTCTTCAGGTAACGATAACAACTTGCACAGAAATCTGGAATATACTATTTATAAATCCGAACCTTTATATATTCAGATCATCGAGTGGAGAACGGACGAGGCGATGAAGGACCCTGCTTTCACTAAGATTCCGCAGACTGCTCTGGTTGGTTTCCTGTCACGAGATGACCTCAACGTGAGCTCCGAGGTGAAACTGTACGAGGCGAGTCTTCGCTGGGCCATTAGCGAAGCTTTACGTAGAGGCTTGCCACAAGAGCCCGAGTCTCTCAGACTTGTCTTGGGCGACGCTCTTGGACTCATCCGCTTTCTCACCTTTGAGCCTAGTGAATTTGCAAACATGCAGGCTACTTCTAAAATTCTTACGTACAGTGAAAGTTTGTCTGTGATTTTCAACCTAAATTCTCCGGGTGTACTGCCAATGCCTACAAATCTATCATCTAACAATATTTCTAGGGGCCGTCGTCATTCACCTTCTTATTTTGAAGTATTAGGAGGTGGTTCAAGTATTTGTAAATTAAGAGGAGAAACTTTTGCAATAGAAGTAAACACCTTTGATTTGTATTCTACATCTTCGTCTGCTGAAAATATTTATAATAATAGAAATGTTATTGGCGTTCAAATTCCAACTCAAATTCATTGTAGAAATTCTTATGATGCAGAAAAAAATAATTATTTTGTGTCAATGCATTCAGCTCATCGTTACTCTACTACATACAATGAAGATTTAACGATTTATTTAATAAAAAATAAGTTAGAAGTTGTAGGTTCTGTTCATTTTGAAGGTAAAGTAAAATGTAATACTTTCATTACTGTTAATTTTACCCAACCAATACCAATGTACAATGATAGAGATTCTAGCGAGGAATCACTTTTTGATTACAAAATAAAGGTCATTTTACATACATCAGGTAGGTATCCATTGAGCTTGCCTGACTCTACAGAAACACGAAGAATATCGAACAATCGTCGCAATGATTATTTTAATGGTAAAAGTGTTTATTATTGGTATTTGGGAGACAAAGACTTTGTATATTCAGTGATAACAGAGCATTAATGAGATATTTTATTTTCTTACATCAAACGTATGCTTTTTTTTTTTTAAATAAAATTAATTGCCTTGAAACTAATATAAATAAAATCAATAATTTGACACTTAAGAATATAATTGATTGCGTAACCACAAACTTAGAAAGTTTTCATATATATATATATATATATATATATATATATATATATATATATATATATATATATATATATATATACAACACACATATATAAATATATATATTATATATGTATGTGTGTGTGTTTGATGTTTTTTCAATTTTAATTACAATAGTTTAAAATCTTTCACCATTTGTTATAACATTGCATTTGTTTGTTTATAAATCATAGAAAAAAGTGGAAAAAAAAAGATGTAAAAATAAAAACACTACTGCTCCTTGTTCTCTTCTTATATTGTGTTTGCATTTTTTTTAAAAAAATGAAAAATATTCATTTAAAAACAATATTCCAGCATGATGAAATTTTATTTAGGAAATTAATAAAATCTACAGTAAAATAATTATATTTTTAAAACACTAAATTGTTTTGTACGTTTATATATTAGATTATATTTTGCTTCATTATTTTGATTCATTTTGCTTCAGGTTGATCACTGGCAAAGGTCATCGTTAGTTTTATGTTAATTTTGTCCTAATATAGGGCTAACCATGTTAAATTGAGGGCTTTGATTATTGAATTTCTTACTTCAGAATTGTTAAAACACGTTAAATCGCACAGCATTGTAAATTAAAAAGCACAACTCAAAAAGTATTTAGGATGTTAGCGAGCCCCAGTAAAAGGAACAAAGAGAAAAACGTACTTAAAGGCGACTCCAAATGAGAGTCTGGGTTCTACCAGAAATATCTCTTTTCAAAGCTAAATTTTTAATACATGGATCAAAATGACATATTTTATTACCATAATATTTGAAATATTAACAATGAGAAACTAAAATTACTGGTGGAACCCAGACCCTCATTTGGAGTCGACTTTGGACACGTTTTTCACCTCGTTCCTTTACTGAGGCTCGTTCGCATCCTAAATACTTTTTAAGTTGTGCTTTTTACTTTATGATGATGTGTGATTTATTATGTTTTAACAATTTTGAAGCAAGTAATTCAAAAATCAAAACCCTTAATTTAACATTGTAAGCCCTATACCAGGTCAAAATTAACATAAAACTAATGATGACCCTTGCCAGTGATCAACCTGATGACCATTGGCAGTGACAAGTGCTGATTATATGTGAAGTTGTCTATTATGTATTAGTGTTGTTCGTTAACCCTGTTTTCTTGCACCAAAAAATGCGCATTATATACATTTGAATAACCATAGTGGATCGTCATTTTAGTAGCAGAAAATAGGTTTTTAAAACATCATTATTATAACACATAAAATATTGAGACATGGGGAGTTTATACAGTAACATCACATCATTATATAATATGTTACAATATATAACAATGGGTCTCAATATGTTACAATGGGTCTCATCAAATTTTTTTAATTATAATCTAATTACCATGCTAATTACATAATAACTTAAATAAAATATTTGCAAAATATTATTGACAGTTCATATTGACAGTTCAGAATAACACCAGTATTATTTTTTTTTTTTTATTTTTTTCCAGATCTTAATTCATATTAATAAACTCAAACACATTTCTACTAATAACAATAGTTTTAGGTTCAGTCTTGTAGTCGTTAACGAAAAATCGTTAACGTTAAGTTAACTATATATAACGTTAACTGGTTATTTCTATAGTATATAACAACATTGCAAAAAGTAACGTTATAGTTATAATAACATAGCGTTATTATTTTATTATACATATTAATAAAACATAGCGATAACTATGACGTTACTTTTTGAAAGAAATTTTTACTTTATACTGACTAAAAAAACAAAATCAACTGACGAGCTGAGAGAAATAATAAATAAAATTAACCTTTTAATTATAAATGAGTAAATATAAGTAAAATATTTACTTTATAAATTATTAAACTAATGATTAATCATAAAAAATAACTATCGTCTAAAAAAGCTGTTAACGTTATATTTAATGCAGGTAAACGTTAAAGGTAACGTTATAGTTGGGGTTAACGTTATATTAGTTATATATAGTTGAGTTAACGTTATTGTTAAAGTTATAATTTTTTGATATGAAATTAACTTAACGTTACAGAAAATTTAGGTACAAGACTGATAGGTATATACATTTTACATAATACAAACTACTATGGCGCAATGTATCATAATTTCCCTTTTAAAATATTTTGTATTTTAATATAGCTTTCATTCTTACGGATTATAGATAACATACCTTTTCCTTAAAGTACTACTTTAGGGTAGGAGTGTATTTTTATTATTATTATTCTGAAATAGGTTAAAGCTGCTGTACCCAAAAATGAAATCAAAAAAATTCTATCTTAAAAACTCTTGTCACAACAGAGCGTCAAAGTACCGCAAAATGCCCCGCCCTCTATGCTAATAAGTCTATATTTGAGCCCCGATTTTGCCCCATTTTTAATTTTTTTCAGTGGTTAAAAAAATACTAGCTTGTTCTTCGTGTTGACTTTTAATGAAAAATGATTTTTTAGATTTTTCTAGAAAGTACTTGCCGAGAAAAAAATTATCGCAAATCGACCCATGTTAATTGTATATGCAAATCTTCAATATTTTTTTTTCTCCGTAAAAATCTCATAAAAAGTGTTTTAAATCTCAAATTCATTAAAAGTGTGTCTGTAGATCACGCTAGTATTTTTTATTGAGAAGTTCATCAATTCAATTTTGCACACGTTGAGCTTGAAGTTTTGTATCTTGTGCATGCTAAAGGGGGCGAAACCCAAAAAAAAAAAAACACCAACTTTGAGGCTCATTTGCGGAAAATTTATTTGAGTAAAAACTTTTTGGAGTATAGAAAATTGTTCCTTGGTTTATTATAAAGCTAAATAATGATATAAAATTGAACTTTACGACAACATCGCTACCCTAAAGTAGTACCTTAATTACATTTACGTTTTATGGGATTTTGTTAACACTTTACATTAATTTAATAAAAATATGTGTACACTCCTACAATAAAGATGTGCTTCATGTAGGAACTACGATGTACTGTTTATGTACGTACGTACTACATAACAAATCTTGTTTACATACTATACAGGTAATTGCAGAAAAATAATATATCAAGAGAGAATTAGTCTATATGTATACTGTATATATAAAATTAAAATAATTCTCCGTATAAATCAGGTTAATAGCCCAAAATATAGCATTATGATATGTAGTTTCAGAAAAGGTACTTTAATCAGTGGAACTCATAATAACATGTTTGAAGGCTGTACTGTTTAATTCTGTTTCTCATATAAAAAGAAATTTTTGTACTATGTAATAAGTCAAAATCAATATTAAGCTCAAAAATTGGTATTATACTCTTGAAAACAATATTTTGTATGATGATATAAAAAAAATATTTTTAAAAAATAATTCAATTCAATTCGTAGATAAAACACAATCAATCAATCAATAATAATAAAAAAAAAAACGTCAATGAACTAAAATATGAATAATTATGATTCTTTGAACTTTTGATAAAGTGGATTAGATAAATATTAAGTAGACAAATCAACGAATCTATCATCAATTTGACCTCTGAACTTGCTTTTATATATACGTATTACTTCATTTTATTTATTTTCAGATTAAAACTTATTTCTTAAGTATATAGTTGGATAACATAATTTAGTTTTTAATGAGCATTCAAAATGAGACGACTGTTATTGATGATTATTTGTTTTTCAATATGTTCATTACAAATCGCAGCTGACAGCTCAGAGGAATCAACTTCAAAGTCATCGGTAAGAAATCTTGTGAAATATTTAATTTAACATTTAAATGAAAAAGAAGAAAAAAAAAGTAAATTAGTATTCATTAATATTTATGTATATACACATGCATTATTTATATGCATTACTATTTATGTATAAACACAGACACACACAGACACAGACACACACACATACACATACACACACACACACACACACACACACCTTAAAGAAGTCTTGCTTAGGATGCCTTGGCTCATGACGTGTTTGGTTGCAGGAGAGCTCAATGACTGAAGCTGAAACCTCGGAGCAAGTAACACCTATGCCAATTTCACTTTCAACTGCACCGTATGCCTTTAACTTGTCGGATATTACCGTAAGATGAAATATTAATTCAGAATATTAAAACATGCTGAAAAAGACAGTTTATATATATATATATATATATATATATATATATATATATATATATATATATATATATATATATATATATATATATATATATATATATATATATATATATATGTAATATCATATATAATCGTAAAATACTGGGGTGATAATTAAATAGATAACTTTTTAAGCATTTAAAATATTGTAAATATTGTAATTTATACAAACAGTGAACTGTAAAAAATACACAAAATTGCATTTTTAGTAAACAAAATATAACGGAATTCATGAAATTACTAGAAATTTCTTTAGACATGACGTCCGTGAAATTATAAAATGTTGTCGCTAGATATTTTGTACAAAAACAGAATTTTGGGCTTGTTCCTTTAAAATAATAATACCCAAGCAGGATAATAATGAATTATGATAATTTTAATGTTAACATTTTTTTTTATTCTTGTGTAGTGCAGCGATATTTCGTTTCAATCACTGTGTAGACATTGCTTTACACCGAGCTACAGGTAAACTGAAAATAGTCATTAATATTATTTAATATCATGATCATACTCTTAAAGGGGATGCATTACTTCAGTTACGAATTCTAACTAATTTAAGATATACACTTTTGAGTATGAGTAGGTAAAATAATGAATTTTAGCAAATTATTAACAATAGCTATTTTAACTTAATATTGTGCTTAAAAAACTCAAAACAACTTAAAGTAGCTATATTGTTAACAATTTGCTAAAATGTATTATTTTAGCTACTCATAATAACTCAAGTGTATATCTTAAATAGGTTAGGATTCGTAACTAAAGTAACGCACCAGTTTTTTTAGCCTGATCTATGATATTATATTTAATATCACTTACAAAACTTTTATCAGTTCAGTGAAATAAATTTATTCTCATAATGGATTTTTAGGATTGAAGATGAAAACTCAACTATGATAAATTTAAATGAATTTTTAAAAACTTGGAATCATCATACAGTTAATGACAGTGACTCTAATAGCAAGAAAATTGTAAGTAAGGTTCTATTATATCTAGTTTAATGAATACTTAATTGATAATTGCGATAATAAATCTACATTGTAACCTATAATTTATAGATTAATCCAAACTTAGACTTCCAAAATATTACATGATGAGTTCTAGTATTTTAATTTTGCTTTATTTAGTTTTCATAATAATATAATAGTGGTACCGCAACGAAATAAAAAAATTTCACAACTACAACTATAGACTTAAATGCATTACTAAAATTGAACGTTATTCATTTCGTTTCGGTACATATGTGTATGGGATTTTTTTTATGATTTACGGCGTAGGTGACCGACTGATCTCGCAAACAAGATTGTTGTAAATTACAATGTAAACACAAAGTAAAGATGAAATGTTACTTAAAACTTTAGCTACGTCAAACATGTAAAAATACGATCAAATATTTAAGTTAATCCACTTCAAAGATTTTTTTTTTTTTTTTTTTTTTTTGCTTGCCATATTGTGTTATCGTGCTACCCATGCCAGTCCCATGCAAATTATATTGCAAATGATTACATGCAAATATGAAAATTCACATTTTAGTGGCACATTTTAGTCAAATTACAAAAAAATGTTACAATTAAAAATATTATTAACATTTTTTTTTCGGAAATGTAAAACATTTTTTTAAATTTACTCGATTTCATTTGAAAACTATAGTGTTTGTTTTGCTGGAAATAAAGAATGTACAAAGAATTTTTATGAAATTATAGTTCCTCTTTTAATGATTTCCGGTCCAAGTCGGTTACCCTCTTTGTTAAATAAAATAATAATTACAAAATGTACACTGTAAACATAACGTTATTTTGTTGCTATGAATTTTGCAAAATTCAAATTCAAAATTCTCTTATTCATTTCTTTCATCCAATATACATAACACAATCAAATGCATTAGTCTAGGTTATTGCCAATAAATGGCAATATAGAAATGATTGTCAAACTATTTGCAACATACAAATAAAAAAAATTATTCATAATTGAGTAATACTGCTTATTTAAATAGGAAATTTTTTAGTTGTTTTAAAAAAAATTTAAATCATTCTGTTTTCTCATATCTAAAGGCAATTTATTATAGATATTCAGACCCCTATTATACATTTCAGTTCTTTTATAAGCTTTAAAAAAATGATATGCACATACCTGAACTAACAATTACGTTATTACATAAACTCTCAATAATGGACGGGTAATTAAAAGTTGTATAATATTTCTTAAAAGAATTTAAATATAAGACCACTATAATTGTCAAAGTTGTTCACAATTTCAAGTTTTACTAAATAATATGTTGCACCAGGAAACTACAGGTTTTGAGGAAGACTACCATCCTGAATCTCGTTTCAAATTTGAATTTGAAACTGAAAGTCAATCCAGCAGTGATGATGTTGATTGGCGAGAAGGATTTCCTTTAATGGAGCAAAGAAATCAGCAACTGCTAAATAGAAATATTCTCGCTGATTGTAGATTTGAAGTGGGAATTGAGAATAACACACAAGTAAGGATATTCCATCTATATTTCTGTAAACTGAAATTTTATTTATATTTTCTTATATATTTAATGCAATTAGAAAAAATTTATATATTTTTTCTAATTGAATAAAATATGGTTATAATCAATCCTCCTCCTAACAGCATGTAAAGCAATATTACTATACACTTTTATAGCGTAGTACAACACTAACTAAGGGTTAAGAGTTGATTTGTCTTATATTATAAGTCATAACAACCTAAAGTATTTTATTACTCGAGCACTATATTAACTATATGTATTACATAAATAAAGTAATAATAATTATTTTATAGTCATATAAAAATTAACATAACAAAAATTCCAGTTATTTTCAGCTCACAAAGTATTTTTCGCTCGCGCAAGTCCAATTTTCGAAGCAATTTTCAATGAAACTAATATAAATCTTGTAAAAATTAAAGACACTTCTCCCAAAATATTTGAATATGTATTAAGGTAAGTAAACTGATACTATTGCAATTTTTTTGAGAAATGTGATTAACTTACCATCCCATTATAAAAAAAATTCTATATTAAAATTTTCATTAGCTGCAATATATATATATATATATATATATATATATATATATATATATATATATATATATATATATATATATATATATATATATATATATATATATATATATATATATATATATACATATATATATATATATATATATATATATATATATATATATATATATATATATATATATATATATATATATATATATATATACATATATATATATATATATATATATATATATATATATACATATATAAATAAATTATATAAAGCTTCTAATGTAAGTACTGATAAATAAAAAAACTTCTACGCAACTGATTATATTTTAATGCAGTGTGTAGGTTACCTTAAATTCAAAAATCAGCTCTTTTATGCCAAAGTGATCGACTTTTTCACTGTGCTACCATCTACGCCCACGGTAACATATACTCCCTTAAACGATTATTGATTAAAACATTCCTCCTAGTTTCGTATACTCTGGATCTGTGTGCCTGACAAGTTTCTCCGAGGCGTGCGAGCTGCTGCACACGGCTTCTCGACTGCAGATTCCAGTTCTTGTGCATCAGTGCCGAGCGTATCTCTGGGCAAATCTCTACCCCAACAACGTGTGGCGAGGTTACATTTGCGCACAAAATGCAAATGACGATATCATCAAAGAAGCTGCTCTTCAGGTAACGATAATAACTTGCACAGAAATCCGGAATATACTATTTATAAATCCGTACCTTTATATATTCAGATCATCGAGTGGAGAACGGACGAGGCGATGAAGGACCCTGCTTTCACTCAGATTCCGCAGACTGCTCTGGTTGGTTTCCTGTCACGAGATGACCTCAACGTGAGCTCCGAGGTGAAACTGTACGAGGCGAGTCTTCGCTGGGCCATCAGTGAAACTTTACGTAGAGGCTTGCCACAAGAGCCCGAGTCTCTCAGACTTGTCTTGGGCGACGCTCTTGGACTCATCCGCTTTCTCACCTTTGAGCCTAGTGAATTTGCAAACATGCAGGCTACTTCTAAAATTCTTACGTACAGCGAAAGTTTGTCTGTGATTTTCAATCTAAATTCTCCGGGTGTACTGCAAATGCCTACAAATATATCATCTAACAATATTTCTAGGGGCCGTCGTCATTCACCTTCTTATTTTAAAGTATTAGGGAGTGACTTAAGTATTTGTAAAATGAGGGAAGAAACTTTTGCGTTAGAAGAAAACACCTTTGATTTGTATACTGCATCGCCTAAAGAACAAAAAATTGAAAATTTAAAGCGCGTTATTGGTTTTCAAATTCCAACTCAAATTCATTGCAGAACTTTTTATGAATCTGAAATTGATTACGAAGTCTCAATGCAATCAGCTCATCGTTACTTTACTACATACAATGAAGATTTAACGGTTTATTTAATAAAAAATAAGTTAGAAGTTATAGATTCTGTTCATTTTGAAGGTAAAGTAAAATGTAATTCTTTCATTACTGTTAATTTTACCCAACCAATACCAATGTACAATGAGAGAGATTCTAGCGGGAACTTACGTTTTGATTACAAAATAAAGGTAATTTTACATACACCAGGTAGGTATCCATTGAGCTTGCCTGACTCTACAGAAACACAAAGAATATACAACAATCGTCGCAGTGGCTATATTAATGATAAAAATGTTAACTATTGGTATTTTGGAGACAGAGACTTTGTATATTCAATGATAACAGAGTATTACTGAGATTTGCTTTTATTGTTTTAAAAGAATGCTTTGAAGATTTTTTTTCTTTTTTTTTTTTTTACAATTAAATTATCTTGAAACTATAGGGTGTGTACGAATGACGTCATTCTGAGTGCTTTTCGATGCTCTTTTTGAGCTATGAATAACATTGCTCAGCATAGGGCAAACGTAGTTTTTGGCTATTTTCTTTGGAAAATCAGCTATTTTTTGGTCATTATTATTTTTCTTGCATACTTGAGGTACTAATTCAACCTGTTAACAGCATCATTGTTCTCAAAAAAATTGCAAAATATTTTTAAACTGGCAAAATGTGCCATTTTCCTATACCGGCCAATGTTATTTAGTACTCACTTATGACGTCGACTTTAACATGAATGAAACCACCCTATATGTAAATAAAATATATGATGTAATAGTAAAGTTATATAGTTATAGCTTATATAGGGTGTATATATAATATACATATAGGGCATAGGTTTTTTTATACATGTTTAAATGTTTTTAAAGTTTTTTTGTGTTTAATGTTTTTAATGTTTTTAAATGTTTTTAAGGTTTTTTAAATGTTACAATTTAAAACCTGTCACCAATTCTGTTCTAACATTTGTTTTAAAAATCATAAATATAATATGAGCAAGGTTTATAACCTTGAATATGAGTAAAAAAAAATAATAAATGAAATGTAAAAATAAGAACACTGATTATTGATTGTTTCTTATATTGTATTTTCATTTTATAAAATATGAAATATATCCATCCATATAAAACAATATTGCAACATGATGAAATTTTATTTTAACAATTAATAAAATCTACATTTAAATAGTAAAACAACTACAAGAAAACACTTATATTTTTGAAATATAAAACTATTCTGTAAGTTTACTTAGATTATATTTTGCTTAACTATAAAGATATATATCAATTATACTTAATATCATTCTACAAATTGATATTATATGATGCAATGTATCATAATTTGTCTTACAAAATATTTTGTATTTTAATACAGCTTACGTAGTCATGGAATATAGATAACTTACTTTATCTTTAATTACATTTATGCCTTATTAGATTTTTCTTTTTGTCAATTCCCTTTAAATTAATTTGATTTAATAAAAATCGATAGTATATTATATGTATAGGTATGTGAAGTCGAAGACAAATAAAAAGTTAGAATTTAAATTTGTTCCTCATTTGCGCGCCTCAAGCTTTATGTTGAAATTAGATTTTTACCTTATACATTCACGTACTACTTTCAAAATATTTACATAAAACTCACTAGTGAGTTTTGTATAAATTTTTTGAAAGAACGGAAATGTAAGGTAAAAATCCGAGGCGCATAAATTAGGCGAGCAAGTTTAAATTGTAACTTTTTATTTGTCTTCGACTGTACTCTATAATGTGAAGTATTCATAATTTTTTTTCAATTGACATATCTCATTGATACTAAAAGTAAATAGTAACTATAAAAAAAAAAAAAAAAAAAAAAAAGACCATAAAAAATTTCAGTTTATAGTATAGTAATTAGATTACAAGTTTTAAAAATACACAGCCATCTGGAAGTTTAACTACACACTTCTATAGGTTGGTGATAGGTTGCACAGGTATCTATGCGAGAAACTCCACTTGTAGCTCCATAAGATAATACCTGACGAGGCTCAGCAAGTTGAGTAGATTTGACTGGATAAGTGAGTAACAAGTCTTCTTCAAATGCTCCGTGTATCTCATCCACTGGTCGCTTCAGAGAGTAGAAGTTATGTTCTAATTCATTGTCACCAATACAGATGAAAACTAGAACCACGAAAAACTGCAGAAAAAAAATCGCATTAGATGCTTTTTATAACATTTATCTATTCTATAATATCTATATAATTATGTATAGTAATGTATGTATTTATAAATTTACTTACCACAACAACCTGGGTTCCTAAAACAAAATATGTAGCTTTACGAAATCCTACAAGATCATAAAGTAGACCTGCCATTGAGGGGCCCACAAAAGCACCAAATGAAAAACTCGATGCCCACATGCCAGACACTAGACCGTATGTTGATAGGCCATCTACGAAACCGGCAGAACTGAAATATAAAACACGTGGTTAATATGGATAATTAGATTAATTAGAATTATTATTATAAATTATTTTTTATTTTGGAGTCACAGTTAATATAATGATAACATAATCTTATTTTTAATAATATCTCAATTTATATCGTAATAATATAATTATATCATAATATATGTAATTATATTATATATATATATTATATATATATATATATATATATATATATATATATATATATATATATATATATATATATATATATATATATATATATATATAATATAAATAATTTACTGTATATCAATAGGCAAACTTTTCATTGTTTTTACACTACATAATAATATAATTGTATGCATATGCATACGCATGTAGAAAGTAAAAAGTAGTCAAAAATTTCTAAATTAGTAAATTCTCTCTCATATTATGAGATGGAAAGCAAATTTGTTGTATTATGAATGTATAGGAGAAATATATAAGTAAATAGAAATGAATTTTAAAACTAAAATTTTATTTTTTTAATGCTATATAGTATATATATATAATATATTCATCAATTTATGTATATTATATACCAATTATTTATATAATATTCCATTTATCATACTATAACAGCTACTGATATTTAATTGCAAAAATATTGGCATGCTTATATAGCTTTAGCAAACTGGTAAGCAATATATTACGTAACACTATAAATATTAAAACATAACATAAATGTTAGCTTTATAAAATTAACATATTAATTAATAGTCCTAACACGAAGAAAAAAATGTTGTTAGTCAAAATTTTAAAATTACAATTTTTACCATGGTATTTATTATTATTTTATGAAGTTAAACTGTTTTGAAGGTTATTATATAGTTAAATATTAGTCGTCCTATACAAATAATATAACTAAAATGTCATTTACTTACACAGCAGATCGTAGAGCGTCAATAAAGCATGAGACTAGGAGAAGAGCGATCCCAAAGCCGTGAATAATCAACCCAGCAATGCACAATCCTAGAGCTCTGAAATTATAAACTATTTCACTATAACATTATTTATTTATAATAAGTTGTACAAAATAGATAGTAATACCCAAAATTTTAGTACCAAAAGTGAAACATTATCTTTGGTTGAAAAGGGGGAAATCAAAACCTTACAAATGTTACGATATTAGAACTCGTATGTAAATAATCTATATTAAAAAAAAAAAAAAAAAAAAAAAAAAAAATGTAGACATATTCTTGGGAATCAATACTTTAGAACTGTATGAGAAATAATTATTTTTAGATGTTTAGACCGTGGGCTTAAATTAAAAATAATTTTTTTGGAATGTATGTTACGTAACATAAATATTATATAATATGTATGAGACACGAGGTTAATTAAGATTAGTTTCATGTTTCATAGCGTCATAAACTTACGGTTTGAGATCGGTGAAGGGCGCTGGTCCTACGAGCATACAACCAACGAGTACTAGCCAACAACCGCCGAGGGTGAGGATACGTGGAGATGCATATTTATCACATAATTGGCCTACAAATGGTGCTGTAATTGCGTAAGTTCCTCCGCTAAGTACGAATACAGCACATACTACAATCGGTGTTAACTGAAACTAATATTATATCTCACAATTAAATTGCTCATTTTATTATTTTTGTTTTATCAGTTTTAAGAATTACTTGTCTTAGATTTGGTTCTAATGTTGCAGCATAAAATCCCATACTTGATGAAGCTGATACGATGCATAATGCATCTACAATCACGGCAGGTACTGTCAGCATACCCAGCATTCCCGCTAATGGAACATCAATAACGTGATATTATTAATTAACATAATGTGACACTGTTATTATATTTTTAATTTATTATCGTCTTATGGAAGTAATTTATGCACATTCATATGAAGACTTACTTATTTGTTTATATAACATTATAACATTTAAATCTGCATATACTACAACATGGTATTTTAGATTTACACTTTAAGCAATATACTATAATATTTAATATTTATTTACTTCATTATTTCTTACATTTTCGTTTTCCAGAAGGTCGGTCGACCTCTCTTTCTGTATCACCTACGGAGGCAGGAAGAGCGAAGAAAATGAAAACACCAACAGCCAAAAGAACACAACCCATCACTACAAAGGGAAGCACGTAACCACCCGCCTAAAATAATAATAAAATAATAAATATAAAAGTTTTTTTTAATTAATAAAGAAAAATTATTTGGAAAAATAACGAATATAGAAGTTGATAATAAAAAAACCACGTCATACCACAAATAAAAATCCTCCAATCGTTGGCCCTGCAATGTATCCAACTCCATAAAAAACTTCCAATGTTGCCTAGAAAAATTAAAAAAAAATACGTTAATTCAAATACAACACGTAACTATAGTAAGATATTTGTAATTATATGTGATCTCTTTACATTTTAAGAATGTGCATGATTTAGAAAACCTATTGATCTATTCACATATCTTTCGTATATAAATTTAAATTCATAAGTTATCAAAGTGTAACACTACAGTAAAATAAATACTCACAAAAGTAGTAGCAATGGAATCTGGAAAAACAGCAGCAGTGATAGCAAAAGCTGCAGTAAGGGCCGCAGATGCTCCTAAACTTTCCACAATTCGTACAGCAAAACTGAGTCCAATAAATCCACCATGCGTTTTAGCAAAGTCCAATAAACTATACAAATAGCAAATTGAGTCAATTATAAAAATAATGGAGTGCATTAAATTTAAATCAGAAATATGTGAGGATAAATTAGCACGTACCCAAAAAGAATTGAACATATTGCTGCAACGAAGATACCAAGATTTAAAGTGAGCTTTGCTCCAGTTTTATATAACTGAAATAAAGATTATTTAATTAATAGAAGGATTGTTAAAAAGAGAGAAGAAAAAAAGAAAAAAATTATAGTGAGAGAGATTGAACTGTGATTGCATGTGTGTCTTGCATGCGTGTTTTTTTTAATGGTTGTATTTAAAATATTTGCATAATTTTCTCTCACATGCAAGACGTCCCTGTCAGTCACAACTCAATCTCCCATTCCCCAATTTTAAATCAAAATTTTCTATTTTTTCTACATAATATATTTATCATTATCAATAAAGTATCACATAGTCGATGTTTGCTTAATTATTATAAACTAATTAAAAACTTTAATTAAAGTTGATGATATTTAAAAAGTTGCGACTTACATATTTTCCAAATAATGGACAGCTGAGGAAGGCAGTAAGTTCGAAGATACCAAAGACGAGACCATATTCTGTGGCTGTACCACCTTTCGACTCGGCCTGACAAATAAAATAAAATTCAGGTCAGATTTATCAAATATAGTAAGTATATCTATCCACGATAAGTTACCTCTTGTGGGTAGAAAGGCGCTTGCAGTGAGATGCAAATTGCGCTTGCAAAGTGCACGCAGCCGATGACACACATGGTTATCCATTGTTGACGATTGAATGGCCTCCCAACACGAGCCATTTTGACTTAGTAAAATTAGTAGTTGGTTTTATTTGTATAATAAAATAAATTGTCACCTCTTGAAACGACGGTGAATCGTCATAGCGATTCGTGTTTTCTGAAACACAGAAAAAATACAATATTAATTGGAAATAAGGAATCAAATCTCGTAACAATTTACAAGAATGCTCAAAATTTTGAAAGTTTAATTAAAAAATAAAAATTAATAAAAATAAACGAGATACGATTGCAAAAATGTCAATACTACATTAAATTTTCTAATGTATTTTAAACTAACTTTTACAAGCCGCAGAAATGGAGCTATCTCTATTCAAATTAAACTGGTGTAGTATATAATGTGAATAATGTCTTTATTAAAGCTTGTTACGTGCTATACAATAATAAAATGAGAAGAAAAAAACAAAAGCATATTTCTCTCTTTTTATCTCAAAATGGCAAAAGCTTGCCCTCTTATTGTGTTTAAAATTTCTGTCGCACCATACACCATACTTTAACATATCATATCATATCATCTCTCTCTCTCTCTCTCTCTCTCACACACACACACACACACACACACACACACACACACACACACACACACACACACACACACACACACACACACACACACACACACACACACACACACACACACACACACACACACACACACACACACACACACATATATATATATAAAAATTATGTAAGATATTATTTATAGTACATTTAACATTAAATACATATAAAAGCTATTGACTAGATGTAGTATAAATTATTTCCATCCATTTGAATTAAAGTTCATATAAATTCATTCGCTCGTTTATACTTTTTTTTTTTTTTTTTTTTTACATGTAATTCATTTTTATGTCACAAAAATGTAAATCAAAAAATAGCGTAAAATATTCTTAAAACGTGATTGCTAAACTGATAATTGGTGCCCATACATGTTTAATTTTCTGCTCTATAACCTTGCTATATAACTGGTGCCTCTATATACTTGTTAAATTTTCTACTTTGTGTAGCTTGATAAACAAACCAGTCCCTCCAAACGTGTATAAATTTTCTACTAAAATGTTGGACCAACTTCTTAAAATTCAACTTTTTTTCATCATTATTACTCTGTCAACACAGATCCTTCAAACTAGTTACTGTAATTACTTGTCATCCAGTATATATTTTAAGATATATGTAGTCTAGAAATTTATAGGATTGATTACTGCTTTTAATATTGATATTTATTTAAATCAATTGCTTATACATACAGTATAATACTCGGAACAGTTTTTTTATATAAACTTAAAAAAAAAAAAAAAAAAAGCTAAATAATTAATATTTATAACACCTGTATAATATTCTATATTAACAATTCAGGAGATCAGGCTTGGACTGTTCATAAACGTCCCAGATTGTCCCAGCAATCTCTGACTGGCCTCAGGCTCTTTTTTGCCTCTCAAATGCTAATTTTACTCCCCATTTTGGCCCCACTTACACAGCCATAATTGCCTCTATAAGAATTCAATCCCTGACTGGCTTTTTTACATCCAGCACGACTCTATACAAAATATTATACAGTATACTTTAAAAATTTGGGGATACTACTTAAAACGAGTTTTTCCCTTATGAAAAGGAATTATACCTTATTTTATGAAGCAAAAAGGGCAATAATAATCGTATTAATGCAAAAACAAAATATATCTTATAGAAAAGCAAACAATGAAGCTTATTAATATTTATAGCGCGCGGGAAAAGCGAAGGGTCCCCTAATTTAACACTACGTTTATACAGGGGAGAAACAGTTTTGTTGTTGTTGTTGTTGTTGTTACTGTTGCAATTTTGGAGAAAACTACTGCACTGATTCCGTAGATATTTAAAAAAGGAGTGCTAGACATACTTTTACGTGTTTTAAGACATAGCATTTTTTTTAAGATTTTTTTTTTAAACCAATAACCTCCATCAAGTTTTTAATGCTATAGCCATGTAGTATTTGTCAAGTCAATTTCTAGGCAACTATCTATATATGCAGATCTACCTGCTGTGAATATTTAATTATTCAGCGAGAAACTACACACTAGTACTTTACTATATACGTATATATAATACTACTGTACTACTACTTTTGTTATGAACTACAACGCAGCACGTAATTGATCTGTTAAATGTAATGTCAAAGGAATCAGAAAAGTAGTTAGTGCATTCTCATGGCTATACAGTACTATTGGCTTAGCTGCATCAACGTGTTTATGATGCAATTAACAATTATGTTGTTTTTCCAGTTCCTTTACTGCAGGTTTGCATCTTTGCTATAAATAACTATCAAATTGCCAACGAAGTGTTAGTACATGGATTTATCATATTAATTTTTCAGATAAGTTATTTTTAGAAGTTATATAGGAGCAAAAAATGTTTATAAAACGCAAAAACTTACGTAAGGCTTTGCTATTTTTTTCCCCCATAAGTATCATTCATTTTTTTTCTACTTTTTTTTTTGCTGATATTTTTTTTATGTTTTCTTTATTGATTTTCCCCTATTCATAATTTTTACTATCTCATGCTAATTTTAATTCTAAGTTTTCAGTAAAAATCATAAGAAGTAAAACCATTTTTAATCTATATCCCTGATCCCTGTTATTTTAACTGAACCACTGGCCAACTTCTGGATAACTGTTAAACTAAGGTAAGAGCCTCCCATTTATAATGTTAAATTAGTTAGCTTCCATCATGAACAAGACCATAGCAACAGAGTTGGTCAGATGACAGTAGTCAGGTCTAATATCATCTCTGTCACATGTATTTTTAGTAAATAACATTGATTAAATAAAATAAAAGATTATACATATTTGATAAATAAAGGAAATAATAAGTTCAGTCAGAGAGAGAGAGAGAGAGAGAGAGAGAGAGAGAGAGAGAGAGAGAGAGAGAGAGAGAGAGAGAGAGAGAGAGAGAGAGAGAGAGAGAGAGAGAGAGAGAGAGAGAGAGAGAGAGAGAGAGAGATAGAGAGAGAGAGAGAGAGAGAGAGAGAGAGAGAGAGAGAGAGAGAGAGAGCGAATGGTATAATAAAATACTCTTTGCAGAATATGCTTCCTTATAATAAATACAATTCACACACTTATGAGCTTTATTTTCCCTAGAGTGGAAAACCAGTTATTATAAGAAAATGTACACACACTGTAATATAAAAATTTACTGTTTTATACTATTTACTTATGCCATATCAAAATATACCATTGTGTGTGTAAATATATATTACACACACATATCATATATATATATATATATATATATATATTTTATATATATAATAAATTATATATATGTATATATATATATATATATATATATATATATATATATATATATATATATGTATATATATATATATATACATTATACACACACACTATATGAAAATACAAAACATTCAAAAGTTGTTAATTAAAATCTGTCTATAAATGAATGCATATATATATATATATATATATATATATATATATATATATATATTTATATATATATATATATATATATATATATATATATATATATATATATATATATATATATAAGTATTGATTACAATAATAAAAAGCAATAAAGTAAAATGTTATATTTCATTACCTTTTGAAAATGTACGTAGAGCATCACGTTAATTTAAATCTCCACATTAATAATGGCGTACACATCAGGCAATAGAATAAAATTTTCTATCACAGTGTCTTTACGTATATAACCGCTATGTTATTTCAACCAATCTGTTATAACAAGTATTTTACACTTGAGTAAAGCGCTTTTACGAACATGCAAATATCTTTTTAAAATATAACATACTGAATCAATCGTGATATTATCAAAAATATGCAAAGTAAAAATGAATCGAGCATTTATATTCATATGTTATAGCAAAATGTTAAAAAGTTAAGCCCCACAGATTAAACACATTGTAATTGTTATAAAAGTTACTAATCTGACAACCAACATAAGTTCTAATCTTTAAGGAAATATATATTTTGTTTTCACATGGCAAAACATGTATAAAATCTAAATGAAAAAGCTGTCATACGATATGCTCATAAGCCTAATGTAAGGCAACTTTTTCATTTGGACTCGGTACGTAACATTTTTTTTTTTTAAACACACTCTATGGAGAATTTTTTTTCTCCCAACACTGAAATAGACCTTCAGAACTCGTCATAGTTTTAAATATAATAGGTAATTTTTATATTGCTTTAGTACAAATTATCATTTCTTTTACGCTTTGAAATTTATGATTTGCAACATAAAAATATGAACTCTAAATTATATTAATGATAAGTTAAAATAAAAATGAACAAGGATAAAAAGTCTCAAACTATTATGTATAAACATATATATATATATACACTGTACGTTGATATCAACATAAATATAGTTGATAAGTGTTCAAAATATTTACTCAACTTTTGATAAATATTATTATTTTAGTACTATATATGGGCATTAAATCAACAAAGGCGTAAAATATATTGAAACTTCATTTTTAGAGATTGAAAACTAGTATTTAAGAATTTTGGAGATTAAAACAAGAAATTTGGCTGTTTCCATAATATCTGTCACTTTTTTCTGCAGTTTTGTATAGATCTATACTTATTTTGTGATCTCTCTCTCTCTCCCTCTCTCTCTCTCTCTCTCTCGATCACACTAAATAATAGAGCATTTGCCAAAATTATATGGATAAAAGTTATTCTAATGAAAAATTACAGTAAAATGACAATTTCATACAAGTAATTAAAATAGTTAACATCATGTAGATGTTTGCTTTGGATGCGTTAGTGATTAAGCCATAGATATATTTCATATATTACATATCATTGAATTTTTTTTACAAAATTGAGAAAAAAATATATTTATTTTCCAGCAGAAAGATTTGAAATACCATAACATCTGATCTGTTTGTACTCTAAAGCTTGTCTACATCATATTATCTTAAAATGCAAAAATTTTCCATGGTTTATTTGTAACTGATCACATAGATCATTACCATCACGTGCCTGCAATTGCAGCATGGTGTCACGTGAGCATATGCATGAGAGTCCGTGCGTATGTTGTTGGAATGACGTGCAAATGAGATGACACTGATCCGCGGCTTAAAATACATTGTCTGCTCGACATGTTCCAATACTGACCTCGTAATTGAAGCCGACGAAAGATGAAATGTCTCTCGACCTCTCTTACTTTATTATAATTTGATGCATATACAGTATAGACATTACTAGATCAAATTTCTAACGCGTTTTCTTTTTACAATAATAGTATAGTATCTATAGGGTGTATACGCATGACGTCATTCTGAGTGCTTTTTGATGCTCTTCTTGAACAATGAATAACACTGCTCAGCAAAGGACAAACGTTATAGTTATTGGCTATTTTCCTTGGTAAATTAGCTATTTTTTGGTCATTATTATTTTTCTTGCATACTTGATGTACTAATTCAACCTGTTAACAGCATCAATGCTCTCAAATAAATTGCTAACAAGTATTTGTAAACTGGCAAAATGTGCCATTTTCCTATACCGGTCAATGTTATTTAGTACTCACTTATGATGTCAACTTTAACATGAATGAAACCACCCTATAGTATGGATAGTATCTATCCATGGGGATTTCAACATTTTTCTCGTGGATAATTTTTTTCCCATGGATACAGTTTTGCTAGAGAATGTAATCATTGTAAAGCTTGACCTTTTACAAAGAAAGAAGAAAAATGATTAGAGTATTATAAAAAGATCGTAAATAACAATATTATAATTTATTATATAATCTTGGATCATATTTTCAGCTACAACAGTACTTTGTATTTCATTTTTAGAGCAGGATGAGCATATTTTACATAACTTGTGTTTTTGTTTTTTAATATAGGTTTGATTGATAAGCTTTAAAACTTCATTAAAATACATTATGAACATTATTGTGTGAATATTCCTGAACTCATGGCTTATTAAGGGGTCGATTTTTTTTTTTTTTACATTATATGGAACACTATTTTTTATTAAATTATTATTTTGTATCTTGTACATAAAATATGCAGTACAGTATGTTTCTCGGCTCCCATGAGTTTTTCTATTCTTTTTAAGTTACAGTAACTTTTTTTTTTGATTTTACCTTTAGAAGTTGCTACACAATTACACTTGTTTTAAAAGTTTTTTTATCCATCTTTTACTTAGAAAACAAATGACTTACAAAAGTATCTGCATGCAGTGTTTAAGTTTGCCAAACTTCTATACGAAAATTTAGAAATGTAAATTTCTTAATAAAAGATCTATACAAACTGAAACTATAAATTATTGAAAAGTCACATGTCACTTTTTTCATGCTGTGGTATCCGCCTTGCAATTACAGTCTATTTAGTTATTTATTCACGTCTTTTTACTGGGCAAAATCAGGCTACAGACCTTTCAATGTAACCCAACTGTTTAACTGTACAGTCAGTTACAAGCTTACGTTATTACAAATAAATTATTCATACTTTGCTATTAGTCTAATGTGGAGGCTTTACTAAAATGTTATCCTCGGGCTCAGACTATCATTGATAATGATAGATAATTAATTTCTAATTAAATTATAATTAATTACTAATTGGAGTAATTGGCAATCAGTATTTTATCCTAGAGCAGTGCCTAAAATATAAATAATATTATTATAATGAAAAGCAAATAAATGTATTTTTTTAAACTTGACTTCTTTTTTTCTAAAAATATGTTACTAATATGAATTACATTATAGAAATTGATACGAAAAATAAGTAAATGATATTGGTATAATTAGAAGGTTGGATCAGGTGCGGTTTTTTGACCTCGGTGAACAAGCAATGACCCCCTCTGTGAATAATGCAACATCTTATATATATACATACACACAACTCTCACACCATCTCCATATGAAGTTCAATTACATTTGTATACCTGCGCCAGCTTCATACAATCCCTGTCTAAAGTTTATACACTATATAATCATTTATTTGGAGTTATTAAGTTTAGTATTATTTACTCTGATAACATAATATGTCATCCCTCTAGAAGTTTCCCGCTTCATTCACGATAAAAATATTTACATTAATCCTGTTCGTAAACCCAGACTTTCTTTGCTACTAAAATGACGATCAACTATTTATGCAATGAAAATAAAAATGAAATGCGCATTTTCTTGTGTGAAAATAACAGGGTTTACGAACAACACTATTGTTATGTGTGTATATAAGTAATTAAACGCGGGATATAGCTCAAAATAAGAAGTAAATTTTATATTTACATGTAAAAAGTAATTTTTACTTCGTGCAAATGACTAAATTTTATACTTATAAATTCTAATAGGGGTGAATTAGTTTTCTTTCCTTAAATATATTTAGCGTGTGTCAACTAAAAAGTAAGTTGTATAGAGAAGAGAGAAACCAAAAATATGTAATATAATATACAACTAAAACCATCAATATGCAAAATTTAAAATAAAAGTAAGATATAACAAAAATATATGAGAAAAGTTCAAGAAACAAAAGTTTTTAGATCGATAAATATCGATCATGCGATAAATATAATTAATATACGAAAATAAAAATAATTAATTAATCAGTTAATTAATAAGTGTTTGGTATAAGAATTCTGACTAAATGAAGTAATTATATAATCATTTGTGATGAATGAAAATTGAATACTATAATTAAAAAAAAAAATTATAAACATGAATTACTATATAGCAAGTGCTTACATAACACGATCAAACTTGTATGTATTGAAATTTAAAACCATAAATTATTCGAACAAGTACAATTATGGCATTTATTACAGATAAAAGCTGAATATTTTTTTTTTGGTAGTTGCTTATATAATTCCACTTAAAATAAATTTCAATTAGATTTATTCAATAAAGTACACTAAATAATAATTTTCATTCATTTTTTTTAAATGAAGCGGTTCTGTTTGTAACAACTTCTTATATAACTAATACAATTATTATATAACAACGAGATATAATGTGTTAGTTTATATATTTTAAAATAAAATTATATAACTTTTTTTTTTTTACCTTTGATTATTCCTATAGTTTTCAACCAGTCCTGGAGAGCAGTCTTTATTATATGGTTATAGGTTTAGCACTTGTTTAATATGTTGTCTTCTATCTTTACCTCTCTGTCGCAGACACAAACTCACGTGGACGTATTGTGAAGTAACTTACCTCCACTTGGAGCTTGCGGTGGTGCCGGTACCAGTGGAGCGTCGTTTGGAGCTAGCTAGCTGCCGACCTCGAGCCCACGTGTGCGTCGCCGCATACATCATCCACCGCGCGGCCATCCTCTGACTTAAACTTCATATTTACATTTTTCTAATACCTCTTTTTTGTGTCTCTCAACTTTTCTTCCAAAGTTCTACAATACGCCATACTAAACTGTAGGATATTTTTGTACTCATAAATTCACCCTGTCGATATATTTGAACTTATTGAGTGAATTTAAATTATTTGAACTATGACCATATTGAGTTGACACCTGCAATAATTTTATATACATACTATTTTTGGGTGGGTGGGTGGAGGTTAAATTTATTTAATATGGAAGAGCCAGTTTTTGTTTCTTTATCTACAATATTTTTTATAATGTCTGCTTCACTTCATTTTTTCACCAACCCATGTAACATTATATGAATATGAATGAATATTA
The DNA here is from genome assembly GCA_949318235.1 of Ecdyonurus torrentis. NCBI lineage: Eukaryota > Metazoa > Arthropoda > Insecta > Ephemeroptera > Heptageniidae > Ecdyonurus > Ecdyonurus torrentis. The sequence continues at coordinate 35,919,286 of OX439131.1, read as the reverse complement.
TGGAATCATATTATTATTATTTTTGCATTTTTTTTGCCTTGTCCTAGGGTAGAAAACAACACAAACCAAATTTAATTTGCTATTTGATTGTATGTATACAATTTGTACACAATTTGTATACATTAATATACTGTATAATTATTATTACCAACATTCAAATACTAACAAAATTTCTATTACGCGATAACGACAATAACGAGTTATATAACACAAAAACCGGTCCTATATAAAATTCTACTTTTAAACTTAGGTAGAGAGCATTTTTCTAAAATCAAGTGGTCTTTTCAACTATGTTTTTATGTTGTATAAAAAAAGCATTACATTTATATACTGTATAATATCGTAAATATATGCCTCGCACATAGCTATAGTTGAAACCAATTCTGATCCCAACAAACTCTTATCGTATACCTACTCATTGGTATCTATTGCAAGGTTTTTATTTCAATGAATGCTTATTGCATGACAAAATATTTACTTGCGGGTATACATACACTCAATCTCCCTTACGTATAATGTTACACTCGGTTCAGTTGTAATAATATACATATTTTGCCATTTAAATTCAGCACGAGTTTTTCTCAAACGGATACGACAAATTCAGAAAGAAATTCAAATATATACATTAAAGAAAATTATAATTAAAAAAGTAAAATAAAATCTTAATTGAATTCTTACACAACGCCGAGTCCAAAATAACGGACAAAGACTGTATAATGAATGAACAATTGAACATAATATATAAAACTACTTTATATGTAATTAACTTAATTTTAAGTTTTAATTTTATATGTTATATAATACTTTTAAGTTTCAATATGAGTTTACGTACTTTATGTATTATTTTGACGTGATCATTCAATTTTGCCACTGATTGTTAAAATACATAAATAAATATAAAAATAAATATTCATGAATAAATTGCTCAAAATATGAATTAATAACAAATTGAAAATAAAATTTTATTCATGCAATTTCTGACTATAATCTACTTGCGATAACATTGCATAAAAAAAAAATATTTTTGAAAAAGAGCTGAATGTGTATAGGGTCTATGCATTCATGTTAAAGTCAACGCCATGTTGGATAACTCAATAACATGGGTAGCATAGGACAAAAAAATCATTTTGCTATAGTTTAAAAACACTAAGAACTATTTTTGGGAACATTGATACTGTAAATATGTTGAATTAGTATCTCAAGTATGTGAGAAAAATAACAATAACAAAAATATTAATCAATTTCTCAAAGAAAATTGGCTTTAATAAAGTTTGTCCTATGCTGAGCAATGTTATGCACTACTCCAGTATGGCCTCCAAGCGCAATAAATGTGACGTCATCCGCATACACCCTATAAAATATAAGGAAGATTTCATTTTTCTTTCTTGCTTAGCTTAACAAAAAAAAAAAAAAAAAAAAAAAAAAAAAAAAAGTTAAATAATTATGAAAATAAATTGTCAAAAGTCTTATCTTTATCAATAACAGAAAAGAAAATATCATGTTGTATGTGGAGTACTATATTAAATATTAAGATAACTAAGTCTTTGCATACGAACACGTCATATTTTGTACGGCCATGTAATAGACAAACATTTTTATATCATAGTGTCGGTATACAGACATTTATGTCCGTTACATAATCATATATATATATATATTATATATATATATATATATATATATATATATATATATATATATATGTATATGTATATATATATATATATATATATATATATAGATGCAAATAATATTGTCATTATTATAAATGCACACTTTCTAGGAGAAAAAAAAAAAAAAAAAAAGTAACTAAAACTTTATTTTATAAATTTTTTTTTCCTTCTTGATTTGCTATATAAACTCTAATAAATTGGCAATTAATAATTATACTATGAAATCTTGGCTCACATTCCTGCGTAATAAACGGCTTGTTATATAAGAACTTGTTTGCGTGTGCTCGTGTGGACAAATTGTACATTAACATTACACTGTCATTAAACTAATGGAAAAGAAAAGAAAGAAAAAAAATGTCAACTTCTGTAAAATAACATATATTATAATAAGAAAAGCTAAATGTTGCATCATCTTTTTTAAACTCCTGGTTAATTAAAGGCGTAGAACACCTTGAACAAAAAAGTGGCGTAATATCCTAACAAACCTGAAAATCAACGTTGATTTGGCCGGAGTTATTGATTTCTAATTTATTTCCCATTCACAAAATGCCACTGCCGGTCACTGACGTCACAGCTCGCCCGGTTTACGCGCTCGTGGACCAATATATCTATCATATTATGTAACACGTAAATTTAAGCTAGAGGAGTAAGACATATATGTTTTATATATATATATATATATATATATATATATATATATATATGTATTATTAGTATAAATGCAATTTTAAATGCTCCTACGTGATAGTAACATTCTCAGAATTGCAAGCTCCAATATATATGTATATACGTACACTGCACACACATATACATAATGTACGTAATGTACATAATAATATAATAATATTATAGTTAATTACACACACATCAGATTGATGTGTCTCCAAGCAATCTCTCTCTTTATTTGCCTTCCCTATTTATAATTTTTCTTTACGTGTACTCCTTTTTACTTTTACGCATATCCTCCATTTAACTTTATTTAATTCAGCCCTCCGGCGACTATCGGGCGCCACTCGCCCCTAGAGAATTGATCGTCCCTAGCCCCTAGCTTTTTATCGTTCTAGTTGTGTGCATATAACATTGTATTGCTAAATTGAAGTAAAAGTATAAACTTTTGTACACGTGACTTTGCGAAATAGATGTTATTATTGACAAATGTATACGTTTTTGTTAAAAGATAGAGATGGAATATTTTGCATTAAAAAAAAGAGAAAAAAAAGGCAGTTTTAAAACGAATTCTCTAAGAAAAACTTCAAAATTTCTTAACTAAAAAACGTATTCACGTCCAAATATTTTGCTTACATGTTGGCATTATAATATATTGTCCAGTTACGCATGGAACTGTGAGTCACTTAATCGATAACGATAACTTCATCCACTTAAATATAGAGTTTCTTCACACAACTTTTTAATTAAATTACATGAGAATGAATGAAATAATTTTTTTTTGAACTCAACGACTAACTTACGTAATCAGAGAGAAAAAATCGGCAAATAATGCATATAATATTTTTATGACATTTGAAATAAATAATTATATTTTGTAAAATATTCAAAAATCTATATCTTAATAGAACTTAAAGCGCGACACAAGAAAATTGATGCGTTCTGAAATTAACATACTTTTTCTTTAAGCACGTGTACGTTTCACGTAATTTGGTTGCTCAAAACAATTAAATTTGAATCAAGAATAAACAATCAAAGTTTATTTATTATTTTTATTTACAACAATATTTATATGATAGCATTTGTCAGATTAATTGGCAAACACGTTTTTTTTTTCTTTGATATGAGGAATTTACTGTCTTCATCCGCTCTTTTGGGAAACGCGAGGATGTTGATAAACACAATTAATTATAATAATGTTTAGAGACCGGATTTTTTTTTCGAGAAAATTAAAATTACGCCTGCAAGTTTCGTAGTTAGGTTTTTTGCTTCACAATCTACTGTGTGTTTATACAAAATTGATACTTTCACTGCTAGAAGTTTTTAGAAATAATATTTATGTAAACTCACAGTAGGTTGAGATGCAGGTAAATAACTTACTATTTTTGCAGGCGCAGCCGCCATTTTTACCTAAAAATCCGGTCTCTTATCATATTTATTGGCGATGTATTAAATTTTTGAATAAATACCGTAAAATAAATCAAACAAAATACTCTAGTGTTGTTCGTAAACCCTGTTTTCTTGCACCAAAAAATGCGCATTCCGTTTGAATAACCATTTAAAGGCGATCGTCATTTTTGGTGCAGAGAACAGGGGTTTACGAACAGCATTTCTGTCATTCAGTTCAAATTCAAATTGTAGAAGTAATGAAATATGAAATTATTTAAATAATTTTTCCCCTACAAAGATATATGCAGCAGAGTCATTCTCAAAAAGAATGTTGATTTTTTTTTCTTTCTTATGGACCCCTTTAGATTTTCCAAAAAACTGAAATATCAGCAGAGAGTAAAAAAAAATCTACTGGAAGAAAGAAAGAAAGAAAGAAAGAAAGAAAGAAAGAAAGAAAGAAAGAAAGAAAGAAAGAAAGAAAGAAAGAAAGAAAGAAAGAAAGAAAGAAAGAAAGAAAGAAAGAAAGAAAGAAAGAAAGAAAGAAAGAAAGAAAGAAAGAAAGAAAGAAAGAAAGAAAGAAAGAAAGAAAGAAAGAAAGAAAGAAAGAAAGAAAGAAAGAAAGAAAGAAAGAAAGAAAGAAAGAAAGAAAGAAAGAAAGAAAGAAAGAAAGAAAGAAAGAAAGAAAGAAAGAAAGAAAGAAAGAAAGAAAGAAAGAAAGAAAGAAAGAAAGAAAGAAAGAAAGAAAGAAAGAAAGAAAGAAAGAAAGAAAGAAAGAAAGAAAGAAAGAAAGAAAGAAAGAAAGAAAGAAAGAAAGAAAGAAAGAAAGAAAGAAAGAAAGAAAGAAAGAAAGAAAGAGGCAAAACTGCATTATCTGCCGTTATCTTGCTTGCGGGCAAGTGCAACAAATATTTGATATCTTTTGTTTGCAACTATTTTTATTTTACTATTGCCTCCATCATCTTATCTGTCCATCTTCTTGCTCCTATTGTGATTACTTTTCCCTAAACAAATTTGACCCTTTGCCTTGCATATTTGTTTTGCTATTATTGTACCATTTGCTACAACTGTGAATGAATTAAGTTATGGAAGTTTTTATATTTGTATAATATAATTTATATAATATGATGTGTGTATTGCAATTCCTATGAGTGTCAAAACAGCTTTTTTATAACGTTATATAAAAATTTCAAGTTCATAATAAAATTTTATTGTACTAAGAATATAAATTATGAAACTAGATTCCAATGGACCACTTGCAATGAATGAACTTTTTAAAATAATTTGAAATATTTAATGCATTTCTTATGAAAAAATCGTTTTCACTTAAACTTTGCAATCAGTAAAAAAAATTCATTCAAGTGGTCCATTACTATAATACACTTTTCATAATCCATTTCAACAAGGAAATATTTATAATCTATAATTGGAGAAACTAATGTTAATAGCCAATTACTCTATAAGAAAAAATTTGACACTCCTGTATAGTAATCATATATAAAAGAAAGAAAAAAAAAAAAAACTTTATTTGAAAAAATTGGTGAATGGGAGCTAGTGATGAGACTGATGAGCTTAGACTGACATGGACACAATAGCAGAGAACAAACATTTCCTCTACTATGGCATCCCTGCCAGTCTATAAGCTCACACTTATCTTCCATTCCACACATTTCCCTAATCTATCTATGAGTTTTTCTATCAAATCTTTTTAATTATTTATGAATGACCTATTATTCGATTTTTCCTAAAGTTTCATCATATGGAAAATAATCAGTAAAATAATTTTTTTTAAAGTTTTCCTTATATGTATATAAGGAAAAAAACAAAACATTGCAATTGATATAAATAAGTTTAAAAAATATATTTAGAAAATAGTTGGTAGAGATTAGATCATGTTGAATTGAAAATTAATAATAAATAAATATTAAAGGTGTAGAACACCTTGAACAAAAAACTTGCCTAATATCCTAACATACCTAAATATCATCTTTAATTTTGCTGGAGTCATTGATTTCTAATTTATTTTCCATTCACAAAATGTCAGTTAAGGGTTTACTACGTCACAGCTCGCCTGGTCCACGCGCGCGGAAACAGGCTAGCTGTGACGTAGTAAACCCGCAACTGACATTTTGTGAATGGAAAATAAATTAGAAATCAATGACTCCGGCCAAATTAAAGATTATATTTAGGTATGTTAGGATATTAGGCAAGTTTTTTGTTCAAGGTGTTCTACGCCTTTAATAAAACGCAAAGATTTATATAGTAAATTGGGACTAGGGATCTTCTTCAAGTTTTTATTAATTTTCAATTCAATGTGCTCTAATCTCTACCAACTATTTTTATTTTAAAGATGTTTGGTTATACATTTAAATATTAAAATAAAATTCATTTAATATACACATATATTATAATTTTATTAACATATAGCAATCGTCTATTTATATATTTATAGTAAAAAGGATAATATATCACATTATAATTTTATAAACTACAATAAGCAAGAGGAATGTTGTAATAATAAACAAAAATACAAGATTTGTCACGAGTTAATCATACATCACAATTTTTACAGAACCACACGCATTAAACATGTGTTACATACGTACAAATAAAATTGTATTGATACTATTATAGCCTCAGCTATTTAACACATACAGTACAGCAAAAAAACATAATCATAAACCTGCTATAAAAATTGAATTTGAAAGTATAAGACATTTAACTACTATGCATTTATTTTATTGCTTATACTTTTTTATATTATTATATATATATATTTTTTTGTCATTCACTTCTTTTCAATTATTAATAAAAAAAATAAGCAAGAATGTAATAAATAAAATACTTTTTTTTTATAAGAAGTTGATAGAATAACATATATAGATAGATTTGAAAAATTGGGTTAAAGACAGTGACACCTTGCATGAGAGAGAAAATACAGCCTGAACTACAATAAAGTACCAGAAATGTTTAAAGCGGTATGTACTCATTACTACCTATTCTAAAAATGTTAGTAAATAATTAATAAAATTTTTTGAAGAAAGAAAAAAAAAAAAAAAAAAAAAAAAAAAAAAGGTAGTAACGTGAGCAGTAATAAGCTCCCTATAATGTACTGTACATACTACATAACCTCTTTGCACTTTATACACATCATTTCCTGCATTAAACTTTGGACCAGATTAGAATATTCTCTCTCTCTCTAATGCAAGGCACCCCTGTCATTATACAACTCAATTTCCCATTCCCCAATTTTTCAAATCTATAAATGTTATGCTATCATCTTTTTATCAACCAATTATCGCAAAGTCAATAAATTTTCTTCTATACTTTCATACCTATCCAAGTTGCACATTTTTATATTTACTTTGAGAAATATATATTTTTTACTGAAAATATACAAAATAATACCTATTAATAAACTATAGATACAAATCTTATAAACATTGATTGCAAATATTTAAGGTATGAAAGTTTTTTAAATGCCATACAATTTTTTATGCCAACTAAAAAAAGAAAAGAAGAAGAAGAAGAAAAAGAAGAAGAAAAAAAAAAAAAAAAAAAAAAAAAAAAAAAAAAAAAAAAAAAAAAAAAAGGATTGCTAGCAAATCAAAAGTTGAAGGCGAAATTTTGAAGAACCATATTAGCCAAAAGTGCAGGGAAAAAAAAAAAAAAAAAAAAAAAAAAAAGTTAAAATGTATTTTTATAAATATATAATTTCTATCGTTGTAAAAAATACCTTTTTCAATGTTTGTTTTAAAAATGTAAATTACATTGTTTACTATTTTACATTATATACATAAATTACTATATATCACTGGGAAACAAATCAGTAAAACTAATTCATATAGGAAATTGTCAATTGCATTAAATCTAGTATAAATATTCAAAATATTTCAAATAACCTGTACATATTTAATTCTTAAAGATTTTTAAAATATATTAACTTTGATTTTTTTTTTGGCAAAAAATTATTATTTATAAAATAGATCAGTCTTGCCAAATTAGTAATAATAATAAAAAAAATATTTTCATATAACTATGTAATTCATTAATATAAAGGAAATGCTGGATTATATTTTTGCATCATTTTTTGGCTAACTGGTTCTTCAGGAAAGCAATAAGATAAGGGGAGGTAGCAATATCACCTATATATAATTATAACAGCAGTAACATTAAGCTATAACATATTTACCACATAAATATAATTAATAATTATACCATAATATTATCAAATAATAAAATACCCATAAATAACCAGTAAAAACTTTTACAGCATGCTTTTCTATTAATTTGTGTGTACTTTAGTTGTCTTGTTTAAAAAAATAAAATAAAAATACAATAGCTTAATTTGCTGTCCAAAGTTGCTAATAGAATTGTTTGTAAACTATATTCCCCAAGCTCTCAAAAAAACACACAACCTATTTAAACTTAAGTAGATTTTCATTTAATCATATGCAAGAGTACAGGGAACAGGGTTTACAAACAATTCAAAATATTCAATCCTAATTTAACGTTGGCCAATTTTTATCCACCTTACAAATGAAGTGGTCATATAACCACTACATTTTGACAGATTTTTATTTTTCCCGTGCAAAAGATAGAATTGAATCAACTGTAAACAATACAAAATGTCAAGCACAACTGTTGGAAAGTGATTTGTATATTGTTCATGTGCCAATAAATATTATCATAACTGTAATAAATTATAAATTCAAGTATTTTCACTTAACATTTCTAACAGTCTTCACTTAATCAAATGAGAGCGCTTTAAAATTAAATGAAGATTGGCACTAACATTATGTTTAAAAAAAATAATAATAATAATAAAAAAAAAAAAAAAGTTAAATAGAATTTTACCTAGTTAATTTAAATAATAATGATAATAAAAAAATACAATAAAAGTGACTAGTATTTCAAACCTAACAGTCACACAGTTGTTCTCCTCAGATCCATTAAAAAATAATAATAATAATAAAAAAATCCGAGGGCTATACATTAAGTTTTTACTGGCACTTCATTGTTACAAAAATTTTTGATGGAAAATTCTCTGACACATGTACTTTGGCACATCATATTATTACTGGAATATTTATTTGCTTTCTAGTACAAATACTTTTATATAGATAGCACAATAGTAGAGAAAATTCCAATCATGAAATTTTTTTAATTACCATAATATTATGTATATTACAGAGAAAATAGGTATAAACATATTACATTTATTGTCCTGATAATACATAATATACATTTCATTTATTCACTGGCATCATTTCTAAAATATTTAAAGTTTCACGCATAAATATTTTATGTGACATTATATATTATTACTTTGTAAATACTGAATACACAATGCTCAACAAAATAAATTATTTTGAAAATGAGTTAGTTAATTGAAGCATATAACAGTTCTAAATTTACATCTAATAGGGGAGAAATTATACCTAATATTATATTTTATAAAAATTAATTTTTTATAATTGTGACCAATTTGTTAAATTTTAAACACAACATAAAACACTGGGACAATTTGGCAAGTATGTGCCACGAGTAATCTACGAATATATGAAGTATACATATAGAGAGAGAAAGAGAGAGAGAGAGGCAAGTTTAAAACGGAGGTTCGTACGTGTGATCTTGCCTGTGTCTGAGACGTTCAAAGTTTTGTTTGCCTCCTGGAAACAAAACAGTAAAATATTATTTTGTTAGTCAAAATATCACTATATAATTTGTCAAGCTTTACACCATACAATTAAAAATAATATATAGATAGTATATCTTGAAAAATATACGGTATCTTTAAGTTTGCTACTTTCTATTGATTTTTAAAAGCTTGTTTTTTTATTTAGTATGATGTAGTAGCATTTAAATAAATTGAATATCTTATAATAAATTCATAAGTTTATAAGTACTGTACATACATAAAAATACTGTATAGTTTTAATTTAAAAAACTCTTGCAAAAGGTTTTGAATCGTAAGTATATATATTTTTTTGGGACTTAATGCAGGATGCAATAATAATTATAAAAATATTCAAAAAGCTAAGACGACGGGTTCTGCACAATAGGAACTCAGTCTTAAGATTGAATTGCTGATAACTCACCAAAATTTAAGTTAAATAAATAAAATATTTCCCAGTACTGTATAACTAAAACTTACCAGTTTTTGATCTCCGCCTGCCTTGCTGGTGCTGCTCTGGTGGAGGGACTGTATCTTGCTCTTGTGTGGACTGCTGCGTATGTACTGGTGGAGGGGGGCTCGCAGTGCGACACTCACGTGCACCTCGACACCCCTTGAGCTGTTTCAACTGAGCACGTAGAGCTTCCAGTTCACCTGAACTGAGAGCATGTGCTCTGTTGTTTTGTTCAAATGGATCAATTCTCAGGTTGTAGTATGTGATGAGACCAGTGGTAAACTCACAGAAGAGGAAATTGTGCGTGGCATTGATGGTACGTAGACAAGAATATGTGTTGTTGTTAGCATTCATACAAACACAAAATGGACCATCTGTCCAGAGAGGAGCTGTGCGCCAGTGAGAATTGTCATGAGTGAAGCAATTCATTTTTTCAGATAAACATTCCGATTCCATACGTGCTTTTCTACGCATTTTTCGTTCTTTTCTACGTAGCCTTTGTTCTTTTTGTCGCCGACGCGCCTCCAGAATTGGACTGTAACATACAAATATAATTTTAGTAGGAATATTACTACATACTTATACAATATATTTAAAATATAATACAGTAAACTTTTAGTTTTGTGAAGTTCAATTTTGTGAAATGCTCAGTTGGGTGGGTCTGCATCTAACTTCAATATAAGCATGGCAATATTAAAGATCTCGCTTTTGTGAAATTCAATTTTATGAAATGGCCATGTGTTGGGGCCATTGCGAGTTTACAAAATCAAGAGTTTACTGCAAACATATTACATATTTTTTATTTTTAAAATAATTGTTGTAGTAAAAACTTATACTTACTCAGGTTCACAAATACAAACATTGCCATGTTTGTCATGATGCAGCGTTGTTCCTAACTTAGAACTGCCGAGTGGTCGCACAATGGGAGGTGCAGGGAAAACACTGGTAGCAACTGTGGAGCTCAGATCCGTGTGGTTATAGCCAGCTGTGGTCATCTCAGGGTAAGCAGACGTAGTTCTCTCCACAAAACCTGGAGTGGATGTTGTAGTGGCAGGACGAAAAGTGGAAGTGACTGGTTGACCAGTGGTGGAACTAGACTTCGTTGTGACCTCTGAACATTAACGACATTATTAACAGACTATATTTTGTATTTATTTTCACTCTATTATTTATATTTTTCACTATATTTTCTATTATTATTTCTATTTTATGTATTTTAATTTTTACCTCTCCAAATCTAGAATCGCTTTTTTAATGCATATCCTTAAATAGCATTACCATTTAACATGGAAGTAACTATAACAAGATCCATTGGCAAAATATGGTTATTTTTTAATTACTCTATTAACGCTATTTGATTCTGCAATTTTAACTAATCCACGCAAAAGAAGATTTGTTGCAACAAATACAAAACATTTAAAAAATTCAACTGAGCTATACAAGAGGTAACAACTTCATATTACTCATTTGAAATATTATGATTATGTTATAAAAGTGTTGAGCATAAGTAGTGATAGCCATGTGTTTACACTGAAGTGTAAGTGGAAATGTAGAAGTGAACTGTAGTTTGAACTGTATGTACTGACCTGGCTGAGGAGGTAGAGTAGTATCAGGGTACTCCTCCTCCTCTTCTTCTTCTTCCTCCTCTAATTCTTCCTCTTCCTCTTCTTCAGGGTCGTCCTCGCTACTCAAATCTTCCTCCGAGGAACTTTGATTATCTTCTCCATCTTCACCGTGAGTTCTGGGGGGAGGGCGCTTGTGTCGTAAATGTCGACGAATCTCCTGTAATGCCACAACAATCAGTCTATCCATCAACACAACACTAGGAAAAACAATTTAAATATATTTACATTAATTTATATATTGCACAAACAATATAATTTTCTGTTTGTTACCTCAGCATTTTATAAACATTAAAATATTGCATGTTATTTATTTCTGCAATATACTGTCTGTCTCTTTGCTGTATTAATTTTTTGCTTATGTGATCATCTCACGATATGCTATGGTGAAGGTATTGTTAAATAGGACTGACAAAAAACAACCTGCCCACAACGCCTTAATATTGATTATTATTACATTAATAGAAGGAAAAAAAGAAGAAGAAACTATTAATAAAATAGTACACCATGTAAACATTTTCATAAATAAAAATGAATATACATTGAAAATGGATTAAAGAAGTCATTACATTATAGACAGTAGCAATAATTGAAACCCTTTAGAAAAAAATAAGAAAGCAGGGTGAAAATATTTACAACAAACTGTAAATTAATATACCTTGAGAGCCTCGAGCTGGTCCCTCAGCTTGTTGATTTGCTCATCAATATGTTGTTTGCTCTGCCGCCAAACCTTGGAGTTTTTGTAAACAGCTCGGCTGCAATTTACTTGCCCTGCACCCATCACTCGACACTTTGCTCTCTCCACCACTGTACCATTCCCCAGAGCACCCTGTAATAATATATTTTCAGCAAACAATATTCTTATGTTTTTATTAACAATATATTCATAACTTATTGTATAATATCTATATACAAACTACATAACATACCATTAAAAACACGCAAAAAAAAAAAAAAAAAAAAAAAAAAAAAAAAAAAAAAAGCACGCGGCTATGAAACATAAATATCTGACCTGCTCACTCTCGGCGTCCTCCTCAGATGTATCATTACTCTGTTGCTCCAGACCTTTGAGCTGCTGTGACACTCCACCCAGCAAGGAGTCCAGTAGCGCGCTAAGACTGCGTCGTTGACGAACACCGCCTTCATTCTCGTCTCCCAGTGACCACAAGTCATCCAGAGAGTCAGCCAAGTGACCGACACTGCGTCGCCGACGACGCCGTACAAGTGATGGCTGCTTCAAAAACCTTGTGCACCACCAAATACTTATTATAGCAAAAGATATTCATATTTCATTTACAATTCACCCAAAGCGATGAAGTAAAGCAGTGAGAGCACTTTTACTAAAGCAGTTACATTTACTAATATATTATAATAATACACGATCAATTTATACAAATTTGTATGCTATACGAAGACATTTTATAAACTGATATACTATCCAAATTAACATTAAAATACTTTTTTTATATACATTTTGTCACTTTATATATAGATTTACATAATACACACTTAAATTTTGTGTTACAAAACATATTTCAAAAGTCATACAGTACATTTTTATAATTCAACTCTTAACCCATATTTAATAACAATATATTACTGTCTTTATTTACACACACTTGATGGTTAAATCAACTTTGAACTTCAATAAGCTGAAGCAAAATTGACCATTTTTATTTGTGTGATACATAAGTTTATTTTTACAATACACAGAACACATATTGTGACAAGTTTTATTTATATTATATACACACACAAATAGAAGATAAATAATAAGGAAGCATGTTGTTTGGTTAAAATAAATTTTGTTGATGACTATATCAACTGTAATTATGCTATATATACATATTATATTCATATATATGACCAAAAAAATAGTAAAATTCATTGAGTAGAGTAAGAGCCACGATTCCTTATATTTAATCTTTGCTGGAGCATCATTCAAAGTTTCCAAAGCGAACAATTGTTCCCAAATATGATTTGCACGATATTGCAAATATTATGAGTACGTATAATGAAATTCATTGTAAATGTCTAGCACGTATAATACAAATCTGATTGGCATTTGTCAAGGAAACTAATTTAATTTTTTTTTTTTTTTTTTACACTTTAGTACATGAACTATGTATATTAGATTATATTATTAATACTTGCTTCATGAAAAATAATATTTTTATAATATTATTTTATTAATGTATCATAATATTTATAGAAACGTATAATATGTGCGCATGATAATATATTAAAATAAATACCTAAAATATGACAAGAATAATAAATAAATTTACTGGAAATAAATAGCAATCGACTAATTAATACTTTTCACCTTAGTTAGTAACAGTTTTCAGAACACTTATGTACACGGTTTACAAAAATCTAAATATACGCACCTAGTTTTTTTTTTTTTTTTAATTTGTATAAATGCTTTTGTACGTTGTATCAGACAGACTTTGATAGACTTCTGCATTTACATAGCAATTATATCTAAACATATTATTCCTCTTTATTTATTATTAATTATCTATATTTATGTATATAATTAATTAGACGTATTACAGGAGGGTTAATATTATGATGATATTGCAAGGAACAAATTCAATACATTATTATTAATTCTATATATATGAGATATAATTAAGTATGATATATTTCATATATTATGATTCTACATTCTACATACACGTTTAAATCTAAGAGAAAAAAAAAAAAAAAAAATCTATAGTTATATTAAATTACCATCAAGTCACGTTAAAAATCCTACGACACAAAAATACACATTTCACATTTTTTTTAAAAATTTGTTTTTGTATATTATATACATTAAATATTATTTACAATTTACACGGTACAGTTATATACGGATTTGCGAACAAAATAAACCAAAACTAGGACAGCTAAAAGGTTGATATTTATCTTTAAATTCTTTCTTCCAATTTTTACTTCCTTGTAAATAATATTTAGATGGATTTTTAAGAATTTTAATTGATTGAGAATTCCATTCTTTAATGCCTAACATAAATCCAGAATCTTTACTAGTATCAGTGTTCTCTAATCCATCATTTCCAAGAGATAAAGTATGTAAATCTCTATTCTTTGAGTAACACTCAGGTGCTAAACGATTTGTTAAATCAAAATATCCCGCTTCCATAAAGTAAGTTTTTTCCATCAGTTTAAGTCGTGAATTTAACATAGTACGTTGGAATAAAAGATTTCCAACATTGCTACGCGTCGTTTTATCCATGCCTCGTGCCCAAGCTATAGCCTCACTGTGAAGTTTTTGTAACTGATTTATCATAGCTTCAGAACTACGAGAAGTATTCCATATTGGAGCATATTTAAGTATAGTTGGCAATATAACATACTTAACTACTTTTTCTTTAGTTTCAGTATTAAAATCACTTAAGTGAGTTTTCATTTCCTCAAATTTTTTTCTACCTTCAGTATGTAAATTATGTAAATGATTATCCCAAGTTAAATCATATGTTAATGTTAAACCTAAGTATTTAATTTCATTTGAAGGATAAATATGTTGTCCACCAAATATATATGTATTTATACTAAATGGAAGTGGTTTATCTGAATAGAATTTTATCCATCTACATTTAGATGGATTTATATGTATTTTATTGTCATCAGCCCATTTGAATGCTCTATCTAAATCTTTTTGTAATTCAATACAATCTTGTAATGATTTTATTGGTCTATAGATAACTCCATCATCACTATACTGACGAAATGTGGAGTTAATTTGTTTGGTAAGATCATTGATGAAAATGAGAAACAAGATATTGCAGAGAGGGCAACCCTGTGGGATACCTAACGTGACAGGTATAGTTTTTGAATAAGCTGAACCAATACGAACACAAGAAGTTCTATCTGATAAATAATCTAATATCCACAAGAGAACTTTCTTATCAATACCTTTAATATTCATTAATTTTTCTATTAATAAATCATGAGGAATACTCTCAAATGCTTTTTGAATATCAATTTGTATACAATGAGTTTCAGTGTTTGTTTGTGCAATATCTAATAAATCTTCGGTAATTGAAAATAATTGTGAATCAGTAGAATAACCAGGTCTATATGCATGTTGATCATTTGATAAATATAATTGAGAATCCATTAAATTTGATAAGTAATCAACAATTAACTTCTCTAATATTTTTATACATATTGTAGGGTTGTTTACGGGGCGATAATTTTTTATATCAAGTATATCACCTTTCTTTTTAAAAATAGGTGTTATAACAGAATGTTTCCAATATTTTGGAAGAACACCATGTTTTATGGATTCACTGTACATTTTTTCAAGATATGGAACAATTTCATGATCTGCAATTTGAATTAAATCAACTGAAATTTTATCAGGTCCAGGAGCTTTACCTATCTTAAGTTCTGAAACTTTATTTATAACATCTTCAATGTTTATGGTGAACGGAACCATGTTTGTTGGATCCATATCATTTATACGTTTTGAAAAACGTTTTTTTAAATTTTGACATGAACTCATAGATTCATGACCACCATAGGGTTTGGAAAAATGTGCACTTGCATATTCTGCAATTTCAAGCTTGTTATCAATGATGTCACCAGTTTCTGTTATTAAAGCTTCGATATGATTAGGATCCCCCTCACATTTCTTTAAAAATTTCATTACTTCATCGTACGACTGGTTTTTATTTACTTCAATCAAATTATTTATATATAGTTCATTAACTACATCATCTATATTTTTTTCTTTGGGGGCAGTGGTTATTGACATTTTGACACTTTCATGAACAATTTGCGTGAAGTTTAAATACATTGAATTTATTTTATAATCTGTGTTAGAATTTTTTTCCTCTGCAGTTGTAAGCCATTCATGTCGCTGATTTCGTAAATTTTGTTCATACTTCAATTTATTAAAATGTTTCTTTTCAATTATCATTATGTGCGCACAATTAATATATAATAATAAAATATGTAAATAGGGCTGTGAAGCCCTCACAACGCCTTAATAAAGTTATTAATTATTACTATGTATAATTATTAAACTGCACGTAGTATATTGTGTTTGCTATATATACCATAGATTAAAAAATAATATGTATAATTAACAAAAGTTACGCAATACTATAGAAAGCAAAATGTTAACATAATTAAATAGATTAATTCCAAGTCCAAGATAAATCCCCAATATAAAACTATATTATAAAAAGAATGGCAAAGTGAAAACGAAAAGGTCCTAGACTTTTTTTTGTATTTCATTTAGAAAGGAGAATATTGATTAAATAAAATCTTAGCCAAAAATCAGATTTAAATACAGACAAAATACAAATGAAAAACAATAATTAGTACTCACGACTTTGTAGACCTGATACAGTGGTTCTACAGGTTAATTAATTACTTAATTAGCGCGCTGCAATGTTGACACTTTGGAAACAAAACGACGCCTGCTTTGAATGCAGTGTGCGAGTATTCGAGTCGGATAAACGGTGATAGTCGAGGTGGTGAAGCGTGGTGAAGTATATGTCAGCGCAGGCGCAAAAAAAGCGATGAACATCGGAGGACGCGAGTGGACGCGAGAGCAAAAGGAAGAAAAGTGCATACACAAATAAGACGTAGTGCAGTGTGTATATGACTCATCCGTTATTAAAATTAATGCACGCGCTCCCAATAAACTCCGGACTAGCTTTGGAATCTATTTTTAGATTTTTGAATGATGAAAATATTGACAACAAATAATGTGATTCATCCAAAACTGTTAGTTTTTGTTTGATTCTCTGGCACGATAAAATAAAGTAAATTAAATGAAAGAGAATGAAAATCTGATGAGAAAAGTGATGTTCTTATTTGTTTTTCATTTCTAAAAATTTCAAATGTTATGCAAGATGCATCCAAAAATGCATCTTGAGAATATAAAGTGCGTGTGTATGTTTTTTTTTTTTAAATCAAACTTTGTTTTTCAAGACCACGATTATGTACCATACACTTAAAATTTGAAATGATGTAACAGCTATAGCGGAGAGGGGTGAAAGTCGAGCGACATCGAGGGTATAAATTCATAGAAGTGATAAATAGACAAAATTTACAGTAAGAGAAAGTACGTTTTCCCTATTTTTTAATATAATAAGCTTCAACAATTCAATAAAGATCCTATTGCGATTAATCGTGAATTTAAAAGCAACAACAACCCTATACATGCCCTAAAACTAAAACTAAAAAAAAAAAAACAAAAAAAAAACAACAACATTGTTTGATTTATATATTTATGTCCAGTATCTGAGTTAAGAAATATTGAACGAATGATGTAAATTTCTAACAGTTCTATCCAATATTAATTATACAATTGCAGAACCACAAACCACACAAACTTGATAATACGTCAGTATATTATGCTGTTACAATTTCGTTAAACAACAAGAAATTACTATAGGATGCGTTTGTTATATCCGTGTAATTCAAATTACGAAGTAGTACGTAATTAATGCGATCATTAAAAAAATAAAAGAGAAAAAATAAAAAACGGAACAACTTTGCTTGCTGTGTTAATAATAATAACAAAATAATATATTCTAAAATAATGAATGATAAAAACTCCTATGAAAATAAGAAACAATTTTTTTGTATTACAATAATATAGAAGTTAAGTGGTAAACTTTTAATCAATCCTTATACAAAACAAAGTAATATGAAATACGGTAATATAATAATATACACCCACACAACATAAAATAAAAAATAGGAAAAAAAAAAAAAAAAAAAAAAAAAAAAAAAAAAAAAAAAAAGGAAAGGAAAAAAGAAATTTTATGGAGCAATTTTTTTCTCTTAAAGCCATAGACCACATGAAAAACCATTGTACTTTTTAATGATGAAACACACAATGGTATCTCCAAAATTGATGACAATTTTTACCAGAATGTAAATGTGACCCCACAAGAGAGCGTGAAAAAACTGTAAAGTATGCAATTTGCCTGAATATTTCTGTTTACGACGTCAGAAACAGGAAAAATGAGCGCATGAAAAGGCATGATTTGAATTTTTCTGATAACTTCTACGGCGCTACAGTTGGGTTAGAGACAAACTAATGTTATTTATGTAAGTCCTATCAAGTGTTTTGTGATGTAAATGCTAAATGTTTTTTTCTTGCCTATGCCTTTAAAAGTCTAGCAGGAAAAAAAAATCAAGCGAGAAATTACAAGAAGCCATGCAAAAATTCAATTCCTTGTAGCAGCAATAATATTTCAATAAAAAATTTCTTTTTGTATTGTTGAATGGCAATTGCAAAGTTTTTCTATTCATGATTGTTGTTTGGAAATAACAAAAATAGTAAAAAAAATATACAACGTTTGCACTTGAAAGTGCAAATGAAGAAACGTACGTGCATGCATATAGAAATATAATATATGTTAGCAGCTACTCCAGCAATCATATATACACTACAGAAATACAATACATATTGTATAAAATATAATATATATTTTTTGTTTATTTGTGGTGTATAGCATACATAATGCTAAATTAGAACATTATAAATAATTATGCTTTATGCAACCTAATATTTATGCTTTTTAACATAAATTTTATGCAGTATATCATAAATTATATTGTAATGAATAAATGTGACTGAAATTGAGCTAGCATAATACGAGTTATAATAATAATCATAGTTCCAGTTCCGTATTTATTTTCTCCGCGTACAAACCAAAATAATATCAGCATAAACGAAGCAATAAAGAAAGAATGCGCATATCCCTTCTGACGCTGCATCTACACATTATACATAATAGTGCGGGGATCCTGTAGTCATCTTCCTTAGAGTTCCATAGTTTTATAGAGTCTTTGCATTTATGTTAAAGTCACCGCCATGTTGGATCACTCAATAACATGGGCCTCATAGGAAAATAACTCATTTTGCCAGTTTAAAAATACTAAGCAATATTTTTGAGTGCATTGATGCTGTTAATAGGTTGAATTAGCATCTCAAGTATGTGAGAAAAATAATAACAACAAAAAATTAGCCGATTTCTCAAAGAAAATAGCCCAAAACGAAGTTTGTCCTATGCTGAGCAATGTTATTACTCCAGTATGGCATCAAAGTGCAATAAATATGACGTCATGCGCATACACCCTATACTGTACATCGATATTGCGGCCGCATGTAACACACGTGTATTAAAATCACCGATGTAAATATATTTGGCATACAAATTTCCAACAGTATGGGGGAAAATAAGTAAGAATTAATAAAAAAAATGCCAGTGTACAGTACGTACAGAATGAGAGCTAAAAATTAAATAATTATACCATTGCAAAAAAAGAAAAAAAAAAAAAAAAAAAGCTGTTGCATCTACACTGCAGGCACGATGACGTCACAAACTCAAGGAAACTCACATTTCACTTCAGTAATGTAAATTAAATGCACTCTACTCACAAAAATTTAATACTGACTGTTTTTATTTAGTGTTAAGGCGTGAAATCAGGTACTGCGGGATATGACCAAAAAATTGTAAAGAAAGAAAAATCTGACATTTTGCACAGCGATACATTATAGGATACGGTATCTAAAAAAATGTAAAAAAATTGGAAGGTCACCATGCTAGATTTTAAATTATGATTTTTTGAAGTTTTAGTCCCATAAGAGCCCATGTTAATTTCAATAATTATTTACTCTCTTATCTGATGGTCACGGGTTCTGAAAATTTTATCATAGGTAGCTGTTACAATTAACTTTCAAATGGCATCATAAACTTTCGTAGTTTTATTTTAAAATTTTGAGATACAAGCCATCTTTATACAACCCTTAAGAAAAGTTATATACTTTATATTGTTAAGATATTAACGTGATCATGCTATATAGTATACCAATAATTTTGTAAATAAAAGAATAAAAGTACTCATAAAAAAAATGTCACACTATAGATTTGATAAATCAATACAATATAGAATCAATATCTCCATAAAAACTTAACAATAAAAATGATATTCTTTTAATTGGTAGCCAAGTGCAAGCAAATTCAATAACAATCTGACAATATAAAGACTTCGCATGGTTCGTTATTGTTGTTTTAGCTTCATAGACATTACACACGACCATGATCGTACAAATTAACTTGTGTTTTTTGTAATAAAAAATAAATATAAAAATGAGACTTTATTGGTCTCCAGACTTGTGTAGAAAAAAAAAAGTGGCAATGTTATCAATATTCTATAAATACCTAAAAAAAAAAAAAAAAAAAAAAAAAAAAAAAAAAAAAAAAAAAAAAAAAAAATGAACGTGTTTTTTTTTTTATTTTTTTTATTTTTTTTAAAGCTTTATATTATGAAGTTCATAAAACACCCGAAAGTACTACCTGTGGCTTATTAACTAATAATAATACGGATTGGTCTGCTTAATTTGGTCTCACAATTACTTGGTCTTTGTGCTATCAATGACAATTAATATTCCTATTTATTAATAATATAATTATGACTAAATTTTAAATATTTTCTGTAAAAAAATCTAACAACTTGTTGGATAATCTGCGATTAAAATAATAAATCACATTATAAAAAACAAAAAAATCAGCTAATTAAACATTTTAATCATAAAAATATTCTGGATTTGATAAAAATTTGGGTGGCATATTATTCCACTGTTTCATTGTCCGTACCATGAATGAATCTTTTGCATTCCGAAGAGAAGCATCTTTTAATACAAGTATATGATACTTTTCTCTGTTTGCACGACGTTTTGCAAGACGACACGATGGAGCTAACTTTGCGGTGAGATCAGCATACGCTTCATGCTCGCTATAAATATGTAACATGGTATTAAGACATCTCCGCGCTCTACGAGTTGATAAAGGTTGCAATCCAAGCTTTACATAAGCTTCATCTCTCTGCACAATCTCTCCTAGTACCCAAGATGCAATCTCTCTTTGCATATTTTCAATTTCTTCATCATATTTAGTACAACAGCTCCAAATTACAGAATTCAACTCTAATTTTGGTTGTACTGATTTTTTATATGCCTGTAATTTATTTTTTGAACTACAATTATCCATACAACGTCGTAATGTATTGAATTTGTTATTGCTTTCTGATAATATGTATTTGATATGAGAATCCCATGTTAAATTATACTTAAAAATCATTCCTAAGTATTTCATTTCAATATTACGTTCAATGTATGAATCATCGAGTTTATATGATATATTACTATAACGTTTTGATTCCAGTGAATTTCTATTAAATCTTATCCACACATTTTTATTTGTATTGATTTTCATTTTATGTTGAATGGACCATTTCATAATTGAATCTATGTCTGATTGTAATATCTTACAATCATTTTCTGATTTAATTACTCTATATATAATAGCATCATCACCAAATTGACGTATTTTTGATTGAACACATGTTGATAAGTCATTGATGTAAATTAAAAATAATATATTACTCAATGCACTTCCTTGTGGTATACCTCTAGTTATTTGAATTCTATTTGAATATATATTATCAATTTTAACTTGTTGTGTACGACAAGAAAAATAATCAAGTAACCAAAATAGAATTTTTTTATCAATGCATTTTAACTTAATTAATTTTTGCATAAGTACTTCTGTATCAACTAAATCAAATGCTCTATGGAAGTCAATTTTAATACAATCTACAATTTCATTAACTTCATAGAGATCCTCTGTGAATGCTAATAATTGTGTAGTAGCAGAGTGTTTTTTTCTATAGCCATGTTGTTCATTAACTATAAAATTACGTAATTTTAACACTTTCCATAAGTAATCAGCTATAATTTTCTCTAATAACAACATAACTATACTTATAATACTAACTGGTCTATAGCTTGTTAAATTAGCTTTATTTCCCCTTTTATTTTTACAAATTGGTATGATAATTGAGTGCTTCCAATTACGCGGTATAGTTGATGTATCAATAGATAAGTGAAATAATATATCAAGATATTTCACAATTTCATGACCTGCTATTTTTAGTAAATAGCTTGGTATTTCATCACACCCAACTGATTTTCCATTCCTTAATAATTCAATTTTATTAAAGATATCATTTTTATCAAATTGGAATGGAATCATATTTTCTTGTGTACTGGAATCAATGAGATTGAATACACGGATTTTCATTGCATTATGAGAAGACATATCTACATTATTTTCCGCAAAATGTTTATTTGCTATGCATACGATTTGATTTATATCAAATATTTCTTCTCCATTGTCTAATATTACAGAAGTTAAGCTCTCTCGTTCTCTACTTATTTTTTCCATGGTGTTCATAACAATGTTCCAAGTATCGTAATTATTATGATGGTGTTGTAAAATACTTATGTATCTATCATCAATTTCATCTCGTTGTCTATTGCATCGACTTGATTTATTTTGAAGTAACCCACAGCTAGCAGCTTGAGAAAGTAAGATATTTTGTAGATTTTTAGATATTACGCTCACCATATCACTGCAATGTCCGTCTATTTGTTTAATCCAGTTCGAAAAATCCGCTTGGATTTTATTTTTGAAATTTAACCGAGAATTTCCAGAACTCTGTAATTTACTCATTTTGTCTTTTATTACAAGATTTTTTTTTTATTTCATTTAATAATTACGTTAATATTACTTAAATATATACATTAATTTAAATGATTTTAAACTTTATTTACGTATAAATTTGTACTAGTTTAAATTAATGTATTATTATTATCCTTTATCAGTCAACAGCATTGTTTAATTAAGACATACTGAAAGTCATTTTCAGTACCGTATTACGTCAACGCAGATATATATATTTTTTTGTGTGCTTCTATAATCTTTTGTATTTTACTTATTGACTGTCTAGTCGTGTTTGAAACATACAATACCTGACAACTTATTAATTTCTTGGAAAATTTGTGCTAATTTTACAAACAATTTCCTTGACAATAAAACGTACTTAACAATGCATTCCATGTTGTATTTTGTGACGGAGTTTTCCTCAACAAACAATTTTAAAATTAAAACATATTTATTGATTTTAGTCTAAGACTTCCTCCTTTTAAGAAATTAGTTTTGAAATGCTCTTTACTCTAAAAACTAATGGGAAAAAAAAAAAAAAAAAACTTATGTCAGGTATGTGTATTAAAATTAAATATAAATTGTAAATTTGAAGTTAATTGTAATTTTAACACCTGCCAATAACCATTTGATACTACTATTATGCAAAAATATACCTGTTTAACTATAATATTATACGTAAAAAGTCAGAAGAAATATCATTTGCATAATTTTGTTTTTATATATATTTATAACTTTATACTGTTTATTACGAAATAAATTTACAAATAAAATAAAATCAATAAAAAATTTGTTTTACTAATATAATTTTTGTATTGCACTTATAAATGATTTTTTCCGTATGCTCAATCAGATTTAAACTTGGCTGTATAAATTCATTATTATTATTATTTTTTGTGCCAGCGGCACAGACATTTACAAATGAAGTCTAAAATTTGTACTCACTTGACCCTGTGACCGGATTGAACCCAACGCTTTGGAAGTTTGAACAAAACTAAAATGTTAGGTAAGGTTGTTGTTATACATACATTTCCCACCCCGTCTGTCACGTGTGCGCATACGCAAAGATAGAACGCAGGGTGCAAAAACTCGAAGCTGGCGGGGTCGTGAATCGGAAGCAAATCATCGCATCAAAGTTTATTTCTCTCAGGCCTTATATTTTCAACCCAGACGTTATCTCAACTATGACAAAATCTGTGCATGCAAACAAGAAACCAGAAACATGCTACTTGCTACTATAGGCGCTGTATTACATTTTACATCACCTGTTATACAGTATCAATAGATACGTACAGTGCAATAACTTCTATTGCAATTATGAATAGCAAAAAGTTTACATTTAATTCAATTTTCTTTTTAAAAGGATATATTTCAACGGTAAATATACTATGTGTTCAGACAAGGCCCGCGGGTATCCCGGGGGCCTCGGTTCAGACATTGGGATACATTTAAATAATATACTGTATTAAACAAAAGGGTTAATTTGGAGCTCTGATAATATATACTAGTCTATATTAATTTGAAATTTAGACTTAGAAGATACATTTTCTAAATAATTAAACCTTAGAATTCTATCAGGTTGTTTGCTACGGCTTAAAATTTAATATTTTCCAACACGCGGATACAAAAATATTTATGCAAACTCGATTTCGGCAACATTAATTTAATAACAATATATTATTTCCACAACATTAAATAATATTTATGCTGGCTTAGTATGAAAAATATTTTATACAGCAAAATTATTAAAGCCATTTCAAAATACAAAATAACAATTTTTATGCTTTTTGTGCAACATAAAATTACATTTTTAAATTATTTTATATATGAAAATCATAGAAATATATTAGGTAGTAATTGCAAGGTATTATAATTATATATGCCATTAAAACGACAACTGAAATATTATACATGATTATTATTATTCTTTTTTTACCAATAAACTTGTATACTTCTTGCTATATATGAATAACTCAATGGTTAACTCAACAGTTTATATGGATTTATATTTTATGTGACTTCAATATGGTATTTGCTTTACAAAAGTTGATTAAAAATTAAAACACCGCTTTCTTTAGCTTAGAAATACAATATGTATACACGCAAGTCTAAATTATTAAAAAAACAAAGTGTCAATCAATAACAACTTCTTACTGAAACGATTCGTATATGGATCCACCTTATATACAAGCTTTTCAACAGGTAGAAACGGTTTGAAAGTATGTGTGCGAAGAAAAAAAAAAAAAAAAAAAAAAAAAAAGTCCACATTACATATTTTTTCTCCGATTCTTACAAATCGTAAAATTTGCTTTTATTCCATCCCATCTTATCCCTCAAAGCTTTTTATACATAATATTTTTTAATATATTTATATGCAGAGGGATATTCAGTCTTTATATGCGACACGAAAATCGTCAAGAATGTATAATTTAATTTTGAATATACTTTATTCAAAATACAAATATACATGTAGAGTCTTTTTTAGCAATGTATTATACAAATTTTATTATAAAAATAATAAACTATAATATGTATGACATTATATTATGTAACTTTTACATATATTATTCCTATTTATTAAAACTTTAAATTTATATTAAAATTTTAATAATATTTATTTCCTTCTTTTGATACCGATCATACCGTATATATAAGGAATAATGATCAACTACAAAATAAGCTTTATATTGATAGATGTCATTGAATGCATTGTCTCACCAAAAGGAAATATTATATTAGTATTTTTTCGCAATTTATTTATAATATTAAAAAGCATTTTTAAGACTTTTGTTCGATAAGTCTATTCTATTTTGGGTTGACAGAACGAACAGCATTCTGTATGTACAGATTCCGTTCTGTTCTGTCGGTTGGCAAGAATCATACGATTATACTGCCATGCTCTGCTAATTGGGTCTACATTTGATAAGCCTACATTGCAGGTGTTTAACGCATTTTTATAAACGATAACCTATTCATTAAATACGAGAAGTTACTGCTTTAAATTAGTTATACAAAATGAATACAAGGACTTTGCCACCAATTCATTAGTTTTTGTATTACTCGTATATTATATTGAACATAATATGATATTATTTTTTTTTCAAGCATTTATACTATCACGAGAAAAATTAAAACTTCTTCAAATCAACAAACAACCCGCTCGGCTGATTTGTTTATTTAAAATTCGTCACCATCAGCAAAATGAATATTAAAATAGATTTTGTAGTGACACACTGTGTTTAAATGTAGAAAGAGTAACACCAAAAGTATAACTTCTAAATTTAGAAGTATGTTTATATATATATATATATATATATATATATATATATATATATATATATATATATATATATATATATATATATATATATGTAAATGAACTGTAAAGAGATTGTTACATTCTTTGTTAAGTGATGTCGCTTCTATATAAATATCTAAGAGCTGCACAGTTTTGCCGAAACATTTCACCAATAGCTCTTTTTTTTTTCTTTTTTTTTTTTTTTTTCCTTCCCTATATTAAACGTTTTCTCTCCCCCTTTCATATAAAATATACGCTCAGAATTGACATCAATATCATAAAGAGTGTAGACTGCAATCTCTCCCTTTCTTTTCTATGCGTTTTATTTTTCAAACCTATAAAGAGATAGTTTTATATATACAATGCAGACGAAGAGATGGTCATTAATGGAGACAAGAAAAACTGAGATGATATGTTTATCAAGTCAATAAAAGTTTATTATTTTATATAACTAAACTTGTCTTTTTAAGTGTATTCTATGCTGAAGATATGAAAATCTTTAAATATTCAACATCAATTAAGTCAATTACACAGAAAATTTATGCACTGTTCTAGTATTTTTTTAAATTTAGAAAATTTGCGCTTTTATTAAATTTTTTACTAATATCATAATAATATACTTCATCTTACAAATAATTTTTATAATAATTGGGTTTTAAACTTTTTTTTTATAAGAGAACACTAAACTTATTTAATTTATATGGTTTGTAGACACAGATTTCAAAATCATTTCGGTGCTCTTAAATTTCTGGGTATTTCATAATTATTACGAGTTTTCTTGAGCGAAAACCATTGCGCGGCAACCGTCATCTCGATAGGCTTTGGAGTGCGAAGCAAGCATAGCGCAGCATCATATTATTTTATTCTCTATCGCTCTTAAATGTTACCAGTGGATAAAATTTGGCAAAAAAATCCTATTTTCAGCAATCCCTTCCCCTCCCCTTCTCATCTTATTTCCTATTTGTATTCCTTTCTTTCTTCTCCTGCTTTCCTTTTTTGTTTGTTTGTTTGTTAATTAATTTGCAGAGAGAGAGAGAGAGAGAGAGAGAGAGAGAGAGAGAGAGATAATGCACTTATTTCTTAGTAAATAAATATAACATTTGTTGTCATATAGCATAATGATTGATTTGTTTTTAAGCTTCTAACACTTGCAGGTTTTCAACAACAACTACAATGCAGTTTCGCTATACTGTATTATTATACTGTATTTATTATTAAAAGATGGACCAGGAGTTTTTTATTTTATTATTATTTACTAAAAATGGCTTCACCAATTTCTAATATTAACTCAATGAATGTAAGTTCTTACATCGCCAGCATTTTAATGACAACATATGTTTTCTTAAAGAGGTAGGGGAGCGTAGATGGCAGCATGGTATTTTTAAATAAGAAAACATCAGCTGTTATAAAATATAGCCGATTTTTTTTATTCAAATTTTACTGTGCTGTGTGCTGCCATCTACAGTCCCCTACCTCCATAAAATAATTGAAGAGAAAAGCTGGCACAATTGCCATGTAAAAGAATAACACGGGCATTCGATGTAAAAAGCATTTGAAATGTACAATTTGGAATTCATATGGAACTAAATTTTTCAAGCTAAACATCTACATACTTCATTATAAATGAAACAAAAGATGATACAAGATGTAACAAGAATAAAGTATTTGTATAGCTCCTGACATTCAAGTTTATAAATGTGCATTTCTTTATATAAATTGTAAAATTTATCTATTCTTTCAAAACTTCTTGTGAAACTTTGAATGACACTTTTACGTTTTATAATGCAAGCAATAGAATGAAATGAAGTGAAAATGTGAAGTAATTTAGAAACTGTAAAAGTGGTCCCTCAGTTTTATGTAGTACAATCACTGCTTTCTAAGTTTAAATATAACATTCAACTTTCCCCCAAAATAAATAGTACAATAAAAAAGTAATTTTCACTCTAAAAATATTAAAGGGGAGGACTCAGTGGCTTATATTTTTCATAAACTGAGAAAATTTTATCAACAACAAATTTTAATTTATATATAATAAAATAGCCAAGATATTTTTGATATGTTACCAAATTGAGTGCCAAAAATGTTAAGGTTGAGATAATTCAAAATTTGCATTACATTACATTATTACATTACCGTACTTTTTTTTTTTTTTTTTTTTTTTTTTTTTTTTTTGCAGAATATATAAAGAAATTTATTAATGGATAAATGAATTTGATCACTAAAGTAAGTTAGCAACAACAATAAATAATAATAATAAACATAATGCAAGTCATGGATTACTTCTAAAGTTGTGCATTATAAATATGACCGTCATTTTGTTGACAAATTGTACAAAATTAATATCTCAGTATTTAACATTAAATATTTTCAAATAAATAAAATATCGTAATAATCACACTCAAATTGATTTTTTATTATTAGGTATTATTAGATTATTATTATTTTTTATATACCTATTTTTTTATCAATTACAGCTCACAGCATAAAAATAAGGACTAAATTTGTCCAACAAAATTTGTCACTGATCCCTCCCATTAAAAAAAAAAGGAGTTTTTGTTTCCAGTCACCAGGCTCGGATTAGGTCCTCTGGGGTCAGTCGGTAATTGAGGTATAGGTTACATTAATAATAATAAAATGCTGAAATTTTTGCCTTGGGGGACTACAAAAAATTGCTGGGGGCCAGTTGGCAAATGCCGACCTTTTTTGATGGTCAATCCGAGCCTGACCGATCACTTTTTAAATAGTTAATAAATAAACAAAAGTTTTATTACTCACCGAGGTTTATAGGGTTCATGTTGTGGTGACAGGTGTGTGCGTAGAAAATTTCTTTGCATTCTACGTTCCTCCTGGTCTAGTCTAGCCAAGAGGGGGTGAGGATGCATCACTGGAAGTTCTAGTGAGGGTGGGAAACATGTACATCTGCGACGACCCATTTGAGCTTTGAACATGGAACTCGTTCCCCATGTTGATTCTGACCCAATCAATGCTGGGGGAGGTGGAGGTGGAGGGTGTTTTATAAATTTACACTTATGCTTTCGCCACCTACAACAAAAATAAAGTACAGTTTATATCACTTTTTAATAAATACTATATATAATTTTTTTTTTTACCTTCCTTCCTCTTTCACACAGGTCCACTTCTGCCCAGGCTTACATGGATGTTGAAATGCTGGCAATAAACATTCCCTGTTTAATCTTGCAACTTTACTGTGTACTCCTTCACCCACCTTGTTGTCACGTGAAGGTATTTCACGTCTTCCACTGCTTTCTACCAAAAATGTATCAGGCCACCTGGATCTAGGGCCATACAGACCATTTTAATTAATACAAGTTACACAATACATAAAATATGTTTGAAATAATGAATCCTCACCGTCTTCTCCTAGGTTGCTTATGACCACGGTGTAACAATGGTAATAAAGAACGACCATCCATATGAGCAGGGGGCTCCACGCCAGCTATATCAAGGAACGTAGGGGCCAAGTCCACATTTAATACAATATCGTCCACTCTGAATACAAAAACACATAATATATGTAAGTAAAATTATATTGATATTAGAACTACAAGTTAACTTACATTGTCCCTGGTTCAACTCCTGGTCCTCTGACCAGGAAAGGTACTCGTATATCAAACTCAAATGGGAAAGACTTTCCTTTCACTAGTCCAAATTGTCCAAGATGGTAACCATGATCTGAGGTATACACTATGTAAGTATTTTCAAGTTCACCTAGCTCATCCAATGCATCATATACCTAAGAATAATCATAATACATTAAGATTTTTTTTCTTCCAAAATTGATAGTAAATACTGTATCCCAAATTTAGATTTTACATGCATTTATACAAAATACATTAAAAAAAAGGTAGCAACCAAGCACAAAATCTAAATTTAGTCATGGTAACTAAACCAAACATATAGCATAAATGTTCAAAAATACAAACAAAGATGCTATTTAATAACAAAATATACAAGGATATCTTTGTTATCAACAAGAAACCTACCCTTTGTACAGCTGCATCTACAGATTGAAGGGTTTGAAGTCGTTTTGTCATTAGCATATCAGTAAAACGTTTATGTATAGGTTGCATGCGACCTGTGACTCTTAAAATCCACTGCTTGTCAGGGTTAGGTGCATAATCATAAGATGGAGTACTGTAAAATAGGTATGTGGTGTTTTTTTTATATATAAAAAATAAATCTATAATACTCTACAAATGTTATAAAAAAAGTATTGAGATACCCACTGATGTGTAGTGACATTGAAGAATAGATGTGAATACTGAGGGGCAGAATCTTCAGGTCCATGTGGTGCAGGAAAACTCATTACTAACATCACTGGTTTACGAGAGAATGATTGCTTTGATTGCCGTAAAAATGCTATAGAATCATTAGCTATCAAATCTGGGTAGTAATCCTAAAAGAATACAAAATTAAACATTGATTTTATTGCTTTAATTGCAATTAAACTAATGCCATTGAAAGGAGGGAAAAAAAGAAAGGGGGAAAAACAAATCCAAAATTCAGAAACATGATAATCTAAAAGGAAAGGATGCAGGATGCAGGATATTATCTGTTTGCTGGTATATAAATATATTTTCCATAATGTAGATTATCTCTGTACTATTAGTACTATTACTGGTTACCTCTATCCTTCCCTTATAATTTATCATATTCAACTGTAATGGTTTCTTTTCCTTTGACTAATAAAAGAAAAACTGTTTATAGGCTAACTTTAAGTGAAATCACTCACATCCACTTCTGTTTTTACTTATTAAATGCATGTGCAATATGTTGAAATGGAAACAGATGTGTGTGAAATCACTTTAAGTCAAAATAGCTGTTCCTTTATTAGTCAGTAATTAATTTATTCCAATAATCAGAAATACAAAATTAATTTTAGTAAATGTTTTAAATACTGTAATATAATATGATCAGACAAATGATTTTAATATTAGTAAACGAGGTGACCTACTCACCCTATGATAATCTGCCCCGTGCTTGATGCGCTTACCGTTGACATTAATGCTATAATTATAGTAGCGAGAGTTCATGATGAGACCAGCCCATTCTCTCCATCCTGGAGGAATGTAACTTCCGTTGTACTTGTTCAGGTACTTGCCAATATAACCTGAAGACAACAATCAATGTAAAGCCATACATGCAAACTAACATGGGTGGTTACGTTCATATAAAAGTCAACCCCAGATGAGAGTACTAAATAACATGTGTCAGGATGGAAAAAAATTGTCAGTTTAAAAATACCTAGCAATATTTTTGAGAGCATTGGTGCTGTTAACAGGTTGCATTAGGTTTTCAAATACACAAGAAAAATAACATTACAAAAAAAAAAAAAAAAAAAAAAAAAAAAAAAAAAAAAAAAAAAAGCAACTTTCCAAAGAAAATAGTCGAAAACCATGTCTGTCCAATGCCGAGCAATGTTATTCATTGCTCCAGTACAGCGTCAAAGTGCATTCAGTATGAAACCATGTGCATACACCCTATATAGGCTATATTGGCTGATGTCCACTTGACCTAGAAAAAAAGATCGACAGATCCACACCAAATTTTGAATTTTTCTATTACAGGTCATTTGCAGCAAAAAATACATTTCAAGGTGAAATGGACATCCGCCAATATAGCGGAACATCAAAATATATAAAGCTCTAACTATACTCAAGTTCAGCAACTTGTGTCACACAGGCTCCTCCTATGATTTCTATTTAAACCCCCATCCCCAAAATTACCACCACAACTACCCTCATTACGGCACAGTTACTCTAACTTTAAGCCAGGAAATTAGGGCGCATCTTACAAATCACCCTGCCGTGCCGTGACCAGGCAGGTTGCAACAGGCACTTTTAGGAAGGAAGGATTTAGGAGGAGCCTATGCGACACAAGTTGCTGAAATGGACTATAGCATAGTATTATGTATATTTACCTGTGCGGTAACCAGCATTAGAGAGATATGTAGCAAAAGAGCGTGTCTCGTGTGTTGCTTGCCAGGCTGTACCTGAACAATTGTCGTTGTTGGTGAAAACCTAGAATAATAATTTAATTATCAGGTGCTGCCAGTTCAATGTTATATATCGATATGGTTGCAAACAATATGTGTAACTCGTTTTTTGTCACGTGAAGCAAAATGTGTATCTCGTTATTTATCACGCGTAGCAATATGTGTATCTCGTTTCTGAATGTAATGGAGATGGCACTACACATTTTGATTTGCGTGACAAAAAACGAGATACACATATTGCTACATGTGACAAAATATGAGTTACACATATTGTTTGCAACAACATTGCCATAAGTAATAATTAAAGAAAATAAATAAAAAGATGCACGGTATTTACAATTAAGGAGGCCAAAACCAAATGGCTAACTTGTAAGAAATTTAAGATATATTAAGGAAAATAAACCATTGCGTTTACGTATAATAAATTTGAAAGAAAAGGATAGGAGAAACCAGCAAGGGCCTTACAATAGTGAAGAGAGTCCCATAGTTTGGAGAAAATCTTGCTAGCACAGATATAAAAACAAGGTAACACATTGGAAATATTTTGGCAATAAACTCCAAGAGAGATGGAATATGTTATGCATTCATCAGTCCTTCCAGACTCACAGAGAAACCATGAATGATCATTCCACTCTCTCCTTCACACACTTCATCTCCCTTGGAGTTTATTGCTGAAATATTTCTAATGTGTTAGTTTTTTATATCTGTGCTAGCAAGATTTTCACCAAACTATGGGACTTTCTTCACTATTGTAAGGCCCTTGCTGGTTTCTCCTATCCTTTTCTTACAAATTTATTGTAAGAAATTTAATTCTACCTTTTTTTTTAATACTATAATAACATATTTAAAAACAAATTATTGGAATCTTTCAAATTATATAAAATAGTCTGATCAGCAAACTAAAGTGCAGGTACAAAAATCTACTTTTAATATGCCATGGTTGCAAAACAAAGAGAGGCAACATTGCAAAATTTGTATTTCATGATAAAATTTAAAAATTACACAAGTTCAATTTTTAATCGTATTGATAAGTTTTTGCAAGAATTTAGTCTTTAATTTTCATATTTTTCTAATTATTATAACTGACCCTTTATCTAATTTTTATGCATTGATTGCTAGTGACACCACTCGAAACTATAGTTTTTAAAACCATGGTTCACATGCAAAAAGTGTACTACCTGCTTAAGTGAAATGATATACATCTAATTATACATTATATTTTGTCTAGCCTCCTCTAGTCTATACCACTTTCAGGGTATTATCACTCAAAATGACAGGAGTTTTAGTTCAATGGTCAGACAAGATAGAACCAAACAAAATTTTCCAAGGCTTATAATCTGTATTTTATGTATAAATTTGCTTTAGCAAAATCTTCCCTCAAAATTATTCTACTAAGCAATTATTTAAATCATAAATCAACCGTAGTTGTGAGGAACTGGACACAAATCTGTCCATAATAATTTGGTGTCTCTTTTTCTATATTTTTTTGACACTTAATAGGCTATACAGTATACACAATTTCTAGCATATTGATTTTAAAATTCTAATGCACTAATAATAATAAAATAAATAAATAAAAGTATATGATAAAATAATAAAAGTTGTATTACCTGATGATTGTGCACTAACATGCCCGTTAGCATAGAAGAACGGGAAGGACAACACATAGGAGTTGTCACATAAGCATGACGAAACTCAGCACCTTCGTTTCTTAATAGTCGTTGTGTTCGAGGCATAAAATTTAATGAACCTAATTCTACATCCTGGTCATCAGTAAGGATTAAAATAATATTTGGTTTCCTTTCTCTGGGTAATTGAGACATGGAATGATCATGGTTAAAAGCTCCTCCTGCACCAGGTTTCCTTGGTTTACTTCGTTTAGGAGAAAACTCCTGAACTCCACCATTTCTACCCCCACCTCCTGACCTGGGATATGTATAGCTTTGCTGAGCAGCAAACATAGTGGAACCACCTGGAAATATATTATAATAATTAACTTGTTACTTCAAACTGAATTCTGATTCTTATTACAGTTCACTTGCAATTAGAAATTATACATAATAATCATTGACTAAAAAATCTAAAATTTTATGGTATACACTAACTTTTTTTTCTGTCATCTATATCCTTAAAGCCCTTGTCAACTTACTTTTTTATCATTTAAAATACTAGATTGATAATTACCATACCTTATTATCCATGAATTAGACACCACGTTGATTTTGTATTTATTTTCTTTTTGACGGTTATTTCACGTATCTGACGTCCAATGTACCGCCGGCCGCCGCCAATCAGTCACCACTCTGGTCACGTGATCAATTTAAGCCCCTCCCTAAAGTTCTTCACCCCTATCACGACCCCATTGTTACATTGTGACGTCAGATGCATGAAATAACCGCTAAAATAAAAATAAATACAAAATCATATAATATGTTGATTTCTAATTTATGGATAATAAGGTATGGTAATTATTAATCTAGTATTCTAAATGATAAAAAAGTAAGTTGACAAGGGCTTTAACCTATTCTTGCAAAACAAATGAGTAACTTTTAAAAATAACCTTTTCTGGTTGGTTCCTCATGGCCATCCTCGCCAAAGAAGTGCTGCAAGTACAATCGTTTATTTTCCTCAGCAGGTGAACGAAGTGGCTTCTCTACCCTTCTACTACCACCTAAAATTTAAAACAGACATTACTAAAGGACTAAACTGCAGGTATAAAAGTAAATTAATTATAGTATAACTTTTATTTCCTTATTGGCATTAAATTTATTTACACCTCTATACAAAAGTTTCCGAACAATAGGCAACCCGCAACCACACTATATGCTATCTTAATGAGAAAATGCAGCGGCCCTATTTGGAAACTTGTGTCCAGAGGTGTAATTAAATACATAATTATAACAATAATAAATTAATTCTATAATTTCAAACCGTTATGCTTACAATTAATGCATTAAAAAATAAAAAATACAAATCCATTATACTTCAAACATCTATATTGTTATTCAATAATATTGTTGTTTGTGGGTACATTGAAAATAAGTTATGGCATACATATTTCCATGCAAATTAGCAAGTCAATTTGGCACGGCAAGAGCAAAATGTCCAAGTTCATGAGAATTTACATAGATTTGCACATTTTATGCTTTTGTTGAAAAAAAAAAATTGACTTGCTTCTTGGTGTAAACAGAACAAAAAGGTGCATCTGCATATTTATTTTCTTTTGCTTGTAACTTTGAAGGGCAAAATAAATTATTCACATTTACATCAATGTTAAAGGCTTAAAGAACACATTGATCAAAAAAACTTGCCTAATATCCAAAATACATGAATAGCAACATCGATTTGGCTAGCCTCATTGATTTCTAATTTATTTTCTATTCACAAAAAGGCGAATGCAGGCTATGACGACACAGCTTGCTTGTTTTACGTATGTGTGAACCAGGCTAGCTGTGATGTTAAGAGTCCGCATTTGACAATTCTTGAATGGAAAATAAATTAGAAATCCATTACTTTGGCCAAATCAATGTTGATATAGGCTAGTTTTTTGTTCAGTGTGTTCTACTCTTTGAATTAATGATTGCTGCGCTACGTTCCACACATACTACTACTATTACTTCTAATAACAATGAATATGTTAATGCACCTTAACTTGTTCCATTTTCAGGACATAACTACGATATCATATAAAATTGGATCATGGGGGGAAAAAATGCACCCTTAAAAAAAAAAAAAAAAAAAAAAAAAAAAAAAAAAAAAAAAGCAACTTACCTGTAAGACTAAGACACAGCAGTCCTCCAACTATCACTGAGGTCCACATAATGATAACAACAAATAATAATTGCAGTGAGCAGTTACTATGTAGCTTACGTGACTCACTATACTAATAGGACATTAGGTACTTGGGAATTGTATAACTAACAATATAATTCACAATTTTGTTGGGACGGAAATACTTGGAGGTGGAGGCTGCCCACAGTATCTGACACTTGAGAACTTCATAGCTACTGTTTCATCATTTACTCTGCAACAAATGAACACAATTTATCTTAACAAAGCATTTCATTGCAAAGAACAGAGTGATAATAAAACTCATGCGGAAAGTGCTAAAATTTATATAAAAAAAAGTGTAGGCGATAAACATAAGAAAAGTAAGCGAATTAATCATTAAAAGAATATACATATGTATATTATTTAATTTATGTTAACATGTCATTAAATAAGAATTTATTTTAAGCAATTTATTTTATTGCTTTTTTTTTTAAATTTATTAAAAGCTTTTCTTAAAATAAAAATTTAAATAAGTATAATATATAATGTGCAGCACTAAAAAATTTATTACTAGTTTGCCCATAACAACACTATTACATACTATTACCTAGAATTATACGATTTCCTTATTGAAATAAAATGCCCTACTCGTTAAAAACGATTTTGCTGTGTATTTTTTATAGGCACATAAAATGCAAATTGCGCTTGGTCACAAATAATAATAAAAAAAACTCTTTCACTACTGACTCCGTCCCCTGCTTACTGCAGGATGAGACTGGGGTTTCGAAATGATATATATATATATATATATATATATATATATATATATATATATATATATATATATATATATATATATATATATATATATATATATATATATATATATATATATATATATATATATATATATATATATTATAAACGCGTTGAGGAAGTACGGTGAACACGTTTAATACCACGATTTTCCAGTGATTATGTATGATTGAAACCTATTTGTAAAGGAAATGACTTTGCGGCTAAAGAGAGAGAAAGAGAGAGAAGTAAAATATTTCGATTAGCATGACCATAACATACAAGAGAGAACCGATTATTATTATTTTTTTGTCTGTATATATTTTTTTTTCTGAATACCGACAAGACGACGCAAGATCCTTTAAGCATTACGTGATACGCAGGTAGTTGTTATATCCAAAATAATAATTACACTTGGAGCCAGTCTAGTCTGTAGTAAGTATATACGCAGGGTTTTTCTTGTATAACAACCTGGCAATCCAGATATATTTTTTTTCTTTTTCTGAGGGTATAAATTTTTCCCCCCTTTTAAATAACATCCAGCGGCAAAATTGAACTTTTAAAAAGAAAATGTACCTCATCTATATACTGTAGTAACTATTATATAATTATATATATATATATATATATATATATATATATATATATATATATATATATATATATATATATATATATATTATATGCAAGAGCATTTTTTTTTTAAATGAAATTCATCTTTACGTACCTTATTATTTATAATAACACTTTAATGTAAATTAGATTATTCTTTGCACGGTTATTTTTTATTTTTGTTAGTACTAGATAAATTCAAGTATTTTTTTTTTTTGGTGACAAATAAGAGAGAAGACAGAGCGAGAGACACACGATGTGTTTTGCTTGATGTAGCAAGCTGTTCTGAGGATTTGACATTTCCTGACATCGTTCTAAAGTTGGGATAATTGGGAGTAATGAGGAGGCACCGCCCGCTTATAAGCTCTCTCGCCCTCACACACACACCACACGTACTATAATACATATAAAAAGTCTTTTTAACATTTAGACCGAGTGGGCAGTTGAGAGCGTGTGTGCATGCCCAACATCTTTATAAAAGTGTAGGATGATATAGGATACTTCTTATTATTCTTATTATTATGATAGCATTAAAATAAGAGCAAAAAATTTCATAAGAATATTTTATATAGGATCAAGAGTCGAGATAATACTCATAAATGTTAATTTATTAAAATTATTAAATAGCCCTCTTTTTGTCTTTTCATCAGTCATATAGTCGTTAGAAGAAAAACTATTTTACAAACCTTCATATGCACACACACACACACACACACACACACACACACATACATATATATATATATATATATATATATATATATATATATATATATATATATATATATATATATATATATATATATATAAAAGGTTCAAAATTCAAGATAACAATACGCCAACACTTTTTTTTTTCTTTTTAATGATATAATAAGTTTTATTATGTTATTAATTTTATGAATGAAACCTTAATTTATTTTTATATTATCACACAATGGTAGTTATATTACTGTACGTAATATAAAAAGTTAAACAGGATATTGTAGCAAAAATCACGACAATGGCTTGAAATCAACTTTACAGCAACATAATATAAAATCTTAATCTCGTATATACACACAATAAATGTGAAAGAGCAATCAAGAAAACTTATTGTTTTTGTAAAGTTAATAATTATTTTTAACTAACGTAAGAAAGAGAAAGAGAGAGAGAGGAATAAAATGTAGTCACTAGGAGTGTCTGTTAAGGAGAAAAAAATAGTCATGATGTAATTTGGCATATAAACTTATATTACACATATGTATAAAACTGTCATTTTATCATGAACAAGTTAATTGGTTTTCTTTTGAGTCGTAGATATTTGAAGTCCAATACGGTTAATGTTATTGAAAATGTTTCTCAATTCTTGCTAACATACAAAGATCAGTACTTGTCATACAAATTGCGTATTTATAAAGATAAATACAGAGTTCAGATATGTCAAACGCATGAATCAATAAAATATTTAAATTTTCCATTTAAGCATAATATAGCATACTATTTTAGAGAGATATATTATAGCTCTTTTCTGAATACCAAAAATGGAAGCTAGCACTATATTTTTGGTATGTAATTATTATTACAGCAAGTTTTTTTTAAAGTTTTTTTTTTCTTTTTTCTTTTCTGTTTCTTTTTCATTGCCATCACGTTCAAGCTGGAAAAAATATGATCTTTTTCATCTTATGTATCATTCTCAAAGATAAAAGCGTCTGATCATTTAATTTTATATTCTATGTTTAAAATATACATGTAAAGTTTATATTTTATTTAATGTATATAGCAAATATTAAGAGCAAAGTATATTCTATATAATACTTTCAATGAAAAGAAACGACTGTACTTTTAACACTTCAATCTAAACTAAATTGTTATTAAATTTGAAAGTAACATTTTTCATTCTTATATAAATTTCAAATCCCACATAGTTATTATATTTCAACATGTAATAATATACAAAATGCGTATATATATATATTATATATATATATGTATATAAATAATATGCGAATACGAAATATCCTATACTCTACTTTAGTATTACGTATGTGTATGTATGTGTAAAGAAATATATATTTTAAATGTCATAACTCTATTCTTAATTGATTTCTTATTTATTGATACTGATAATTTCGAAATTTTATTTTATTTTCATATATTAAAACATGTATAGTAATAGTGGTAGGTGGTATTAGGTGTGGTTATCTTGCGCGTGAATAAATTTATTGCAGACCTAAAGCACCTTGGCACTAGACTTGTAGAAAAAAAAAAAAGTTCCAAATTCGAATAACCCCTCTTTTTTTACGTATGTGTACGTAATAGTTGGATAAGAAATTATGGTAAAACTTAAGTCATATATTTTTTACCAGTACATTTTTAGTTTAAATTGGGAAATAAAGCAATTTTTTTTATAGGCAAAGAATGATTCGCTTAAGACAAATTACGCAGTATTATATAAATAATAAATTTAGTATATTTCAAAGAAGCTTCATTTTTTTTAAACATTCATTTTATCAGTTTTTCATGTATTTATAGAAAACGTATACGATAAATTAAATTAACATTAAATTAATGTATTGCAAAATTGAATTGATAAAGCTGTATTGTAGTTAATGAAAATTAATAACACGTAGTTTTTATTGGTATTTGTGCCTTTAAATTATAATACATTAATCATATAAAAGATCAAAAAGTAATTTACTTCATATTATATACTGTACTAACTGCGAATTTTTAATTACACAGTAATAATAAAGCTATAGACAGACTATCTTATTTCTTTCTTTATTATATTATACGTACTGGTTTTTGTTTAAACAAAAGTAATGTATTAGTTAGAGAATGGAGTCCATTAATGAAAAAATTCAACAACCTACACGGAGTACACGTGGACATTCAAATGTATGGTTCAACAAACTCGAGGTCACCATTGTTATACCTTTCACTGCGACTTTTTATTCATTCTATTTTTCTCAATGAATATGTCGAGCAAAAATGCTAAGTAGTAAAAGGTACAATGAGCAATGGTTACATAATATGTATTGTAAATATGAAACGTTATTATTATTACCAAGTTCAGAAGCAAATGTAAAAAAAAAAAAAAAAAAAAAAAAAAAAAAATCATTATGTGTGCATCATATTTTCTTTATTTTGATGAACTTTTATTAAATTTTACTTTATATGATGTCCCGGAAAAATCTGACCGCTTGCGTCAAAATTTCCCCATATTTTATACACATATAAA
The DNA here is from genome assembly GCA_949318235.1 of Ecdyonurus torrentis. Taxonomy (NCBI): domain Eukaryota; kingdom Metazoa; phylum Arthropoda; class Insecta; order Ephemeroptera; family Heptageniidae; genus Ecdyonurus; species Ecdyonurus torrentis. The sequence goes on along the minus strand of OX439131.1, from coordinate 35,878,553 downwards.
GATTAATAATTCGGTCCGATTTATTCGGGACCAGTGTACGTAATGTTATATGAAAAAATTAGTCTCAAACTTGATTGTAATTATTAGTACATTACCAAAATAATTTAATAAATATTATAACTTTATAATAACGTGTATATCATAATATATTTATAGTAATCAATGACATATTTTTAAATTCGTAATTTTTGATATATATTTTTCCATAGACGTCATATTTGGAACGTTAATCTACACACTTCATAATTAATAATAATAAAAGAGGGTGTACATACAGTAGAAGAGTTTATTTATACAGTATAATTTTAGTTTACATTCTGTCTTAGAAACGTGACATCAGTATCAGTACGATCAGTACTATACTTTTTGTTGCTGTGAAAGTTTTTTTTTTCTTTTCTTTTCTTTTTCTTGTATTATTATTTTAAAGTTGCCGTAAGCTGGGGTGACTTGAGCCAGAGTCCCCTCCACCTTACAGGTGGAGGGGACTCTGCTTGAGCCCTATGAGACGTCTTTTCGTCGTATATTTTTCACCCATAAATGGTATACAGTATAAATACATCTTAAAATATAAAAATCACAATTATAATAAATAGTAAATGAAAAATGGTGTGGCAGTAACCCCATATAGGACCAAAATTACCCCACCTCACGGTAATACATTACATATAGGTTCTAATCATTATACTTATCTTATTTATTGGGCAAAAATGTTGTGTAATGATATATTATATAATATAATAATGTTAAATTACATTTCATAAATGTCGAATATAGATTAAATAATCAGTTGCACTTCTTATCAAGAAAAAAGGGAAAAAAGAAGAAGTTAAAATCAATATTATTTATAAAATATATGAGATATAATTTGATAAATCTTTCACACTTGCAGCAGCAAATTAGCATGTGAGGTAAATTATGAGCTACGAATTTACTTTTATTCGCTATTTATTATTTTATTTTTATTATTTTAAGTAAAGAATTAAACATGTAAACGCCTTTATTTAAAAATAAATTCTTCAAAATAAACATATTGAAATTGCCATGCAGTTCATGCGTAACAATTATTTGACAAATAATAATATACTGATAACCTTAACCCACACCTATATTTCTATATAAGAGTCAATCAAATAATCAATCAAAGTAACAATAAAATAAACATAAAAATAAACATACAGAAAAACAAACAAACATAAACTACATACATAAAAAAAACGATAAATATAATTCCTTTCATCATATACTAAAAAAATGCATTGCTTGCAATTACCTAAACCCATAAACCCTGAACTCGATAAAGTGTAAGGGTTGTATTCAGATGGCTTGCATCTGAAAATCTAAAAAGAAAACTTCAAAACTTTATGATGCCATTTGAAAGTTAATAGTAACAGCTACCTATGATAAATTTTTTAGAACTCATGATCATCAGATAAGACAGAAATAATTAATGAAGTTAAGATGGCTTCTTATCGGACTAAAATTTCAAAAAAAAAAAATCATAATTTAAAATCTATAGCATAGTGACCCCCCAATTTTTTTTCATTTTTTAAGATACCTTATCCTATAATGTATCACTGTGCAAAATTTCGGATTTTTCTTGGCAATTTTTTAGTCAAATCCCGTAGTACCTGATTTACCGCCTTAATATTTATTTCTTTTATTTATATAATATTTTTAATATTTTTCATTGTTTTTTCCTTTGATTGACGATAACGATAATATTTGTTTTCTGAGCAAAATGTTTGTAAAGAGGCACGCGTAGCTAATAAATTATACATATAACAAGCTAGAATTGGAAGAATGACTTTGTAAATCTGAGGAATATATAGCAAGCAGGGACAGACGTCAAGTTGAATGACAACAACAATCACTGCCAGCTGCGTACTTGATAATATGCATAATTATGATTATTATAATGAAGCTCTCTCTATAGCTTACAACACATTATTATAATTTAAACACCCAATCTTTTTATATACAATAAGTGGAGGCTATTAAGTTATAAGTGTATAAACTCAAAATTATATAGAAAAAAATTAACAATACTGAAATATAAAATAAATTTCGATCTTACATATAAAAATATAAATTACGTACTATGATACTATAATATGGTGTAAAGTATTATATATACGTATGCAACTAAAATAAAAACCTATTCCCTCCTACCCAAAATGCTGGTTTTTGAATATGAAATACAGTACATACATTAAAATAATATTAGTTGTGTCAAAGCTGCCTCCATTTAAGAAGTTTTATTCAGATTATAATATTATGTAAATATGATTTGTAGACATAGGAAAATAGTATTGTATTATAATATGCATCCAATGATTTAGTAATACACAACAAGGATATATATAATACTATATATACATACAGTATATATATATATATATATATATATATATATATATATATATATATATATATATATATATATATATATATATATATATATATATAGACAGTGATATATGTGGTAATGAGTGTGGTACTTGGGCATTTCTCTATAAATCTATATTTTATATTAATAAAAAAATACATGCGGTAAAGTAAAATGTTCTGAATAGTTGTTTGGACTCATACTTGAAATTATCAATGCCATTAGCTAATTTAAAAACTGGTTTACCGATCACATCTGCATAATTTCTCTCTCCCCCTCCCTCTAAATAATAATGACGGTACAGTACTCATTACTTATTTAGTAAGCTGCTCTATAGTATTTCATATAATTTACAGATAGTTTTGTAGTTTCCATATATACGTACAAAGGAAAGTTATCACATTAAAAAATTATAGTACATACTGCAACATGGAATGACTGCTGTGTATGCATAAAAAATCAGTATCACAGAATATTTATAATGTACATAATATGTGCTTTGTACGAACTTTTGTATTTATACTAGTGAAAACAAAATAAATATCATATTATTATTTTATTATTTATTTATTTTTTACCATACGCCTCTGGTATTATCAAATGATGCATGGTCTTGACGCAAGTTATTTAAACAGAAAAAGTCAATTATCAATTAAAGGCATTTACAGAGAAATAATGACTTGAGAGCGGTTTGGATGTCACTATCTATACCATAGGCATATCCTATATTCTAGGTACATTAGTCATAAAATTGTCAACGTTCATCCCTCTTATCATAATTGGCTTGGGAGATTATAATTTTTAAAGCTTTCACTTGATGTTTCCCAGTAATTGAGGTCTGCCATTAATTGTGTTACAATAGTTATATTAATTAATGCTGTTGTTAAAATAGAACTGATATACAGTATAAAAATATCATCCAGTATTATATTGTAAAAAGTATGGGGTTTTGGTATAATTTTTTTTAACACACACATAATTTAAGGAGACTTGAATGATAGGCTGTCTGTTGAAGTCTCCATTAAGTTATTTTTTAAAATCTTCAGTGATTAAAATACTACACTAATTACTAATACATTGTATAAAAACAGTTGTGTAGCCAGGATTTTTTAACAGGAGCAATTCAGGGATCCAGCTTATAGGATGTGTGCACATGACGTCATAATAAATCCCCTTTGATGCCATAATTGAGCAACAAATAACATTGCTTAGCATAGGACAAACGTAGGTTTTTGCTATTTTCTTTTAAAAATATGTTTGTTTTTTTCATTATTACTTTTCTTGCATACTTGAAAACAGCTTTAATGCTCTTAAAAAAATTGCTAAGTATTTTTAAAGGGGCAAAATGTGTTATTTTCCCATACCAGCCCATGTTATTTAGTACTCACTTATGGCGTTGACTTTAACATGATTGCAACCAGCCTATAATGAGCATGCTTTAAGGGGGGGGGGGGGGATACACCCCTTTACCAATGCTTTTTCAAAACTGATGAGGGGCAGACCCCCGTCCCTGCACACACCTGTCTGCAGAATATTTTAGTTGAATGTATAGTACATTATAGTATGTATGTGTCTCACTCAGGATATTACTTTTCTTTTCTCCTTTCTTCCCGTTATTATTAATTTGTCTATTCTAAATCTCTAAGAGCTATATGCACTTAAGATGAATATACTTTTAATTTGCGAATGCTAATACATACATATATGTAGTCTAGTCTTTATGCAGTTCACTGCAGAATATTTAGTATGTACTACAATCTGTAATAATATCCCATATGCAGGGGTAGAACGGTAGAAGTGAGGGGGGAATTAAGGGGACCTGTCCCCGCAAAAGAATTTTGAATTAGCAGCATTGGGCTTATGGAACTTCCCCTCTTTTTCCCCTTAAAGTCCCTGCATAAGAGTCAAAGCAGAGTCAAAGCCACTTCTACCCCTGCCCATATGTATATAATGTACAGTAATACAAACAAGTAATGTATGTACATACATATATAATATTATAATACTGGTAACATACATCTGCAGAGGATGTAAAGGATGCAAAGAGTAAACATGAAATTTACTTACATATATTCTGCAGTTCAGCGTGAAAAGCAAACTATCCTTGCGATAATTTAACACATGAAAACACGAATAATAGGATTATTGATATAGTAACTTTTAATTATTGCTTCGATACTCTAAAATTACAGCTTCCAGGCTCCAGCCCAGCAAGTCCCAACCAAACCCAGAAGAAACCACCAGCTGCTCTTTTTGATGAATTGATTTTCTGCTACAACTTATAAGATATACACAAAGCATCTTTAAAACTGCGCAGAGAGGATTTTTTAATTGACAAATTTGTACCATGCGCAGACATAATTGCACAAAAATACAGTTTTTAATAGATATAATATAAAAACTCTCTAAATTACATAGTATTTTTTATTGTGCGTTTGGATGCCACAATATGATTCGCTATTAGTCACGTGGCATAAACTTTAACCAATGAAAAAGCTCAATTTATTAATATTTTTAATACTTAAAAGCGCGCGAAGCAAAAAGTGGGTGTGTTTGTTGTTTATGTTTTTTTTGTTTCAGTTGTAAGTAAAATACATTTTGAAATGTGTATAATTTTGTGCTAAATTGATTTGTTGATAATTTTGCTTTTACTGCATCTATTCTCGTGGTATTACAGCAAACAAAGGGAAAAGTTTTAATCTTGCAAATCATGAATGAAAAGTCAAAAATTACCAAATATTTTCAAGCATCAAAGAGAAGCAAGCTCTCTACAACAAATAATGCTGGTGGTTTGTAATCAGTTTGTTATTTTTTATTTGTAAGAAAGTCACATATTTAAGACCTAAAACCTATATACACATAAAATATATGCATACATATGGCGTAAAAAAAAATGGTATGTAATTAAATTACGTAGGTACATAATAAAAGACATCCTTTCAAAATGCCCCCCCCCCCCTTTTTTACAGAACGCATCGACTCTGTTGACTGATGAGTGCTCACATTAATCAGTCTAATCTGTTGTATGTATACATATGTTTTGTTACATAATATATATAATATGTGTTTACGTATAATTGAACAAAATTGTCTTTTTTTTTCTATTTTTAATAGTTATACATACAAATGTGTGTGCGTGTTATTATAAGTATTATGCAGATATGTATAACCATATTTATGTATGAATTTTTTTTCCAGTCCATGAAGAAGTTGACAATGAACTTCAAGATGAAGTTAACAAACTTAAAGAACAGCTTGGAAATTTAAAAATAGAGAAGCAAGCTCTGATGTTAAAAGTTCGTGATGCAAAGAATGAACTTGAAATGAAATACAAGCAGGAAGAACAAATAAATGCAGAAGCTGCTCGAGTTGCATCTCTAACTACTGCCGAGGCTAGAACGGAGAAATTAAACAACATTAGGAAACTGTTTCGCATCTTTGGTAAGCCAGATCAATAGTAATATGCTATTGTTATATTAAAAGCTTTCTCATGATATATTGTTGCAGGTGTTGAAATTACAAGTACAGTGCAAGATGGAATATCTGCCACATTCCATCATTGGTATAAAGGTGTTCGGGTGGCCACTAATTCTATAGCAGTTGTGGAGCAAGGCAAGATTTCTCTGTCTCACACCGTTTTTCTGATTAAACTACAGACAACCAGGGTGAAATTGCAAGGGTAGGGTGAAATTGAAAGCCAATCATAGACCCGCTTTCAAAGTGCTCTGTGTCTGGCGAGATAGGGAAAAGTGAAAGCTCACATACGGTTGTAGTTTCAATTTCACCCCGCACTTTCAATTTCAGCACGATTGACTGTATATAAAAACTATTCTAACTAAATCTTTTGAATACAGTAACAGTATAATTGCTTCATTCCCGTACATATCATTAATATAATTTCAACTCTTTTATGTTTTACAGAAGAAGGTGAGATTGTTGTGCAGAAACATTCTCTACCTCCCAATGCAGTTGCATGGATGAAAATAGTGCCATGTGTTTCACCTCATACCTCACTTATGGATACTTTACAAGATATCAGAAAATCTTGCATTGCTTGGCATAATAGATACCATCAGCTTGAAGAGTTTAAGGTACATATCACCTTTATTTTATAAATTATTGTATTTATTGATTTCTCTGAATATAGAAACACTTATTATTGCAATTATTGTAAATTACTATTGGTTGACTAAAGCTTTGCTATGCTTATGAGGCTTAATTATTGGAGGGTTGTAATTTGAAGGTTTGGCTCTGAAAAATAAAAAGTTGACCTTACATATTTTTATGCCAATTGCAAGTAAATAGGGGTTTTCTTTGTAAACTTGTTACTTTGTCCCCAAAAATGCACAATCTTATTTACAAAACCATTTTTTGCCTTCATTTTTTTAATGCATGTTTAGGAACACACACACACAAAAAAAAAAAAAAAAAAAAAAAAAAAAAAAAAAAAAAAAAAGGAACTATGAACAAGCTTATGGATACAAAAATCAAAACATGTGACCATTAGATAAGTGAAAACATTATTTATTGAAATTTAAATTGGGCCGTTTGGAAGTAACATTTCAAAAATTCAAAATTTAGCATGATAAGTTTTAATGTAACCCCCATTTTTTTTTTAATGTACAAAACAGAAATACAATTTATAGTAAAATCCCTGCAGTACTCTGTATCTTGTTTTCCGCCTGCAATATAAACCTTTTTCCAATGTTCATAACTACAGGTATTGTTTAAAGCTGGCGAACATTAGTTACATAAGGAATTTTAAGGACCCAACTTTTTACATCAGTTTAGTTTTTTAAAAGCTGATCAAAAATCATAATGGTAGAAAAATTTGAATTTTTGCAAACTGATACAGATGAGAGAGGTGTTAAAATATTGAGGAAATCATCAAGTCATTTTTTAATATTAAATATTATAGCTATATTTAAACCCATAAGGTGATATGTTATAATAATATTATTTTTTTGCTCCCTTATCTGATACAGTTTTGTTATAAATATATATTATTTTATTATTAATTATTATTTTATGGTACACGATGAAAACAATATAAGGGGGTCAACATTAAAATTTTAGAGATACAAACCTACTAAATCCTAAGCCCTAAGCCTATAATATTCTCAAAAGAGAAATATCAAATTTCTGCATTGCAATGTGTTTCTATTAGTTTGATGCAATAAATGATAAGGATAGAGTTACCAGCAAGGACCTTACCACAGCAGAATTTCTATGGAGAGGTTGAAGTCTCACATGGCACAGTTTTTTGTTATAAAATAAGGTTCATTTCATAACTGAGAGCTTTTGTCATATATTAATGTAATGACATTATATTATCAATCAAAGCAGAAAATTACTTGAACACATCACTGAACAGTGTCTAGCGTATTAGACACTGCTAGTACTAGACACTGCTCAGTGATGTGCTCAAGTAATTTTCTTCTTTGATTGATATTGCCATTAACATATGACGAAAGCTCTCAGTTATGAAATGAACCTTATTTTAAAACAAAAAACTACACACACACACGAGGCACACGTGAGACTTTGACCTCTCCATAGAACTTCTACTGTGGTAAGGCTCTTGCTAGTAACTCTATTATTTCCTTTATTAGGTCTATCACTGGGTCAGGATAAAACATCTGTGTTGTTGGCTTACCCCGAAAGGGATTTATAGCGTCATGATATGTATGTATGTATGTATTATTATTGATTCTAACCACAATGGTTTTTTCCTTAAACTAATGATACAATGCATTCTCTGATTTTTATCCCCCCCCCCTCCCTGCTATAAAATGAAAAATTACGGCAAATAATTTATTTCTTCAATCATAAAACAATAAAGGTATCAGTTCAAGTAATTGTTTCCAATGAAAACAATTACAAAAAATAGTTTTAAAAAATAAATATAATATAAAGAAATAATAATTAATAATAATAAATAATAATAATAATAATTATTAATAATAAATAATAATACAAATAAATACAATATAAATAAAAAAAATCACATTATATTTTGCAAAAGGTGGGTTTAGAGAGAATCTCCCCCACTTTGCTAGTCTTCTATTTTGTTTGCAAATTACGGTAATCTGTCATTGAGTAGCACTCTTTATTCAATACAAATATTTTATTATTATTATTATTTTTTAAATAGAATTAAATTATTTTGTTTTCTATGATGTCATAATCTGATGGTCATAAATATTTAGACAATCACAGAAAGAACCCTTATTACATGCGTTGTCGGCATGCATATAGTCCACATTACACGCTTATTATATACACACTGTCCTTCTTTTACATACTTTTTTTCCAGTGTTATGATTGTGTTGGACTTTTCAAAAACAATATGTTAAGTTTATTTCTTTCCTGTCACAGCATTCTGCCCTTTCTAATGTAAGCACTTTTTTTTTTTTTGAAATTATATAGTAATTAAATATTTTGGCCTAAATTTAGCAACATTATATTATTGGACATGGGTTTACTCTAGTATACCTATACCTGTAGATACTGGTTAGACATATTTTTATATATAGTAGAAAAATTAAAGGTATGGGGATGCTTTGTCAAATTTGAAACATTTCACTTTTAGATAATTTTAATTAAAATAATAAATTTAACTTCAGAAATTAGTATACAGTATTTATATACTACATATTATTATATACATACCTATCATGACGCTATAGTCCCTTTCGGGGTAAGCCAACAACACAGATGTTTTTTTTTTAGCCCGACCAAGTGATAGACCTCCACAACTTTCTATCCTGACATACTTCTCTTGCTTCCTTCAAACTCATAGCTTGTTTTATACATTTTCTTTTGCTTCACATACTATGTACATTATTATTTTTGTAACATCTTCCAACCACTTCAGACCATGATGTTTTAGGCATGCCTCTATCTCTCCTTTCATCCACTCTGCTATGAAATACCTTTTTTGCAATTCTTTTATCAACCTTTCTCTCAACATGACCAAAACACAGTAAAACATTGCTCTCATACTTCTCAGTCACCATTTCTTTAACTCCACATTTCTCCATCAACCTAGTATTCTCTACCCTATCTAATCTTGTTTTACCTTGCTTAGTGATATATATATATATTATATATATATATTATATATATATATATATATATATATATATATATATATATATATATATATATATATATATATATATATATATATATATATATATATACACCTACTAATTAAGTTTATATTTAGAATATTGTTATTAGAGCTATTTAATTGAAAATTGGAATCACCTGCAATTCATCCAGCTGGATGTGTATAGTCACCAAATTTTAATAGATTTAAACACACTCTTATTTAATTTAAATTCTAACCATGTTAAGTTTCAGTGTAAGAGATGTGGGTCAGATATTTGTCAGGTCTAAACCACATCCTTTCAATTGCTCTGCGCTATTATTATTTAAATATTTGTGAATAAAGACAAATATTTTATTCATTTATTTATTGTATTTCAGGGAAACAAAGTTAATAATATTTAACATAATATATATCATTTTAGATAAATGTACTGCAGTAATATTCTATTACTATAATATCACTTTTTTTTTATTATTTGAAATATTAAAAAAAAATAATAATAATAATAATAATAGAAAATAGTAGTAGAGAGATTCGTTGAATTGAAAATTAAATGGGAATATTATCAACCATGATCCTTTTTTCCTCATTTATAACATTAAATTATTTTGATATTTTTCTTAACAGGTTACCTACCCTAACATCCAAGTACATAACTCATTGGATCTAGCCTCAATTATCATAGATGCGGAATTGAAGGAAGGAAATGGAGACCAAAATGACTTTCAATTTACTCTTTCATATGATCCACATTCTATACGTCCAAGTGAAGTTCAAGTTGAGTATATCCAAGGTGAGATTTTTTTTCTCTATTATGTTGTTAATTCAGCAAACTTGGTACAACTACAATAATAATTGATGTTCCAGGTGATGCAGATAATGAAGAGGAGCGCCAAGAAATGATAAATGACGTACGAGGTGATTCTCCTATCTTTAAGCAGATGGCCTTAAAGGATGCATTTTGCTTTATGTTTGAAGTAAATGAAGATGCAACTAAAAGATCATTATTTGTCAAAAGTGAATAAAAAGGAAGTAAAAGTAAGAGGGGGGGGGGGGGGGAGGGAGTGTGTGTGGGGGGGGGGGGGGGGGGAGAGAATAAATTCAGTGACATGTATTTTATATCTATTTTAGTGTTCTTTATAGGATGGTGTTACAAACCAATATTTAAATGCAGTCTCTCTCTCTCCTCCCTCACTCTTAATATTTTCTGGTATGAACTTAAAAGAAATATAAGACAAATCGGGCAATGTTATTTTATATTTTAAAAGAGGATACTGTCCTGAATCAATTGATACTATTGTGTACATAAAATATTTTTAATTAATTTTTTGAAAATCGAAAAATGATGTCACGTCATGCATGTGAAAATAGTACAATGTTAATGACTGTGACGTCATTTCTTGACTTTCAAAAATTAATTAACTCAAATATTAGAAATTTGCAAATCTATAGCTTTCAGGACAAAGACCTCATTTAAAATATAAATACCCCCCCCCCTTTTTAGTCTTCCCTTATTAACTATAACACAGCTAGTGTCATATATCTATATTATTGTACTTACAAAAATTTCTTTTATTTTTATATTCTTTTGTATGATATTGCTTTAAATTTAGAAATAATAATAAAAGACAACCATAAATTAGCAAAAAGTCTTTTACCTCTTTTTCCTTGTGTCACATATTTAGGTTGCTTTAACATTACTATTTAAGACAATGCTAAATTAATTATTATTATTTTTGGTGCACCGTGTGTAATGTGAATAATAAGAAACATATTATCCTATTAGACAATCAAATTTGTGAAAAAAACAAAAACAACTAAGTTCTAATATACAGTAAGATTATTACAAAAGATCTTGGGTAGTGCCTATTAGTTTAATCCGTAACTGCGAGTAGTTTGGTGGTTTGATTGATGGAATTAGAACTATTTTTGAATCCTATATTAATTAAATTAAATTTCAACATTTGTGCATCGATTTAAATATGTAAATTTAATAAGATAGTGACACATTATATATAATTGTATTTTTATAAAATATGTGGTAAAATTATAGAAATATAGGTAAGGTACCATATACAAGCTGTACAATATCTATATACTTACTCTACAATATTTTGTCCATGGTTGTAAAAATCTACTGAATTTTTATAAATATAGGCTACATATTTCATGTTCCACTATAAAAAGAGTACCTTAAGTAGAGTAAGTTATTATTCGAATAATTACTTCTACTATATAACTCTGGAATACCAAACACGCAGTTCCATCACCTAGACGCGAAAAGTAACAATCATACTTCACCGCCGATAAAGTTCAACTTTCTCAAAAACTTTCAAACTACTGCCGCGCGCTCTAATTTTTTCTGACGTCAATATCCCTGCGCAATTTACCTTGCGCAGAAGTTCAGCCGCACTCAATCCAGCTGAGCGAGCTGCGAGGGGGCAGGACGGAGGAGTGTGAGACGAGAAAAGTGCAAGTGCAGTGAGTATTTGTGCACGGAAAATGCAGGCTGAGAAAGCATGGCCTGCAGCAAGGAAGATGAAAGTTCAGTGACATTAGCTACAGCCGAGAGTTATGAAGATTCATCAGGAAGTGAAGGAGAAACAGAACCGGCACGAGCATTTCACCGGCAGCTCTCCACTAAAGAAGCCAGCAAGGGTGCCGCGGTAAGAAGGCGTGGCCGTAACAACCCCTAACAATTACATACCTTTTTGCTCTATAGTACTATATAGTGTCTTTCGCCTGTCTCTGCGCAGGTGCTTCTGATGCTGTCTGCGACTTATATACCGCTCATTAGGCTAATGAAAATCTCACTGAAACATAAACGTGTTTTCGTATTATGATTAATTTTAAACAAAACAATGAATAACCTATCGCGAATAAGTTATATTTGACCATATATGATATGTAAAATTGTACTATAAACGCCAGTTGACCTTATAAATTAAAAATAAATAAACTGACAAAATAAAAATTATAACAAATTATATATATATATATATATATATATATATATATATATATATATATATATATATATATATATTATAATATTTATACTGAATAATAATAAAAATTACATACTGTACATATATCTACTTCATTTCCATCGCATTTCATTTGGTATATATTATAAAGCTTTTAGCGTAGAATGGTACAGGTACAGAGTACATTAATTGTGATATCTCTCAAAATATTATTTGACACAAAGTTTATTACATTATTATTATTAATTATATGGTAACATTATAGACCAAAAAGTACTAAAACGCAGTAATGTAATAAACAAATTCAAATTCAAAATATATTTATTCATTTCTTTCATCCTACAATTAAAATACACAAAAGTGTATCCACTTAGGTTATTGTACATTATATATACATATATATATACACAATTAGAAATGATTGTCAATAAAACACATTCAAACATCACACAACATATTAAAGAAAATATTAGATACAAAAAATATTAGAGTTGGTCCTGTAAAAATTCATCCACTGAGTAATATTGTTTATTTAATAATAAGATTTTAAGCGCTTTTTTAAAACTAGTTGTGTCGTTTTGTTTTCTTAATTCTAAAGGCAAACTGTTATATATTTTCAAACAACCACAAGAAGGATCTCTATTACAGTTCTTTTATAAATATTTTGTATTTGCATTTTACTATTTCTTGTGTTATGACAATGTTTAATTTCATGATAAGTAAAAAATGGGAGGTTTAATTTGACTCGTTTCATGGCACATTCAAGTATATAAACACAGGGAACAGTTAAAACAGTTAATATTTTGTACAATTCTCTACACTCAGATCTATATTTAGCTCCACATATAATTCTTATAACTTTCATTTGCAATCTGAAAACTCTAAATGCATCCACTGAATTACCCCACCAACATATATATTATATATATATTTTACATGGCAATGAAAATTAGCATAATACATTGTGATTAGACAGTCTATTTGGCTTTCATGTTTTAACTCCTTTATAGCAAAAATAGTAGAAGCTAATTTTTTAGAGATATACGGTAATCAATATGTTCACACCATCTCAAATTATTATCAATTATAATCCCCAAAAACTTTGTTTGTTTGGCTAAGATGATTGAGTCTAAATCAAAAAACAAAACACAAATAATATTATACTGTTTATATATAATATAAAGTATATTTTATGTAATGTAACATTTATAGATATATCATATCATATCATATCATATCATATATCATATCATATCATATCATATCATATCATATCATATCATATCATATCATATCATATCATATCATATCATATCATATCATATCTATCTATCTATCTATCTATCTATCTATCTATCTATCTATCTATCTATCTATCTATCTATCTATCTATCTATCTATCTATCTATCTATCTATCTATCTATCTATCTATCTATCTATCTATCTATCTATCTATCTATCTATCTATCTATCTATCTATCTATCTATCTATCTATCTATCTATCTATCTATCTATCTATCTATCTATCTATCTATCTAATCTAACTATCTACGTATACAGTCAACAGCGTGTATATAAATATAGATTAACAATAAATAGCAATTAAGTAAATTAAAAGTTTTACCAGATTATGTATCGACCATAAAATAAAAACAGAGAGAGAGAGAGAGAGAGAGAGAGAGAGAGAGAGGAAGGGTGGGAGGGAGGGAGAGAATAAAGAATAGTAATGATTAAAATTTTTTTGTTTACAAATTTTAATTGCCGTAAATTAATAATTATAATAATAATTGCGCTTAATAATTGCGCTTTTAAAATTTTAACGTTGCTTGCTGTAAAATAGAATTATGTACCTAAATGTATTAATACATTGTAATATAATTATATACCATTACAATTACATAATTAAGATACACGGTATGTCGTAAGCATCAGGTATTATTATATAACTTAACATCGACGCCTGTATTATATGTATACTGCACAATATTATAATATTGATAATTGATATAGTTTCTACCAAAACCAAGCGTATTATAATAGTATAAGTATGTACTGTACTCTGCAAATATTACTAACAAGTAATATATTGCATGTAGATTGTAGATAACTATACCCTCTGCATGTCGGTAATAAATAAAATAAAAGCAATAATAATAATAATAATAATAAAAAAAAACTTTTTCATCATCAAATTTTTAGTTTGCCCCACTGCTCAACTGTAATGGAACACTCATCAAATCTGGCTCAACGATGAATAATATTCATCATTATTATAATCTAGCAGCAACTTTATTTGGCTCATGTATATATATAAGGCTAAAATATTTGTGCATATTATAGTACATAAAGTAAAATTTGTTTACAAAAGCCAAAACAAAATATATAAAAGAAAATAAATATAAACCAGCAACAACTGAAAGAATTCTTCGTTAATTTTCTTCTTTTTGTTATAAAATAATATTTTACTATTTTATCATATTGTATACATAATATCGTTATTATTATTATTTTGCTTTAAAATTATCGTTATGTTAAAATGTTTATATTTTACAGTTAAAGATCGGTATGGATATTGCAATATAAGTATATAGTATAGCTATATGTTCTGCTTGTTGCGGTTTTGATTTTTGATTCCAAAATGTAATAATAGATAGACGGCCGGAAAGTATACTGTATAAGATAAAAATAATTTTGTCCAATCATTTGCCACATTTTGTGCTGCTCTTAACTAGATGTGTGAAATACAATTAACATTTTATATACGGTACCATTCTGATTAAATTAATTTAACTATTTGTTATGTCATATGACCCGTGTTATCCAAGAGAGAGAGAGAGAGAGAGAGAGAGAGAGAGAGAGAGAGAGAGAGAGAGAGAGAGAGAGAGAGAGAGAGAGAGAGAGAGAGAGAGAGAGAGAGAGAGAGAGAGAGAGAGAGAGAGAGAGATAGAGAGAGAGAGAGAGGCTTAAAACACGTTAAAGTATGTCTACAGTATACCTCATTTCAATGTTGCTTGAATCGATAAAGTAGTTTTCTCATAAATCGCAAAAAAAAAAAAAAAAAAAAAAAAAAATAGTGTTGCTCCCAAAAAGTGTCATACCGTATAATATGTTAAACTAGTGATTCCGTGCCTTTTTCTATCGCACCTCTGATTGTTGCTATACGTCACCGTCGGTAAGAAGAATTAAATAAAAATATAAGCCAATGTAAAATAAAAGATCAACATTTTCAATATGTAATTTAATATCTATAAAATATAGAACTCGTATAATACAGTTCAATGCAAATTAAATAAAAACTTGTAGCTGTGTGGTTCGATCGTGCTCTACTTCCGCGCCCCTATAACGTAACGTACTACACACACATACTATACTATCTATATCGCCAATACGTTTGATTGTTGATGTTATATAGCTCGGCGCTTTTCAGCGCAGCGCCATGTTTGCGGTCAGTCAACTCACAATATTACTTTGGTGTTTACACCCACTTTTATCTACAATCTATTCGGTTGTCTTAAACCATCTTCTGAGAAAGTAAGCACTATCCTTATGATATTGAGTGACATTAACCCATTTTTTTCTCTCTCTCTTTGAGGCATCACAAAACTGTTTTGTACGTTATATAGCACAATCTTAAATGTACACATGCAGTGAGGTTTATTTATTTTACATCAGCAAAGGATATTGTATAGGGGCACGTTATATAAAAATGTTATATGCATAAAAAGAGAAAATAAATCTTTATTATTTACTGTTTAAAATATAAATAACTTTCATAAATAAAATAAATTATGAAAACATAGTGAAATAGTAATTTTGTTTATGAAAGCAGTATTTAAGTTTATAGATAAATAAGGCAATAGCATTATGTCCTGACAACAATTTTTTTTCATTAAAAAATCATTACATTAAATATTTTTTTAAGCACGTTTTATATCGCTTTAGTTCTTCAAGTCAAAATCCAATCAAAAGTCAACGTAGGGTCAGGGCGTATTCAGGCGGGGGATACCAGGTCTGAAAAAGCATGAGTGAAAATAGTGGTATCCCCCCTTTACCCATAGGGGTTTCACAATTCTCATATAACAAAAACCCATCAAGCTGTAAGAATTCATGTGTATCCTATTAATTAATACAAAAATGCACCATTTATTGCCACGAGTAAAAATTGTATTAAACATTCAATATATATACCATGTCCTTCATAAATTCCTGTTTGAAATGACCTTATAAAACGAGGGGGTTTGGCCCTGGCACGTAAATTTGGAGTAAGGTATATAGAAGAGAACCTGAATCGTAGGGGACAAGAACCCAGAATCACACTCTTGAGGTAAAAATTGGTTCAAAGCCAATGCATCCTATGAATCAGACTTCTTCTAAAAGGTTACTTTGGGGAAACTCAAAATTTCAGGACGAGTTAAGAAAAAACATGGCAAATCGATGTGATCAATTTAATTCCAAATCATTAAAAAAAAAAAAAAAAAAAAAAAAAATATATATAAAAAAAAATGAATTCAATGACGTTGGTCATACGTATAAAATATCCAGGATACTTTCTTTTTTTCACCCTGAAATTACAAGTTGCATTACGCCCCTATTTTCTCCGGGATGCGTTCGGAGATGCGGGGCTGGAATGTCCAGTACGACTTGGGTCCCTTTACTTTAAATTTTCAGATCCCGCAGGGTTAAAACCCCTCGTCTTCAGGATATTTCACACAAGAATAGGGGTTTATGACGCGGTATTTTTGTTTTTTTCCTTTTCTTTATCAATCCAATTTGACACACATAAACTTTATTCTTTATTTTACGACACACAAAGCATGTCCCGAGTGATAAAATAACACCCAAACAACACCCAAATGTTGCCCAAATATGAAAACCAAATCATTGCCAAAAGGGGACATTATTTGGGTTTAAATTTTAACCAAATACAACCCAAATATGAACCAAATAATAGCCAAACATGACCCAAATATTACACAAATATAAACCAAATTATTGCCAAATATAACCCAAATGTTACACAAATACAAACCAAATAATTGCCAAATACAACCCAAATATGACCCAAATGATAGCCAAATACAGACCAAATAACACCCAAATAAAACAATTTAACCGGCACCTTTTCTTGTTTCTCTTGGATTCTAGAAAAAAAAAAATACATAGTTGCCATTTCTTAAGAAATTTCTTAATAATATAGTGAAATGATATTAAACATAATTTATTAATAAATATAAAACATAATAACTAATAATTACATTTCGTATTATGTAAATGTAAACATAATACCAATAATTTAAAGCAATTAAATGCAGTATACAATACTCTGTATATGGAATAAACATAATTAATGCATGCCAAAATTGAATAAAAAATATAAATTATAATCAATTACTATTGAAACAAAACTGAGTTACCTTAAATATTAATAATATTTACACCAGCATTGATGCATCGCAGGTGATGTACATTTCTCTTTCCTCGCGCGTGTTCTCGCTCTGAAATGAAGACATTTTGATTTTTAAACAAAGTACAGCATTCTTAATTGTACATTACTAAAAATATTTTTACTTCCCGTGATCTGTTGCGTTATTCATTTCCATGTAGTCTCTCCGCGCCGTTTTCAAACCGTGCATGGTGAATCAAAATCGATGATTAAACACAATAATTATAATAAAAAACTCATCTTTACGTGGAGACGCGTCTTCTCTCTACAAACTCAAACTCTATACTGACGCTATTCTAGAAAATGTGATAGAAGTCTCTGAGGGAGAAAACAGTTATTTTAACGAACTTTTATTTATAAAAATTTGGGTGGTATTTGGGTTACATTTGGCAAGCAAAATTATTTGGCAAATATTTGGGTTGTATTTGGTAAAGACACGAAAAACAGCATTTTATTATTTGGGTTGACTTGGGTGTTATTTGGGTGTTATTTGGTTTGGTTTGCGTTATTTGGGCATGATTTGGGTGTTATTTGGGTGCTTTTTTATCACTCGGGGTATCACAAAAAGT